>VZRN01002537.1:692749-830932 GCA_013397935.1 Dasyornis broadbenti
CGAATCACTGTCCCTGCGCGGGGGCGGGGCGACCCCCTCCAGCCTCGCGCCCTCGGGGCTCTCCACCTCAGGGCGCGGCTCCGAGCCAGCACCGAGCCCGCTGCCTTAAAAGGAGACGGGAGCCCCGGTCCGGGCCGTGGCAGAGCGGGGGGACCCGCCTGGAACCCGGGCTGGCACCGAGGATGGCGATGGGAACGGGTGCGGGGATGGGGACGGAGGGGCGCGGTGGGGGATCATACAAATCCCTCTGTTTAAAAAACTTCCATTTGAGAAAGTGTGTCACATCGCGGCGCGGGCGCGTAATCCCGGGCTAATGGCATTAGAGCCGCCTCATCGCCGTCATGGGATGGGGCCGGGGGCGAGCAGCCCCCGCCCGCCTCCAAGCGTGCCCGTGGCTCGGTTCCGCAGGGAAACAGGGGCAGATCCGCCCCGCTCATTCAGGGCACTCCGTGGCGGGAGCCCGGGCTCGGGGGCGCTCCCCCTCCCCGTCCCTTGGTTCCCCTCGGAGGCTCTATCGGCACTTATCGATAATCGGGGTCCCACTGCCCGCCCGCGGTCCCCGAGACAAGCCGGTCTCGGGAGGGGCTGCGCTCCGCGGCCGGCTCTTCGCTGAAATCAAAGAGCTCCAGCCAACGGCGTTATTTGATAAAATGATGCTGTTGGGGTCTCTGCCCTGGTGTCTATGTGGATTAACAGCGAGGATTTGGGGCTATTCTGCTGCACAGGGCCCGGAGTGGCTGGGACGAGGCCGCCCTACTCCCACAGCCTGAAACGTCCTGGCAAAACGAGGGAAAAGCGGCAGAATCTGTGATTCTGGGAGAGGAGCAGCTGGGCTGGGAAAAAAATCTCTGGGGGCTGCATGCCCAAAGCAACCTCCCCACTTGCCACCCCCACAACAGCCCCTTCTGGCAGGGGACCCTGCCTGTAGCTGGACAACAAAATTCCCGAGGACAGGAGACGTCCCTCTTTCTCTCCTTTCTTAGTTTTATTTTTCAAACTGTGCCTGATGGGTGCGGTCCCCTCCAGTTGCCTCTGGAAGGGGGAAGGTGCAGGGTAGCCCCAGCCCCACGCGGCTCATTCAGCCCTCCTGGTCCCCAGTCACCCTTGCATCCCCAGAATCCCTTTTGGGGCCTGGAGTTTGGCAGAAGTTACAGGATCAAAGGAAGGGTGAGTGAAGCAGCCCTGTGTGGGCAGAGCCGACAGGGTTTCACATCTTGGCCTGTTTGCTTCAGACGGGATCTGGGAACTTGTCTGGAATCACATCTAAAGCAGGATCTGACGCCGCTGTTCCCACGTCACGTGAGTTGCGGTTTTGGTCTAGGTTTGACTTTTAGAATTGCAGAAAATCATCGTCTCATCTTTATAGGAGAGAGCATTTCACTGGCGAGAGAATGAAACCAGGCAGAATAAATCATGAGCTGGTCCTGGGCAGGAATAACACTTTTCATTGCACCTGTCCCTTTCCTCGGCATTTCCTCATGGACAGATTTGATGTATACCAGCACTGCATGGAAAGGCCAACTCTCATAATCTTTATTTACATTTCCTCCAAAACCCAGTGCTCCTCCAAGCACTCTTTGCCAGAGGCAGAGAGGTGGAGCACAGCCCTGCAGGCAGGACAGGCTCTTCCCATCTTTCAGTTCTTGAAACCAGTCTGAAAACTCAAACTGCTCTGGGGCAGTGCCTCATCTTGGCCCTGGATCCAGCCCCATTCCCGGGCACCTCTGCATTGTGCACCTCTGCACCACCATCACTTTTCTCATTGCCCTGCTTTTTCCTGACTTCTCTGTAAATGCTGGGTTCTTGCACTGACCATCCTGGGGGATTTGGGGCTCTTGGCATGGGCACACAGCATGCTGAAACTTGCCACCCTCAAGGCTCTTTTCCTCCTCCTCCTTGCCCACATGAGCTCTGCAGTGCTGGCAGATTGCTCTCCAGGGCGTTTTCCATGGATACCTCAACGGAGGCAGCACCAAATAACAAGTAAATAACAGCCCCGACGCCGGGCTGCCGGCACAAAGCAAGCAATTGCCCTTCACGCAGGTCACTAATCTCTTGACACATGGTCTTTGAGACCTGGGCCACGGGGAGGGAGGCTGAAAGGGAAGAAAAGATAGCGGGGACAATGGCAGGGCTGCCCGCTGGCTTCTCCCAGCTTTGTCTGGGTACACTCGAAGTGACGCTGGGATCAATTCATCTCCACAGAAAAAATACACTCCTGCCTCTGCCGTGGTGCCCGTGAGGGTCCCGACTCACCGGGCTGAGTGCAAAGCTTGGGTTGCTGCAGGTATTAATAGCCCCCATTTTTTGGCCAGCAGTAATTCCCTTCTGTGTTTTCCCCTCCACGTTGAAAACAAACCCTTCACTTGATCCGTTTGTCCTCTCCAGTTGCCATCTGTCTTCCATCCTTCAAATCTCACCTTAAAAACAGTGCCTCTTGAGCAAATCCTCCCCGCCAGCCCCGCGTGCCGTCTCGCCCGGCGCAGGCCTGACACTACAAGCGCTCATTGAAGTGAAGGGGATTTGAGAGCGCACAGGACACAGGGGGATTAAGGCCACAGATTGTGCTCCCCAGGCTGGCCCTGCAGCTCTGCCTGCCTGGGGCTCTGCTCCCTCCCCTTTGCATCAGCAAGGTGGCCAGAGCATGGCATCCCCATCCCTCTGCCCTGCAGGTGCTGCTGGGATGCAGGGAAGAACCTGAGCTCTCCTCCCTGGATGCCTCCAGGTCCTTTCCCCTGCAGGAGGAAGCGGGAGAGGTCACGCCCTGTGCCCTGGTGAGGAGGCACAGGGAGCTTCACACACAGGGCTGCCGTTTGCACAGATGTGGCAGGTGCTGTCTCACCTCTCGCCATCCCATCCCATCCCATCCCATCCCATCCCTTCCCATCCCGTCCCTTCCCATCCGATCCCGTCCCATCCCGTCGTGTCCCGCACCACCCAGGGGCAGCATCTGCAGGCGGCCCTGGCCAAGCCGTGAATCACATGCACATCAAAGCACCGGCAGCGGAGCACTCACAACCCTCCGAGAGGACAGTGCCTGTGCAGATGGTCAGCAGCAGCTTTTCTCAATTACAGAGAGCAGCAGAATCTACCAGAAATCCCAGGGAAAGGAAGGGAAGGGGTCCTGGCCAGTGGAGGGCTGGAGCAAAGAGCCCACACATCCTTTGAAGCATCATGGGATGGGTCAGAGCAGCACATCCTCACCTGCCTCTATTTTAGCCCCAGTACTACACTGCATCACCTCATATTCCCCTGCAGCCCTCCTTGTGGTGGGGGTCACCTGCTTCCATCAAAATCTTGGTCTTTAGGAAAATCCCACCTTGCTGAGTAGAGAGGAGCTCAGACACCTGATCCAAGCCTTTGGAGCTGGTGGGATTCCTCCTGCAAAATAAACCCACATAACATCAAAGGCGATCATGGGACCCTCAGCAGGGTTATACATGGTGGTTTTTGCCTGGCAAGGGCAGCCCTGGTCCTGCCCAGCTCCCACGGACACTGTGGACTACCAGGAGCGGGAGTCTCATAGTCTGGTCAGTCACCCGGGCAGGACAATGGCATCGCTCCCACATGACAGCTGGACTTTCCCCTTTCGACAGTAAAAAGAGCAAAATTCAATGTACCCTGAGAGGTGGCTGCGGTGTGGGCACCCTGGTGTGGAGGAGAGGCAGTGGGATGTGCCTGGTGTTGCCGGTGGGAGTCACGGAGCATCTGCCAGGTGGGATGGGGAGCAGGGTGCAGGGCTGGCTCTTCACCTCGGGCTGCAGGTGCTCTCTCTGGTTTTCTGCTTGAATGCAGCTGCTGCTCAGAACGTGGTTCACAACCTTCAGCCCACAGCAGACCCTTGCCAAAGTCCTCTCCCCAGGTTGCTCAGAAAGGAATGTGCTTGCCCATGGTTCCCACCCTGCCACCTACGGCTCATCCCAGGAGAGTCTCCTCCTCCCTGGGGACGCAGAGATGCTCTGCTCCCTCCAGAACACACCAGGGGCTCTCTGCTCCCACAATCCCATTTTTAACGTGAAAATACAATCAGGTCTCTCCCCATCCTGCTTCCCATGGCCCCACAAGCTGGCATTTCCCATCCATCCAGAGAAGGGTCCAGAGGGAGAGGGGCTGGATGGGAGTGGGATTAATGCCCAGCTGGCACAGAGGTTGCCACACGGGCAGTGGCACCACCTTTTATTAATGTCCTATAATAATACTGTAAATATTCCCTGGGAAATAATTATATCCTCTAAAAGAAGCAGCAGCCTGCGGTTTGAGCCAGGACTGGTTCACAACACTTGTTTTAAAGAGACGTTTCATGTCTCGTTTATGGATTAGATTTTAACCTGACAACCTTTTAACATTGTATTAAATTAGAAATTAACTTTGTATGACTGCTCACCGTATAATTGACCCACTGATAGGCTGAGTGCTAGGGAGTATTTCAGATACCTTTCAGACAGCAAAGTTCCCAAGAAAATTCAGAACCTCCTCCTTGATCTAGACCAGGGCTTTGCTATTAATTAGTATTTATGATCAGGTGGCAGGAATGCTTTCCGTGGAGGGAGGGCTGCCAGGGAGCAGCATCCCTGCACTGTGCCCATCCCCAGGGATGCGATGGAGGGAAGGAGATGGAGGGGACAGGGAATGCTGCAAGCCCCTGACCCTGCTGTCAGTATTTTAGTGTAATTTCCTGCAGCAGAAATTCCCAAGAAAGGCAGAAATTCAGCCTGGGAACTCACTGACAGATGCCCAGCTTCAAATGACATCTGAGCCCAGGGAGGGATGGGATGGCAATGGATGGGACAGGGTCACTGCCCGGGCACAGCCAGGAATGGCCGCGTGTCCCAAAGGCCCTGGGCAGGAGGAGCTGGGTGCAGCCCGGGGACTGGGAGGCAGAGCCCTGCCGTGTTCCTGCTCTGTATCCTTCTGTGTCCTGCCCTTTTTGCTCTCACCGGGCTGAAGGTGTTTTGTGGGATAATTGAAACCTGTCCCCAGCACGTGCCGGAGGCGGGAGCCGAGTGACAAGCGCGGTGACATCAGCCAGAGGAGGTCTCACCCTGTTGGGCTGGGAGGACTCTTCAGTACCAGCTCAAATCTACCCTTGTACTAATAAACGCGAGCTTGAGCAGCCCCTGTGCCGCGGTTTTCCAGCCGGGCACACAGGGGATGCTCTGTGCGGGGCAGGCACAGGTGAGGGGCACAGCTGAAGCCTCTTGTCTCTTCTCTGCTCTGTTCCCAGCCCCTACACGTGGGGAACCGTGAGCTCGGAGAGGAGTTTGTGCAGTCCCCGGGACAGGCCCTGCGCAGACAAATGCTCGTCCCGGTGCCTTTTCCATCTGTGAAACAGGCCAAGCCGTGGATTCAATTATTTTTTTCCTTGCACACAAGCCACTAATCACTTATTGCATTAAAAAAACCCCCCTCATCTCCACAACTTTTGTTCCAGTTTTATCCAATTAAATCTCAGGATGAAAAAAGAGTTTCGTTTTCTCCTTTTGCAATCACAAAGACCCGATCTCAGCCTCATTGACTCGCTAATTGTAAGCACTCAAACGGTTGGGTTTAAAGTTACACTTAGCAGCTGTGAAACATTAGGGTGAAGTGATTACAACCTACTGGAGGATACCGAACATTTTTACAATATCTCAGGAGCATAAGGGAAAGACAACAGGAAATGGCGCAAACTTTCCTACCCTGCACAGCAACAAGCCAGAGCAAAGGAGCGAGAAAATAAATGTAGAGACGTGGCGCAGACGTGGTTTGGATCCTCAAAAATTCCTAAGGAAGCACTGGTGAGAGCACCAGGGATTTACCCCCTTGGCTGGGCGGTCAGAGAGGACGGCGAGCAGCGTTCAGGGATTTCTGCTGAGGAAAGAGGACGGAGATTTTGGCAGTATTTTGCCAGCCCTTTGCCTTCTGCCAGCCTCGTCCCAGCAAATGTTCTGGGTCTGGGGAACCCTGCTCAGGCAGGACAAAGCAGTGTCTGTGCCCTCCGAGGGATGGGGACAGGCTGGGGTTTGCCTGGGCAGAGCCCCACGCTCCATCGGGGCTCGGCATCCCCAGCAAAGCCACCAAATCCTGAGCCCCACGTGCTCTGCAAAGCACCAGCAAACACCAGCCCCGATGGTTACACACAGAACCTGGACTGGTTCTGAGATTTGATTTCATTTGTACTCCAAGCTGTCACATTTGGAGAACCTTTGACTTCCCACTTCTTTTCAAACAGCCCAACATCCCCCTCCCATGATTTAAGCCTGCTACACGTGTGTGTTTATTACAGAAACCAGGGTAGGATAAGAAAGCAGTATTTCATGTTAATTCATGAAATCTGAACTCAACTTTTAATAGAAGAGCCCCACTTTATGCCCAGAGTGATATACAGTCCGCCCCGCTTTAAATGAGACGTTTTGCCTTTTGAACTCAGCAGGAGCCCTCTGCTTACGACTACTGGAAACGGTTTAAAAACCTGCCAGTCCCTGTGTCTCTCGGGCCCTTTGGTTTATGTCCTGGCACAGCATTCTTGCTGGGCTGCCTGTGACCACCTGCCAGCCACTGTGCTTGAAAACCTGGTGTGTCAGAAACTCACCTGGAGAATTTCCACAGCGACAGGAGCCGCTCGCCCCAAATCCTGCAAAGACCATGAGCCTCTGGTTATTTTTAAGTGGGGTTTGGATCAAGTCCCTGGACTGAAAACCTGTTAAAGTCAGGGGCAAACCTCCCTTAGGAGCAGCTCCTAGACTCATCAAGGAACAGAAATATTCCCTTCTGGTGCCTGAAAAAGTTCTCATCCAGCTGCTGAGGTTGAGGAGGAAAGGAGGTGTGGCATGAAAGCACGGGGCACCCAGTTAAATGGGGGGATTTTAGGGCCATGGGTGGGAGTAGGAGTGTGCTGGGAGTGAAGAACACAGAGCAGGGATGTGCTGAATCAAATCTTACAGAGTTATTGATGAAGCAGACCCTATAGAGTTATTCTTAAATCAAACCCTATGGAATTATCATTAAATCAGACCCTACAGACCTTCGAGTTAGTGATAATTCAGACCCTATGGAGTTATCAATGAATCAGATCCTACAGAGTCATCGCTGCAACACACAGTTTTCTCTGGCTCACAGAAGAGCTGGAACTCAGTGGTTATTCTGCTGGGTCATCTGTGAAAGTATCAAATTAAAGTTAAATTAGCCACCTCATTGCAATGCTTATTTCTTTTTTCAGGCTCTAGGCTTTCTTAACAGTTTGGCTACAGGGCTATCAACAGCAGGGAATTTAGGACATTCTTTTCAATGAACCAGACTGAAAATATTTTGGTACAGCCCCAGTTTGTAGGGTTTTTTTGAATTCCCCCCCCCACTTTAAACAAAACATCCTGATTCAAAGGAGCTTCTTGCAGACTGGGAATTTCCACATGGCCATATTGCAGCACTTATAAAAAGTGATTTAATGCCTGCCAACAACAAATACATTTGCAATGACACCACTCTGTGTTATGTGCTATCCTACTTTGTGTGCTCCGTCAGAAGCAGCCAGGCTGTCCCAGGCAGGAGGGAGAAGAGCCTCCTTCCTTCCTCTGTGAGAACTTTGTCCCTTACCCGTGCTCCTTGGAAAGCCTGAAAGGAAACCAGCATCACGGTGACAACACAATCCCTTCTGTATGTGTTAATCTGGATTTTGTTTGAACTTTTGGAGCTGACCTTGGCTTGAACTGTGTTAAAAACCCTGACTGGTGTGGACTGACTTGACCCTGCGGTCCCATTTGTCCACGGTGCCAGTCCTGCCCTCAACCCTGTACTTCAAGCCTTTATTTTACAGACAAAAAGGAACATAACATTACAGCAGATATAGCCAGCGGGCCGGAGCTGCAAGTACTTACTTAGAGGCAAAACTCTCCTCTGATTTCATCCCAAGGAAGTTATTTTTTTTGCTTGAGACTGCCTGAAAACCAAGCAAGAAAATGAAATTATTGCTGTAAACTCTCGCTTTTTATTAGCGGTTTCCAAGCCTGAAGAAAACAAAACCTTCTGAGTGCCTGTGTTACAGTTAAAAGCAAAAAAATCCCCAAACAACAACCAAACCAAGCCCAAGACTGAACTGGGTGTTTGGGGATGGAGTAGGAAGCGGGTGGTTGGTTCTGCATCCCTTGGTGTGGCTGGCTCGAGATGTAAGATTTGTGGGTTTAGATAGTTTCCTCTCCCTGCCATGACTCAAACAGCTTCTATTAAAAACAAGTAGTGGGAAGGAAATTTCATAAGCTGACAGTCCCATCTCACTCTGCTTCTAGACACAAGTTGGCTGAGATGTAGGAATTCGTGTGGTTATGATGTGTGAGCCCAGGACTGTTTTATCAGCAGAGTTATGCAGTGCTAGTCCTGACTGTGCACGTTCAGAAGGGTGCAGAGATTCAGGCTGCTCTGCAAAGCCTCTGATCCACGATCCCACATCACAATGGAGGGAGGTGGGTGCCGCTGCTTCCAGCAGGTCCTTATGACACTGAAATCAGAGGGAGGAGAAGCAAGGCCCCAACCAACGCAGGGAGCTGGGTGTTGGTTTTCGGAGGTGCCAAGAGGGTGCAAGGCACACCACCTAAATTCCTTGTTTTAAAAAATCCTGTCTGTGCACACGAAGACAAGGGAAGTGGGGAGGCAAAGCCATGCTAGACTGGCTGTGTAACAGCCACTGATGGCTTTAATTAAAGCCCTCAAGTCAGTAAATACGCACAGAGCTGGGTCCAGGGAGATACACAAAGCCCACTGCCAGCCCAGTAACACTCCATGAACATTGCCATTTAAGCAATTTCTTGTTTAACTTATATTTATTCAATGACACATGCATTTCTGGACAGATATCCGAGTTCAATGAACAACTTTTATAACCAAATATGAGAAATCTGTGATTGCAGTTAGTCAATTAAGTACGTTTCTAAAATACATGACTAGAAGAAAACCGGAGCAAAGAGAGAGAATTCTTCCAAAGAACAAAAAGAAACATTTCCATTTGTAATACTCCTGGCATTGATGAGTATCAGAGGGGAAGAAGGGCAGCAAGGAACGCGATGAGGAAGGAATAACATCATCAACCCTGTCCACAGAAAGTCCTCCAGTTTCCAGTCTCTCCAGTTCATCCATTAATGCTCGGCACTTTCACGAACGGCGAGAGCTCCTCTGAGTTGCAGAGATTCACCTCTCAGCACGAGAAAAGCAGAGAACGGTTGTGAAACCATGTGCTTGACCCAAGATGGCTTTGGAGTATTTCTCCTCACCCAACCTCTTCCTGAAGACAGCGAGAAAAGAAGCCGCAGAGCTATCAGGATTGAAGATGGAGCCTCTTCATATTGCACAGGAACACAGAGTCAAGATTTCACGAGTATGTTTCAGGAAGGTTTAAGAGTCGTCAATATTCATCAGGGTAACGAGAACCATCCCGCGCCGGGGAGCTGGCAGGTGACAGACACAGCGGGATTGTTGGAGCGGAGAGGCGGCTCCGGCTCATTCCCCTGTCTGGATCGCTCCGCGATGGGCGGCTCGTTTAGGGGAATCCCGTGGGGAACAGGCTCAGGGGCTGGTTCTCGTTAGTCGGAAGGGGGGACCGGTAGCCGTCGAAGTTGCGGGGGATGCTGCCGCTGGTGGAACCAGAGCTGTTACTCAGGGTCTCTATGCTTCCCTCTCGCTGAAGCTCTGCACGGGAGAGAGAGCAGGTCCTGGTTAGTGTTTGGGATAAACCCACAGCGGCGTTAGACGCTTCACTGACAAATCCCTCTGCTGTTGCATTGCTCTAACATTTGCTCATTGTCCTTCTTTTCTGGGCTGGTTTGGGAATTGCTCCCAAGCCATGCCAGCTCCTGGTTCTACTTCTCTCCAGCTGGGCTCACAGCTCAGCGGAGCTGAAGCTGAACATTCCCTGCTGCCCAGCAGAGCAGTCCCTTCCCTGGGGTCCAGACTGCTGACTCAGGATGTGTCAGAGCCCAACGGTGGGGATCTCACAGCTGAACTGACCAGGGTTCAGTTGCAGATGATGGAAAATCTTCCCTCCCAACAATGCTGGGAAGGGGGATTGGCAGAGTGTGCATCGGCAGCACATAACCACTGCCATTCCCTACCTTGGCAACACCAGGGACTTTCCACAGCCCTTTATCCTGCCCAAATGGATATAAAGAACTGTGCTTTTTCAAGTCAAAGAGAAAATATCCCCTTTCCTCAGCCGTGCCTCAAAGCAAAAGAAAGCAGCCTGGCTGTGGCTCTTCCTCTCCTGGTCACACCCACCCAGACATCTCCCCTCTCTGACCTCCCAAAGCCTTTAGTGATCCCTAATCTCTACCCAGGAAGATTTTTGTGTGTGCAGGGCATTGTTTCCAGCCGTGGCCTCTCTGTGAGCCACTTGAACCCTGCAGTTGACTCGGTGGCCACGTGCAGCATCCCCCCGGCAGCACTCAGCGGTGGCACGCAGCAGGGACATGAGGCAGAGCCCCAGCCATGGCACAGGAATCCTCTGCAAGAGTGACAGTGGTGACAGGATACAAGGAATATTCTCGGGAGTTGTGACGTGCAGCCCCAAGCATGACTTTTTCTGCACAGCCTGGGCTGGAGGGGATGGGATGGGGACAGGAGTTTTGGGCAAATTCTTCTGCTGCCAAGGGGGAAAGAGGACCTGAAGGGGCTACAGGAGAGCTGGAGAAGGACTTTTTATGAAGGCATGGAGTGACAGGACAAGGAGGAATGGCTTTAAATGGAAAGTGAGGTTTAGATGGGATAGCGGAAGAAATTGCTTCCTGTGAGGGTGGGGAGGCCCTGGCACAGGGTGCCCAGAGAAGCTGTGGCTGCCCCATTCCTGGCAGTGTCCAAGGCCAGGCTGGATGGGGCTTGGAGCAACCTGGGATAGTGGGAGGTGCCCCTGCCATGGCAAAGGTGAAATGGGGTGGTCTTGAAGGTCCCTTCCAACCCAAACCTTTCTGTGGTTCTCTGTAAGGCGGAGCTGGGGTGGAAAGGAGCCGCAGGAGCTGGAGGAGCAGTGCCTGCTCTGCTCTCTGTTAAATATTCCTGCACCTCCACCACTTCCACCGCCTCACCTGGGATATTTAGACTCCTGTAAACACCACAGCAGCCCTTTGGCTGCGGTGGGACTCTGTGATAAGGACAGATCTATACACAAAGTGCACAGAAAAGCAAAAAGTCCGTTCATCCCTAAACCAAAAAGCATCCCACCCCAGCATCCTCTGACGCTGTCCTGCTCCCCTCAGCACCTGGGCACTGCAGGGCCAGCAGCCAGGCGAGCCCACACCTTGCAGGGAGGGCTGTGGGGTTTAATCCTTCATCCTGGAGGTAACCTGCAATGGAGATAATCTGCCCGGGATACAAGGAAAACAAATCAACAGGAAGCTGATCACCCTGAAAGCAGCGCTGGTAATGACCTCAGCTGTATTCATCACCACTTCTTGTCAGTATTCGGTAAAGGAATGTCCATGTCTAAACCTCTTCATTTTCCTCACATCCTTACTCTCCCATGAGTCCAGGAAGTAAAAACAGTAATTTAAATCAGAAATGAGTGGCATATCCCACACTAATACTGTGCTTATCCTGTCTGATTTGGGGCTTTTATCTCCCTCAGCACACAGCTGGCTTTGCTTAAAGGTCCCACGTCAGAGCTGGGGGTGTTGGGTAGCCTCGCTGGGCTCCCCCAAACCCCGGCGTGGCTTCTCCAGGGGTGACTCCACTCTCTTTTCCAGTTAGAACTGATTTCCAGGCAAAGCATTTCCAGCAAAAGAAGGGAGAGGGGCAGAGAGAGGAGTTTTGTTTTCCTGTGGCTCCTGCGTGGCTGTTTCTGTCCCTGGGGGCCGAGCTCCTGCCTGTCCCTCGGTGCCTGGTGCTGGACCGTGCACCCTGTCCGGGTGCGATTTGGGGAGACTCGGGCTCTTTTGGGGTCTGCAGGGTTTCTGCAGCCGGCAGCTCTTGTCTCCTCTGCGGGGCCTGCCAGGGGGTGGCACTGCAGAGACTGATGCCAGCCAGGGGAGAGCAGGGACAGGGAATGAGGGAGGCAGAGCCGTGGGCGCGGGGCCTGCACCGGGCCCGTCCTGGCTGCGTCCCACAGCTCCGAGCGGGGCTGTCCTGAGCTCCCCTCAGGAAAACCCGACAGTTCCTGATGGGGACGGACAAGAGAGAGGGTACAGGAGGTGCAGAGGCTCTGCAGGGACTGAGAGGATTTCCCAGCCCACTCTGGGTTTGCGGATTGTCAGGCTAAACCCCGGGGAGCTCCCACATGCAAGCGGGCACCCCCAGGCACACGTTGCCCGCGGAACACGAGTCCGGGGGCTCTCAAACAGCCCGGCGCTGCGAGCCCGCTCGTTCTGGAACCAATTACCAGCCAGGCAGACGAGCAGTGCGTTCTGATAGCCGAGGAAGCCCTGCCAAAGTGCCGGGGCTGCCGCAGAGAGCTCTGCTGTGCTCAGGAAATTGGGCTCTTGCCCTCACCCTCGGCACGGCTGGGTCACACGAGGGGGGCAATTAGCCATGACATGGCCACCAGGAACTCCCTGCCCGCACTGCTGACCCCCAGGACCACAGGCAGCACGGCTGCCTGTTTCCCCAAATTGCTCTGTTGCATTAATAAAAAGGAAGTAATATAAAAAAAAAATCTGGTGTATACTAGTATTGTGCCTCCCAGCCCTCAGAGCTGAGCGGGACACAGCAGAGGAACATCAATGCCATTCCCATGGGAAGCTCAGACAAGACTGGGAATGGCTCCATGACATGGGGACACCCTTCCTGTCACAGAGTGAGAACTGGAGGACAATTTCTCACAGCCCCAGTTCTTGGATGGACCAAACAAGTGCAGAAGGAGCTGCATGGTGGGGCTGCTGGGCATCAGGAGAGGCAGGTCCGTAAAGCCACCCCGGGATGGTGGCCTCAGCCGAGCCCCTGTGGCACAGTTGAAGGAGCTGAAATCCTTCCCAACCTAAATAAGACACGTCACACAACCACTGATGTGCTCTTTGCTGGGAACATTCTTGCTGAAAAATACAAAATAGGAACAACCCCCCACAGAAAGATGGGACTGGGTGGCAGGAGAGCCCAGAGCAGCAGGCTCAGGGATCAGCACCACCCCGGCAGAGCAGCATGGGGCTGCCCAGCCAGCGATTCCGTTCCCTTTGGTGGAGTTACGCCAGGAATGGACTTGGCCCCAGCAAGTCTGAGGGTTATTGTATCTGCATTCCCCCATGCATACACTGTCGAGATGTATTAACTTCCTTAAATGTACCAGTAAAACAACCTCTTATGATACACTTTAATGAACTTGTACAGTAGCCAACAAATTGTGCATCATATAAAACCCATTCGGCCTTATAGACTCTCTGGCTATTTTGTAATAACTGCAATTTGCTTCTGCTGAAGCAAGATAACCAGGGTTGAGAAGTCAGGCTTTGCAGAAACCTAAATATTTGATTTGGGGGGGAGTGGGTGGGAGAAGGAAGAAAGGGGCCTCTGGGAGCTATTTATGGGGTCAAAATAACATGAGACCTGATCTTCTCGTAGCGTTTCCACCATCAAGGAAATGAAATACTGTGAGAAGACCAGCACTTGCATTATTTTGGCCCCATAAATGGCTCCCTGAGGCTTTCAGAAGCCCGTGAAAAACAAACACAAATACAAATAAATGCTAATACTGGAAACGTAAATACTAAAACCTGCTCATGTCCCCGAAGGAAACGACTCACAAAGTCCTGCCTGCCCTAAAAACAAAACAAAAAAAAAAAACCCCAAAAAACAAAAAATGAAAAAAAAAAAAAGAAAAAAAAGAGGAAGGAGCTGGAACATCTGCTGAAGCCATGAGGAGAAAGTCACTTCAGGGGAGCTGGGAACAGCCCTGCCTGCGCTTTTGACAGTAACAGTAATGGGCACCCCTGGCATCACCCAGGGTCCCAGAGTAACGGGATTTTCAGGGCACACACACTTTCCACTGTGGTGGAGGCAGCAGCAGCAGCAGCAAAAATCCTCGTGGCTGCTGGCATGAGATGGCGAGTGGCCCTCCTGAGTCCCTGGCCCAGCCCAGGGCAGCCATCCCCTCCCATGGCACAGCTCTGGGCCTACGGGAACAGCAATGGGGCATCACAGGAGCTGGAAGCAGATGCTGGCTGCTCTCTGCTTGGCATCGCTGCCCGCGGCCCGGCACAGCCCTCCTGCAGCGTGGACAGCGTTCCAGGAGGAACTGAAAACGAAAGCTCCCAGGAAACATTGTTTTCTGCTGACGTTCCCGAGTGCCATGCTGCAGCCAGGCTGTCCTGTCCCTTGCTCTTCTCCCTGAACCGGCTGCCGAGGTGGAGGGGAGGAGGAGGGAGGAGGAGGAGGAAGAGGAGGAGGAGGAGGAGCTGCTCTGGGGACAGCCTGGGGCCTGCAGATCTGGGGTTGCGGTGCCGGTCGGGGTCCAGCCAGGCGGCTGCACCCTCCACTCCAGAGAGCTCCAGGAACTGTCAAATGACCCCATCAAATCCAGAAAGGTACAAAGCCCTGCCAAGCCTAAATGTGAAACCATTTTATAGGGCACATTAATTCAATGCCTGAAGAAAATCCATATAGCCCTCTTTTGCCCGGAACACTCATAAATTATGCTGCCTTTCTCAGCCGTGCTCTCCTGTAGTGGTCCACTCGAAGCCCCGGTATCTCCTTTGTGTCTACTCAAAAATCTCCTCTCCAGTACATTATTTCTTCTAATGGTTTTTCCTTTCTCTCTCGTTTGCCTTCCCCTCTTCAAGCACAGTTTCAAAATATCCTCCCCAAACCATTTGCTGGAAGAGCTGACCCTTTCCTCTTACCTACGGAGGGGCTGCCCGGGCTCCGGCGGAGCCGTGCTCGGGATAACTGATACAATGACAGCAGCCTGATGTGTCAGGGCAGCGGGGAAGCGGCAGCAACTCTGAATACAAGAATTATTCTTCATCATCTCAAACTGTCACAACACATTACCCTCAAAGCCGCAGCTCGCTGAAGGAGTGACCCTGGACTGAATGGGAGAGTGCTCGGGGAAAGAACTAATTGTAGCCTCTTTTCACACGTCAGTCACTTTTCACAGCACCAAGCCTTTCAAGCTCAACTAATGTCAAGTTCCCTTTTCCTTTTGCTGGGCTGAGTATTTCTGATTTTTAAGGATGGCATTTTTAAAGGAACAAGGTCTCTGGTGAGGGATGAGGCCAGGGAGGGGAGGGAAGGAAGCGTCGGAGAGAGCACGCATCAGAAAGTCCATCAGACGCCCAAAGACTCATCAGGAATTAGACAATTAACAAGTAGGAATGCAGGAAGTGGGGTAATGGCCAGCAGAGCTCGAATCTCCTCGATTTCATTTCTGTCATTCACAGCAATTATTTCGGGGAACTTTTCAGGCTCTGCCGTGAGCCAAGGGGGCCACAAACGCGGGAAACGCCCTCGGCCCCTTCCCGAAATAAAGATGCGGGACAGGCATTTTCCAGGGGTGAGGGAGAGACACAAGGTGCTGCTCACTAAACCCACCTCTCCACATCCACGGGGCTTTCCGAATAAACAGCTAAAAGGCAAAAATTCAAGCCTCATTTTAAAATCAAAGACAATTCCCTGCCTTTTGGAGGAGATTCCCTGCAGACAGAGCTCTGGGAATGCCAGCCTGGGCCATGATCTGGGGCAGGCACACATAAGGGCCCTTCATAGCTCCTTGTCTTTGACTGAAATCCTGACATATTCTGAGGCAAGGACTATATTTTCACCCCGACATTTACACAATGCGCATCGCGAGGGACTTGCAGAACTGAGTGGGGCTTCCCGAGTGTTACTTATTAACTGTAATGAATAATAATTATGGAGCTTCTGCCATCTGGATTCTCACTCAAAAGGGCCCTATTTAAAGGGAATGCTAAAAGGCAATTTGTATTAACACAATGAAAGTCTTGAGGATCTCTTAAACTGTTTGTAATTTACACAACGCTCCCCAGTGAATGGGGGAGTTAAACATTTTAATTTCACTGATTGCTGCTGAAGAGAGCGGGATGTGCACCTCCAGAGGAGCTCACACCGACACTTGTGCACGGAAACGCTCCATCTTTTAGGATTTAGACAACATCCCAAACTCTGCTGGGTGCTTTTGGCACTGTTTCTGCTGGAACATTCCCTCTGAGTGTCATCACTGGTGCCCAGGGCAGCCCGTGCTGCTCCTGGGACACACAAGGTGGAGAAGAGCTCAAAAGCTGACACGAGGTCGGGATGCAGAAATATCAGGATGCTTGGAAATTACATTGCTGCTACTTCACTTGGTGGTTTTTCTTGAGTATTCCCTTGTTTGTTTGTTTGCGCTTTTTTTTTTTATGAAATGCAATTATGCTAATGAGGGAGCTCTAATTATAATCCGTCTCCAGCACCCTTGGCGGCTGCTCAGAGCGAGGAGCTGCGGAGCTGGCTCCAGCTCCGGGGAGCTGCTGGCGGGGAGGGCACAGGGGGCACTGCACCCCCGGGGGAACCTGTGCTTCTGGGCAGTTGGATGAACAAAAATCCTTAATATTGAATTGCAGTGAAACGAAAGCACTGAGTCCTTATTAAAAATCTTAATTTTCCAAGCTGGTTTTAATTTGAGATGGCTGGAATTTCTGGGCAAATGTGATTGTGCGCTGCTCCTTTCCAAAGGGAGTACAGGCAAAAAGTCAGTTCCCAGTTTATACACTGCTATGATTACAATTTCATATTATTATGATAATGTTTAAAAGTCAATTAAAGCTCTCTGCTCCAAGCCTTGTGCCAATTTGCCTGCACTGTCACCCAGCACAGTGGGACCAACTTCCTGTGATGCTTTGGATGGCTGTGACAGACCTGCTCCTCAAAAACGTTTCTTTTTCCTTTTATAAAGCCAGCAGTTTCAGAAAAGAGATTTTAAACTCTCTTCAAAAGAGGAAATTTAAAAGCATTTAAAGCTATGGCATTTGAACATTGAAAATCAATCCCTGTGTTAAAACTGTCTCATCCTGTCACAACCTGAAAGATGCTGAGACGCCACAAAAGCACCTCCATTAAATTTGCAAGTAAAGAAGACTGGGAAACACTGCCTGAGCAACTTCTGTGAAATCAGGATGCAGTGGCCTATGTAAAATATTAGTTCCTGTCAAACTACCTTACAATAACTCCAATGCTGAATCCACACAGAGTTGGTTCATGCCGTGCACTTGGAGATGAAAGCTGGCATCTTGGAACAGAGGTGGCAGGATCCAGCAAGGAGATGGGGAGCTAGAGGAGGCAGGAGAGAAGCAGGGGAATGAAGACTGAGCCTTCTGAACATCTGAGCCCCTCTGAGACCCCAAATCTCATTTCTAGTGCCTGATTTCACTGCGGAGATGCCAAACAACTTAACACTTACAAAACAGGGAGGACACCCGAACTTACAGAAATGTCTGAGTCTGCTTCAGGCACAAAGAGATCGGCGAGAAAAGGAGAGAACATTTTCCTGCATGAACTTCCCAACAGGTTGTTTACTCCTTTAAAAAGAGAACCCAGAAAGCTCCAAGCCCATGGAGTAGGAGACCCAAGACTCTGGCATCTCGCCAGACTTGACTCTGAGCATTTTATGGAAGGTTAAAAGTGCACCAGATAAAGGACTGCCATTTAGAGGGAGAATATTCTTCAAGACAGGCACTTTCACAATGACTTCCAGTGCTTTTAAAATATATTCTCAAGTTTCCTAGAGCTGTATGTATTTTTGTGAAGAGGTTTAGGATGTTTTCCTACATAAATGGCTCTTCAGAAGGATGAGTTGCCGATTTAGCCAGCATGTGAAATTTCAAAAGCTATGACAGTCAAATAGAAAATCATTCCTGTAGCCCATCACATCCTGCAAGGCTACAACTCCTTGTGCAAGATTGACAGATGAGGTTTTACAATGAATATGCAGCTATGGTTGCTTGGGTTCAAAGGAATTCTCTCTTACCCCATCCTGAAAGTTTCACTATATTGCTGCTAATACAAATTCCTGTAAGCTATCCTGTATGGAATACAGGCTTTCCTGTGCCGGCCACTGTGTGTGGACAAGGTTTTTAATGCATTTAGGCAGAACTATCTTGCATCTCCAGTTACGCAAGCAGCACATCTGTGCATATCAGACCAAAAGCATTTGCAGAGAAAACACTGTATTAAAATTCCTGGGTTTGGTCTCTCATTCCCAGGGTTATGGGAGTGCCTCGGATTGCTCAACACTGACCCCTCTGTCAGCCTCTACTCCGCGAAGGAAATTACAAATTCAAAGTAAAATGAGTGTTTGTGACACCTACCACATCCTGCACCCACTGAACTCACGGAATCTTGCTCAGAAATGTTGGAGGCAATGCTCCTATTCCTGGAACATCATCTACAAAGAGCAGGTGTGGATTTGAACATCCCCCTTCCCTCCAGAGCTGGAGCCACTCGAGTCCCAGAGGTGGCTGCAGCAAAGCCCCATGCAGGGGTGGGCTGGGCAGGAGCCCTCGGAGAGAGCTGGGGGTCCCTCCTCCTCCTCCTCAGGTTCGGAAAAACAGTCCCAGTAAGAAAGCTGGGCAAGGAAAAGTTGTTTGAAGGTCAAGACCACAAACCTGGTGATGACCTCAGGGTCTGGGCAGTGACTGCTGACACTCTGCATGAGAATTTCACACCTGACCCTCCAAATTTCATTTCCTTTCACATCCAAGACCAAATTCCTTCCTCCCTGTGATGCCATCTCAGCATTGTTCCTCCTTAAAACCCCTCAGGTAGGAAAACAAGCCCTGAGATGGACTCCAGTGCTGCCTCCGTGCATCTCACACATGTGCTCTCTGTGCTCCTGACACAAACACATTGACGAGCTCATTTCAAAAGTATAATATTACAAAGCAGAGTAGTTCTGGCACAACTTCTAGTACTTCTGACACAAAGTGGCCTTTTGGGCCAGTGAGAGGCTCTGGGCTGCTCCCCTGGTGCAGATTGATGCTGAGGAGGAAGCTAGGCCAGACTGGAATTTGGGTTTAATTCAAAGGAAAAGTTAAAAAGTTTGGGGGGCGGGGGGATGGGGGGAGCAGATGCTCAGCTGGTCCAAATCAGGAGAGTTTTGTTGAAGCTCACGAAATGATGTCACCACGGCCTCAGCCCTGGCTGCTCATCTAAACAGTTCAAGGCTCTCGAACTGGGAGAGCTCAGGTGCAGATCAGGACCAGCCTCCTCCTCTCACTTCCCTGGCAGTAGCTCAGTGTCACCGAGGAACTCCAAATCCACCCAAATAACCCCAGTTCCGAATGCAATTTATTTAGTCTACTTGGTCAATTATTTTAAAGATGATGTTGACATGGCTGCTTCAAGCAGAGCAGTTTTGTAAACACAGCCCAAATTTTACAAAGCACTCAGAGCTCGCAGTCATTCCCTTAAAATCACAGCTCTACCTTGACTGAGTATTAACCCAGCCTGGAAAAACAACCGCCCAACCTCATGGGCTCACTCTCTTGCAGGGCAGCTTGAGGCTCTTAATACACTCTGTCTTATTTATATAGCTCCAAATTCTGATGTTGGATATAAATATGAAAGAGCCTTGATAAAAATGACACTCAAAGCTTAATTTGTCCCTTTGTTAATGGAGCTGTTGAACGCAGCAATTCACATTTGTGCTCCTGAAACCAGAAGGCAGCTGGAAATAGTAAACCTGGCCGTTTTTGCTTTTTAGAAGACGTATTTTAAAAATGGTTCCAAGTACAGATTCTATTATACTTTATCTTTGTAGTTGCACTCTTACAAACGTGGGCATGAGCTGGTGGAAGGGAATCCAGGGTGAAATCAAACCTAATGGCAAACCAAGGCATTCCTCTGGCCACACCCCCCAGAAAAGGCAATTTAAATCAGCTCAGGTTGGGCAGGTGCTGCCCTGTATTTGGGCATCTGGCACTGAGGTTCACATAACTACCTGCTCCTCAGGTTGTGCTCTACTGCAGAGTTTTGCTCACATTTTGATGGGTGACCCTGCCAGCACCTTCCTCCCTGCAGCCTTCCCAGAAAAACATCTTTGGAAAGAGTCGGAGAAGTGATACTGACCCTTTGTCTTTCACAACACCATCAAGCTTTGGTGTAAACACAGAGTTCATGTGTTGGGCACTTACTGAGAAAGTCACTGACCAAGGGAATAACAAATAAATATCAGAAACAAATAAATAAGAGAAGATGGTGTTTTAGCTGTGGGGGTATTTTTTGGAAAATGGGATAAAATGGCAGTAAACATCCATGTCCTGGAACAGCCGTGTTACGGGGGGGGGTGACACGCCACCAGCCAGCAGCAGGAGCTCCCAAATTCCCAATCTTTCCACAAGAGCAGAGAGTTGATGCTAAAATTCAATCCCTGTCTGCATGGAAAATGAATTCCCCCCTCCCCAGGATGCCGGACACTGTAGGGAAGCTGCTCCCTGCCTGCGGTGGGAAATGCTTTGGGGGGATCTCTGAGGCTCTCGGTGACGTCTGAGGAACGGAGCAAAGCCAGAGAGCACCACAGTGCTGCCACCTCAGTGAAGGGACAGCACTGAAAAGCAGCAGAGAAGTAACAGGGGAAGAAGAAAGTTATCTTTTTAAAGCAGGTTTTACTTTTTTTCTAAGTTACCCTGCGTGTTCCAAGCATAAAACCACCAGTGATGTCGTTTCAGAGGGCACCAGCAGAAACACAAAAAAAACCAGCAGCTGGCTTATGATCTTTTTGTCTTTACGTTTTGCCTCAACATCTTTTTGATTATCTGTGCATGCACGACTTTTACACAGCCCCATTTTCACAGAAAGAATCCCCTTGTTCTTGCAGGGGTTCAGCTACCTGCATGAACATCTGCATGGGCCTGAACCCTTTCACCTTTTGTGGGGAAGCTTCAAACACGGTTTCTTAATTTTCAAAATGCTTCCAACCAATTTGTCATTTTCCTTCCTCTTAGTTTTTTTTTGGTCAGGGGATCGTGCACACGATATTGAGCAATAATAACCAGAGGAGGATGAAAACTGCTGCAGCTTGAGGAGCAAGCCCAGGATATGATTCCTCCTCACCGGATGCCTGGAAGATGTCACTGAAATTCTCTCTCCCTTAGTGCAACCCGTGTGGAGCCAATATGAACTCCCAGCAAAGTGCTTAAAACCCCATTATTTATAATAACTGTTAAATGATGAGACATTGTTTACCCAGATCGCAAGATAAATTCTCACTTACAGAATGCTTGCCTGACTGTTCTGAACGTCATCTGGTTTTTATTTAAATGCAAAATGAAATTAGGCTCCCAATAACACAGCAGAAGAATTCAATAAGATGGGGCTTTTCACTTACAGTTTAATATTAACATTTTCCCATAAATGTTAATGAATAAAAGTCTACTATTGTATGTATTATCCATGGTGGGGAGACAGCAGGCTAGGAATGGAAGGAAAGCTAATCTTTTCATATCACAAATTAGGATATATACTTCAAGGAGGACTAAGTGTTCCCAGCACTGCCAGGGGCCTGGCCACAACCCTCCTTCCTCGAGGGCAGCCACCGGAGCTGATCCCATGGGGATCATCTCCATTGATCAGTGAGATCCTCCCCCAGCCAAATCCCCCTCTGGGTTTGTTTCTCTTTTCCCCTGGCCCTGACCATATCCCACAGGCACACCATGAACATCAAACATCCAACACCAGCGCGGGCCAGCGCGGCCTGAGGCTCTCAGACTCCAGCACAGAGAGCAAGGCAGGATTTCTGGGAAACCAGGTGACTCTGTGGGATATTCTGTTAGAGAAAGGTGCAGGGGCGATGGGAGGGGAGGGCACAGCTGCAGGCTACAGCACATGGATAGGGAATGACGGCACCCGAAGGGAGAAGGAGCTGGAGCTGGCAGAGGTGGCACTTTCCCCAAAGCACCAGAGCAGATCATGGGCTGCAAGAGGGGCTGAGAGGCCTGGGAGCTGCAGGACCGGAGCGCTGGCTCACACAGGAAGGTTGTGCATTGTTTTGGCTCTTGACTTTCCATTTACTGCAGAGGCTTTGCTGTGGTAATGTGCCTTTTGCTGTTTGGTGACTCATAGCTCATCCTACCTCTCTAATAAGTGTTCATTTAACAGTTCCACTGCTTCACAGTTTATTCACAAATGGGTTTCCATTCCACAGCCTCCTCTCCCATCTCCCCTGGAGAGGGCAATGCATAGTTTATGAGAGCTTTGTGACGACCTGTGCTGCACATCCCAAAAAATCAGCAACTACTCAGTGGCTCTCTGGGGCTGCTGGCCTCGAGAGGAGGGACAGGAACTGTCTTGTCTTTATTCTGCCACCACCTCAGCAGCTGCAAGGAGTTTTGGCTCACAAAGCAGCTGTAAAAATACCAGTCCTGGTTCAAATGCTGGGAGACGAGGGCTCTTAGACTTACTGAGAGAGATATGCTTGCCATAAGTCACATCCTACACAAAAACACCATAGAAATGACTCCTAAAAGGAATGACAAGGTAATTATAGAAATTACAGATGGAAAAATCCAGTTGTCTCCTGCCCCTTTCCCAGTGTGGGACTGCTCGGTGTGGGGCAGGCTTCAGGCCTCGGACTTTTAAAGGGAAGATTTAATAAACACAGGCAAATATTTCTAAATATTTAGAAAACCCAAAATAACAGATTTCCAAGCCAAGCTGTACAAACAGAAAATGAATTTAGAAAACTTGTAAAAACCCAACAGCTTTTGCTGTTGCACCAAAATGTATTTGGGTAGCAAGAATCACCTCCTGGGCAGGATCTGGGAGCAGAGCTGGGAGGATGCTCAGCCCTGGCTGGAACACCGACCACGGCTCTCCTCTTGCTCCCCCTGGAATCAACAGCAGCAGCCCCAGGGATGCAAACAGCTTCATGCTTTTGGAGGGACTCAGCAGAATCAAATGTGGGCAAAGCCAAGCCAGACAGCGCAGAGCTCCAAATATTCCTGTGAAATTCTGGAGTGCTGCAGTTAATTTGCTCAGTCATTAGGAGGAGAAACCACAAGCCCAGGCAAACCAAAAAAGCCCAACACAGCAACAAATCTCTAAGGAAAAAGGGAACTGTGTCTCTGTTTGCTGCTTTTGAGACAAAGCACTGGAAGAAAAATGCCCAGTTCCAATAATGTCATAACCTGATTACGGCCTGACCAGAAGAGCTAAAACACTTGCAGAACAATGAGTAAGAAATTACGTTTTAAATTGAGTGCTGGCCCTATCTCATGTCACTTCTTTATATTCCAGTAGAAAGGACACTGCTGAGCTCATTTCATCTCGAGCAGAGTGAGATGCCTGGATGCAGACACCATTTAGTCATCTCCTCTCTGTTCCTCCCCATTTCTTTCTCCGGGAGGAATGACAAATCCAGAAATGTGACTGCACTTTGTTTTATTATGATATTGATTTTTCCTGCAAAGGGAAAGTGCATTTATCCCTCAGGTCTGTGCGCTGGCAGGGAAGGGTTAACAAAATGTTTATCACAAAGCTGGCTTCAGAGTTGAAAGTAATGTGATCAGTAATGAATTTTGTGTTACATTAGGTTGTATAAATGGACAGACAAGCGCAGACAACAAGTGGCCAGGAGTCGGGGCTAATCTAATGATGTAAAAATAGAGACAGCACCAATTATACTTGGGGCCAGCTCAGAGCTCCTGCAGGGACTGCAAATGAATAGGTACAAATCAAATTACTGACTAATAGACGCACTACAAGAGAGGGCAGTCAATGCTAAATACATTAGGGCCTTGTGACCTCTCTGCTCTGAACAGCAGAATCCTAAATTTGACTTAAAAAAAAAAAAAAAAAAAAATCAAAGAAACTCTTGTTCATTTAAGGAGAGCAACAGAACAATGTTATTTGTGAAATGACTTGAGACACTTTGATATTTTTTGGTTTGTCCCCCTATGGCCACGTTAGGTATGCAGCCCTTGGAAAGCTGAGAGAGGGTTTGCTTTTAAAACAGGGGAAAATACTCTTTGTGCAAAAGTGAAGACCTGATAACAATACAGTTATGTTACATACCAAAACATTTCAAAGCCATGTGCCTCTTTGTGGTGATGTTTTTTACTGCTACTTCACCGGCTGTGTCTGTATCAAAAATAAAATACTTCTTTAAAAAATGCCTTGATTTAATAAGAAGAAAAAGAAAAGGAATCTCCCCACACCACAATCGATAATAAGCAAATGCAGTTGATCAAGTTGTTATCAAATGGCAGAAAGTCAGAGCTGTCTTGTGGCACCAGTGCTCCCTTCAGAATTTTTCTACCAACAGCAATGAACCTGAATTCACACCAGAAATATTCAGATGCTATCACCATCCACACCCCCTCCCCCTTAAATAATGTATGACCTGGAAGAAATTCCAGTAAAAGCTCCCAGGGCTGGTGGCAAGACTGGATTTGGAGACATGGGAAATTACTTGGGAATTAAAAATGCCTTTGCTGGGCCTGCCTGAGCTGTGGGATGGGGCTGCTCAGGGACACCCTTGGACAGGAGAGAGCAAGAAGCCCACACTGAAGCGCTTGATATCCCAAAATGTGTGCAAGGCCAATGCTCCTCTTATCCAGCACTTCAGAAATGGTGGCTCCTAAAGAGCCTGAATTTTCCTTTCTTTTCAACCAGGTCCATCCAAAAAACTCCTTTTGTAGGAAGAACTGCACTGAGCTCTCAGGCTTATTGGAGGGGGTAATTCAATCTCTGACCCCGAGATGAACATTCTGGAAGTTCAAAGGCTGCTTTTAGCATCCATGTCATTTGATCCACCAGTGGGTTTGCTGCCCAAGCTGGTTTTGCACTGAACCTATGCAGAAATCTCCTGGCAGAAATGCTCTTCAGAGGGAAAACCATTTCCTCTGTGTTCCTGTAGCCCATGTCTGAGCTAGGATAAAAACCAGCTGAGGAGAGAGAAAGGGGAAATTGTCTTGGAAAAATTGAAAGGGAGAGGAAGAAAGGAAAGAAGGGAAGAGAGGGAGGGAAGGAGAGAGGGAGGGGAAGGTACCATTGGAAGCTCTGTCTCTCTAAAGGGCTGATCCTATTCCTGAAGCTCAGTGTACAGGCACATCTCTGTCCAGGTGGCTGCTGATCTTTGAACACAGCTTATGAACACGGATATTTTCTCCTTTGGGAAAAAAACCCAGGAAGGATGGTCCTTGCACGGGAGACACTGGCTTCCTCTCCTCCCTCCGCTGCCCACCTCAGCCAGGCAGGCCAGGAAAGGGGTGACTCCACTTCTCCAACCCCCAAATTTCACAGGAAGATTTCCAAAGCCTCCCTCTGCAAAGCTCAGAGGTGTCCAGAGCCAAGTTAGGCTGGGGCTGGTGAAACCACACGGCTTTGGCTGGGGCCCAGGATCCAAAGTGCCCGGAGCACCGATCCCGGGTTTCCTGCAGGCCATTCCCTAGCAGCACGTCTAATTAGCTCCACTTACTTACATCCCATTAATCAGGTTAAAGAGTTTGCTTCAACATATGAGCTTCCTTCATCGCATTATGAGTTTGTTCATGAAATTTGGAAGGAATCCAGACGGTTTCCTCCGAGGGCCAGAGGTGCACCTCACCGTGCCACGGGCTTCCCATGGCTGAGAGCTGACAGATGTGGAGGTTTGCAGGAGTTTTGGGAAAATATGCATTTCAAAAAGCATCCTGTTGCTCAGACTGTAATGGCTCGCTCCTCTATTATAGACTAATTTTAAATATTATGCCTAGAAATTATGAAAATACATTGGAAAGTTTAAAAAAAAACAACTCACTGAAGGGATAGGTGAATCAGAGGATTAACTAATTACAGTATTTTTGGAGGGAAAAATTTCTAGCCTGAGCTGGCAATTTGTTCCTTTCCAGTTTAAGTGGAATCCTGTCAGGGATATTTGTCTCCTGGAAGCACAGTCTCATAAATCACAGTTCTAGGGTGGTTTTTTTGGGGGGGGAGTGCAACATGAAGCTCCAGCACACACTTAGGAACTGCACTCAAATGTAAATATTGTAGCTGCTTGAAAACAAAGCTTTGCAAGCAAAAGAGGGCACTGACCACTAACATTTGGGAGTAGACTTCCATAACTTTTTCTTTCCAGTGAGAGTTTGACAGAAACTGAAACAGCAAAACCATCTTTTTGTTTGCATCTTTGCCAATTTACGCTTTCTTTGGAATGAAATGTGTATCTGGGCTGACAGCTTATGTACAGCAGACGCCACTCCAGATAGACATGGGTCGTCTGAATAATTGGATAACAAGGGGAAAAGCTGGTTTCCCAATCAAGTCAACTGGCTGGATGACTGGAGTTATCATTTAGGTCACAAGGAAAGGAGATTTTGGGGGGGTCGTTTTCCAGACCTGGTTCTTCTCCCACCCCCTGTCCGACAGCCCCTGGCACCCAGCCGGAGTCAGAGGTGGGAAAGCCCCATCTGATCCTCCTTGCTTGCAAATGCCAGATTTTCCCTCGTGTTTTTAGCATCCTCCAGGTTGATGTTTGTGCTGTGACCAACCTTTGGGTCATTTTCTGCCTCTGCCAGCAGCCAGGGCTCTGTTTGCCATCCCTGCTTTGCAGTGCAACGGGGCAGGTACAGAACAAAGATCCTGGGGATATCTGCTCCCCAAAGTGCTCTGTGCACCACGAGCACACACTTCCTCCACAGCTCTGCAGCGTATCAGCCCTGATTTCTATATAAATCTACGTGTCAGCAATGCCCTAACAGTTAAGGCATTAAAAGAATCTATTTATCTCCTGCCATTAAGTGCATGGCAGGACCAGCTGAGCACTTGACAAAGGCTCAGTGTCCACCCTGCTGCCCAGTTTTTGTCCACACCTTGGACCCCAGCACTGCACAGGCACAAATCTTCACATTCCCAGTTAGAAATGTTCATTAATTCCTGTTGCAGTTCAAGGAAGACTTTGCAAGTTTTGTTAAATATCTGCAAAATCTATTTAAAGACTGAAGAGACTCCAAGGAGCTCAAACAGGGGTTAAAGCATGTATAACATAAAGGCATGAACAAGTTAAAGTAAGTTATTTTAGGATTATTAAAAGAACCATAAATTCCATAATTTTGGGTCCAATGCAGAAATATAAACACTGGTTTCAAAAGCAGCAGCAAGATAGAAATCAACCACCAACAAACAAACCTCCAGTGTCCTTGTCTGCTCAACTCTTTGCTGTCATTTCACTGTGGTGAGTGGGCAGCAGAGAACCCAAGGAAGAAAATTGAGTTTTTTCAAAGATAATTCAGTTCAGCCGAGCTCGGTTACGATGCAAGTGGTTTGGGGGAAGCGAAAACTCTCCTACTTGTTTTGAGCCAACAAAGACACCTCTTTTTTGAAGTGAGGGTAATGCAGCTCCACACTTATCTCTGCCCATTTATTAAGCAGCAGACAGATGTGAGCCCTTCCCTGTGCTCCCCAGCCTGAGGAATGGTGCTGGCAGCCAGCTCCAGTGCACTCCTTCGGCAAGTGCAGCTCTCCAGGTACATCTGAGCAGGAGAGAACTTTCTCTGTCCATCTGGTAAAGAGGGACAGCTCAAGAGCTGTTAGGGGATGGAAGTGGAAAGGGCACGGGAGTTCACGGTCTTATCGCCTGGTTTTCTCTGCTTCTCTGAGTCACCACATGCCCAAATCCTGAGAATAAAGTGTGTTAGTGGTGGGGAGGATCCCAGGACAGGCAGGGAAACCCGGAGTGTTAATGACAGGGAGAGCAGGGCGCTGGGATGGGCTGAGCTGGGTCAGTGCTCATGTTACTCATTATTGCTGCCTACAATCGCTGCTCCGAGATGGCATCTATCTTACACTCATTAGGGAGATTTATGGCTCTGCAGTAAGAGCTGGGAGAAATCTCTTTGGATGAATATTAACTCAGTGATGGCATCTCTATAAACAGCTCCATTCTGTCTTTACACCTGCAGCACTGGGAGCCTCATGCCAGAGAAGCTGGCACTCGCTGCCATCAGCTGGGTTTGGTGAAAATGGAAGGAAAATTCAGAGCTCTGTCTCTGCCAAAGTTCTGGTTTTACAATATAATAAACTGTCAAGTCTCCAGGGCAGTCAGTCACCCTAACCTGGCACATCTGGAAGGCTTCAGCTTTCAGAGGAGGCATTCGCCTCACCTTTCCCCTTCCATACACAGCCTGAGGGGTGCTGACCCATTATCAGCAGTGGATACCCTCCCAAAGTTCACACTGATCACAGCATGGGTCAGTAAGTGATGAAATATGTGCCTTTCTCTATTTTCACAGCCTGCTTTTTCCACCTTCCCAGCCCTTCACAGACACGAGCTGATTAAAGCCCACACCAGCAATGTGAGGCATCTCATCCTCACTGCACTGATGGAGCTCTGGAGCCATGGACATGTGAAATGTCTTGACCAAGGCAAAAAGCTGGTGAGGATTTGCACCAGATCTGTAGCCGACCCACACTCAGTGCTCCAACAACTCTTTCTGTTCACACCAAATCTCAACACATGCTTTGATTTCACCTCTCTCAAGATGGAAATCAGAGGAGGGGTGGTTGGGAAGGTGACTCTTCGTTATGAAGGTGCTTCTGCACTGCTCAGCCTGGCTGCTGCTGCCTGCACCTACAGACAGGGCTTGGATCCTGCTGCTCTGCATCCTCCTCCTCCGGGCTGCGGGCAGTTGCTGCAGTTTGGTACCAAAGGGTACCTCCACAGTGACCCATCTGGGAAGCACGATCAGCCCTGATGGGAGAGGCTTCTCGAGGAGCAGGAAGAGCACGAGACCCTCAGTGATACACGAGGGGAAGAGCTCCTGCTCTTGCTGAAAGATCCATAGGTTGGCATTCCCACACCTTTCTGCTGGTTTCTCCTCTTTTGCCTTCCCTGGCAAGCTGCCAGGAGAGTGACAAGTGAGCTGGCAGCTGATGTTAGGAGCCACCACCACCACTCTGAGGTGTTTTTACTGGAGGTGTTTTTTGAAACAAGTTGAAATGAATGGAGACAATAAACCCACAGCAACTGCGCTTTAATTTCTGAGCATCTCCTAGCACGGGGCCCCTCCTGACAGCGTAATCTCTGATGTGCCATTCCATTTACTTAAACAGATGATACAATTTATCAATATAATGGACACTGATGAAGATGGATTAATTTGGATTACAGAACCAGCGCTTCACAGTGGCTCTATTCAGGACACAAAATGAGGATATGTGTGATTATGACATTGTTTGGAGCAGGGTGGGCAAGGGCAGCAATCTGCACAAGGATGCTCCTGAGCTGGCAGGAGGGAGGGAGGAGAGATAAGGAAGCTTCACGTGCCAGTATCTCAGTCTGTGTTTATGAGCTCACTAATTTCTTTTTATAAATGACTTCTGTCCCACTGAGATCCCCACAAAAGCCAATTAATCAGAGAGAGAGAAGAGCGTACAGAGAAAAGGAAAAGCGAAACTTTAAAAAAAAAAAAAAAAAAAAAAAAAAATCACCATTGGGTGAGATGTACGTGATCTCTGATCACACCTCTTCTTTGTACCTGTTCCTGATCCCACCATGTCCCTGCTGGGGGATTCGCACATCGCGTCGGCCAGGCGCTCCCGCAGCCCCTCCTCGCCGTGCTCCATGGAGGACATGTGGCGCAGACCGAAGTTCTCGGGCCAGCTCCCACACACCTCCAGCAAGGTCACGCTCCGGTCGAAGGCACCTTCAACAGACAAACGGGACACGTGTGGGACAGGTGTGGGACAGGTGTGGGACACGTGTGGGACACGTGTGGGACACCCTGGCACCAAGCGCCTTCCATTTCAGGTCCCTGGAAAGCTGGTTCTAGCACACAAAGTAAAATGTTGGTGTCACAAGCACAGCAGAGCCCTAAGTATGGACCAGCTTCAACCAAACAGCTGTAAGTAAAAAAATTATTGAGAATTAAATTAAAATACAGACCCAATTCTGGTCTCACACTGGTGAGAGTCAGGAGACAGCACAATAAGACAAATGTGAATGGCATACATATGTTTTTATGTTAGACAACTAGAAATTATTTTTGAAGTTGATCAGTCTTCCACTGCAGAGCAGGTTCCTCGTCTTGGACAATGGAAACAGTCATTTTGTCTTTGCTAACGGGCAGAAATTTTAGCTAAAATCCCTTTCTTGCTCTGAAACAGAGAAGAGCAGCAGCATGGCAGAGCTGCCTCGTGTCTGATGAAGGAAGAAATAGATCCCTTCCCTCCATCTGGGATACCTGTGGGTTTTCTCTGCTCCTGCACTGGGAAGTTTTAGGTGAAACGTGCTCTCACAGAGACTCTTTCACCAGCAGCGCCTACTGAAGATTCTGGCTCTTGTGAGGGAGCGCACGTACCTACGAAAGATACTTCAAGTAATTCCTTGACTTGCAGTTATTACCTCATTCACAGCAGGGTATGATGTTCTGCCGAATGCAAAGATTAGATTCTGAATTCAGGATCACTTCAAAGTACAAATTAAAATGATTCTCCTTTATTACACAGCAAGTCTTCTGCGAAGGCTTACTCAAATCATTCCCACTTGGAACAAGATTACAGTTATGCTTTGTTGCTTCAAGCACATACCATTTACTCCACTATTAGGTAACTGAATATGCAGCGTTTACTGTGCCTGGTTTCTGCCAGCCTACCGAGGGGGAAAAAATGCAAATGCCAATGCTTCTCAAAGTTAAAAGTACATGAAACACGTCCTTGTTATCAGGCCTTTGGTTTTCCCCTTTGATCAGCCGTCAGAAACTATCTACACTTGCAGTCTGTGACTGTACAGCTTCACAGCACACTCCCTGCCACTGACAGGTGGTAATAGAAAGGGTGAGAGACCAAGCCCCGCGGCAGGCGGCCCTTCCTCTGATAGCGGCCAAAGTACCGGCTGATAAGCGTTAGTAAACACTCGGCCAGCCAGTTAATCCATACATCAGCAAAGAGGGGCAGATAATTCTGAACCCTAATGGCACGGACAAAAGCGCCAGGGCTGGCATTCAGGGATTTATATGGGCTGCAGCGGTGACTCCTGGCTCCTGAATTTCATCGGCGCTGATTTATCTCCCGGCCTGGCCTCGGAGTGGATTCCTGGCACTGGAAACCCATCAGCGCTGAGATGGACCTCTACAAACCGGGACCGTGGCTCCGTGTGATCCGTGCACTTGAACTCTGGATGAATCCCAGTTTAAACCGAGAGGAGGAACGACCAAATATTTCAACTTTTAATGGCTCTTTGGATTTATAAGGTTGCTCCAGTCTACTAATTTGTTTTAAACTGAGGGTTCTTGAAGCTTGTTTGAGAAAATGCAGGGAGGAGGCAAAGTAATTTTGATGATGTTTAAATCTCTACAACATTTTCATGATGTCAGCTCTTCTAAAAGCAAAACTCAGTCTTTTTTTGAAGCTTTCCCCCCCCCCCCCAAGGGATCCTTCTACAGTTTCATGCAACCCTGAGACCTCCTCTCCAAGACCTCACGGATTTCAGTTGTTTTTGACAGGGCTGTTCATGTACCCTGAGAGTGATCGCGGGGACTTTTAAACCTGCTTCCCAAACCCCAGCAAAGCAGTGGGGACATGATGAGCTCCCACAGGTTCGCAGGGTTGTGTCAGAGATGAGAAATCTCCTCTTTCCTGGTGTCTGCCCTTATTCCGAAAGTGAGAAATGGGAGCATTTCTGCTCCTATAAGCAGACATATGAATAATAAGGCAAATGGCTTTTGAAGCTCTGCCAAGATGCCTGCTTATGTGTACAGGGAGAAACTTCATGGAGCGCCGGGCTCTGGCTCCTGAGATACTTGAGTGAGAGCAGAGGAGACAAGTGCAGCGTTACCCCTGCAATCAGGGCCAGGAGCTGCCAAAACTTCTTAGCAGCAACGTGTGAGGCTGCAAGTGTTAATGCAAATGCAGGTTAGAGGGATTAACTGCACTGAAAGTCTGCATGTAAAAAAACTGCGGGGCTGGGGAAGCTGTAGTTTTATCTTTCCTCCCTTTTGCCTCCTTCTCCATGGTAGCAGTGCACATCTGGCAAGACCATTGATACCCAGACCTCCAGCTGTGATTCAGCAGCCACCATGTACCCCGTGGGCAATCACCCTGCTGGGAACAGGCAGAGGAGGCCTTTGCACCATCATCTGCTCTGTGCTGCAGCGGAACCCACAAATTCCCCCTTGTTTCCATGCACACGTTGGTAAAGCGGCCTCCAGGCAGAGCTGAACATGCAGAGTGTGACCAAGGTCGTTCCGGATGGGGAATAGAAAATGGGACCTTGCTTGAGCAGGCAGGTCCTTTCCTCCTGTAAATCCCTGCCTGTGTCCCTCTCTGAGGTAAAACAAAACTGTTTCAGGAAAAACAAGATTCATCGTCATGGACCTTCCTGTTGCTCTTGCAGACAGCACACGTACCAGGTAGAATAATTTTTTCAAGGCAGAATTTCCACGCCTTGGAAAGTGGCTCTGTGGAGGTTGTGACGTGGCAATGGGCTGGCTGCTCCCAGGAGCCTTTGGGTGCTTTGCCCTTTGTCCATCATTCCCTACGTGCATCGTTCCCAATGGCACCTGGGCTAATGGCATTACACTTCCACCGACAGCAGCTCACCCTATCTCTGTATTTATTATACTGCAATCTCTCTCTCTGGCTGCCTCGCTCTCCCCTTTTCAGCCCCACTATCTCCCTTGATAAGGTATCGAATTCCCCATCGCCGGCCCGCGAGGAGTTCACAAATAAACCTCGGTGAAGCATCTTGCTCTCGGAATCCCCAAAGCCAGGACGCAACCACGGAACCCACGGGGCTGAGAAAGCTCCTGCTGATTCCAGGGATTACTGAGGTCTGAGGGCAGGCAGGCTGACAGCCTGCTGAAACCCTACTGACAGCCACCAATACCAGCCCCTGATGTGTGAAGCCCAAACTTCCCTCTGTGCCCCAGGTTCCTCCTGAAAGGAGCAATTCATTTAGGAACAACTCAGGAGCGAGCAAATTGGGCATTATGTGAGTCTAGCAATTACTAGTGAAATCCTGGTGAAATCTCATTAAATCACTGGAAAAAGATCTTATTGACTTAAAATTGTGTCAATATTTCATCCTATTGTATGGTGCTTTCAAGCCTGCAGAACGTTTACTTCTCTTCTTTAGTTACTGAAGATGAAACTGGGTGGGAATGAAGACCATCAGCCTCCTCTGTATGATGTCCAAGCATCATCCCAGAACCCCACATCAACCCAAATGGAACAAGCAGGACCCTTGGCGTGACCACACAGGTCAAAAGTGCTTTGTTTTGCAATTCCAGCCCCAAACACTGAGCTAATTCTAGTTCCACACACAGAGTTTTCCTATTTAAACTTTAATTTTTGTCGGAAAACAATCTCCCATTTCTCTCCTTCCACAGGCATTTGCCTTCCAAGGAGCACGGCCCTTTCCTCCTGCCACTGCTGGTGGAGCAGCATCGGGTCCCCATCTTTCTGCTCAACATTTCTTGCATTTTATTAATGGCAAAGGCTTGTGTCATTACTCACACCAAACTACCTTGCTTAGACACACAGGATTTGTCTTTAGCGTTGCAATTGTTTCAAGGCTTTTAATATAAAAGCAAAATAAATTCTACAGAAGGAAGGAAAAAAAAAAACCAAAACCACCCTAAACCTTGGAAATGTCCTTTCATTTCACAGCCTCACCAACCAAGATCGAGAAAACCAGAGAAACTTCTCTTCTTCTCTGAAAAAAAAAAAAAAAAAACCCAAAAAAACTAGTAGTAAAAAGTATTTTTACAAAATGTTTCAATGCTCCTAGTGTGCTATTTTTCTAAGTCAAAATAGCTAAGCTAAATCTTTCAGCATAGCTATTTAATTCGAAAGCCAGGGGAAATTTTTTCATTAAACCTCTGGACGGCTTTGTTTAAAATATGAAATCAAGTAGCTCCATTTCCTGTCTTCTAAGGAACAGTAAATCAAAAAGAGAACGTTCTCCAAAAATACGGTAATGGTTCTATTAAAGAGCTTGACAGTTTTGAGCCTCACCTTGCATATTGCAACATACGAATGAGCAAAAATAACAGAGTGAAGAGGAGGGGAAGGGACCTGCCCGTTTGAATTGATAGAAGATGCGCCCTGCTCCGCAGGATGGGGTTGGACCCTGTGGGATGTCGGACCCCGAGGTGCAGCTAAGAGAGACAGAAGGGGCTGCCCATCACCTCTGCTGCTGCTCCCGGCCTTTCCAGAAGCAGGAGTGGACTTTGAAGGGAGTCCTGGCCCTGGGCACGCTGGTGACCACAGGGAGCTGCCCAGCAACGCCTCAGCCGGGAGCGAGAACCCCGCGGGCGTGCGAGGAACCAGCGCACGGAAACTCGTGGCCCCGAGCAGTGAGTCGAACTGTAACACACCCCGCTTAAACATTAAAGGTTGAACTTTCCTACAGGCTCTGCCAACTCCCTTCCATGCCATAACTTGGTGACTCCAGCGGGAATGCCACAAAGCGGCCGCCCTCAGCACTTGAAGGGGATCTGGGCAAATTCCTTATTTGAGTGTGGAGAAGCACCATCCCCCCAAGCTGCCCTGCATCTGGTGTGTCTGTGCTCATGGCCCACGCTGCTGATCCCCTCCTGTGCGTGGCTCACAGCTGCCAGCCCGCTCTGCCACGGCACACCAGCTCCCAGGGGACAGAACGCTGCCGCACCAAGGTGTGAGTGTTATATTGCCTTTGGAAACCATGGCAGGAGCCACAGCCTTTGGAGTGACTCTGCTCCCTGTCATCTTCCCTCCTCCCACAGAGTTTCTTTTTTCCCAGAACCGCTCACAGTTCTGCTATAAACAGGACATTACTCACCAGCTCTGTATCCTGTGAGTGCATTTAATTAATGCAGCCTTCAGCCGGGGTACCCAGTCCCACAGGCAACCAACACTTCCAAATCCCTTTGAACTCTTGGCTGAGTGAGGCCGGGAGGTTGCTGGTCCCTCCTCAGCACCACAGAATTGTAAACAAAAACGCTGTTTATTCCTCTGTCAGGGTTTCTAAGCGAGTCTGGAGCAGACCCACAGCTGCCGGAGGAGCGGAGCGGCCGCGGGAGCCCCCGTACCCACGGACGCAGCTCCAGGGATGGCTGCGAAGGAGGTTGCCCAAGCACTGCCCATGTCCCACGTGGCCACAGACGCAGGATGGTGGCCAAGGCAATGATGGCAATGTCCAGGATCATGGTGCAGGTCCTTAAGGACCATCCCACCCTCCTGCTCTTCTGCACACCCTGACAAATTCCATCTCCTCCTGCACAAGGGGTTCTTTCAGCAGGGGCTCTGGAGGAGCATTTGGGATGATCAGGAGCATGGCCAGCCATCACAGCCATCTTTGAAGGCTTTCAAATGCAAGCAAGGCTGCAATTTTCAGAGCTAGAGCAGCAAGATATTTTTGTAAATACATAAATCTTTTCAAGGAAAAACAAATATAGAGAAAAGAATGTAAACATCATTGTAAAATGCATAATAAAATGTCTGCTGTTTGTTAATTTTGCTCCTTATTATCCAGCCTATCTGTACCACCGATGTTGAAACATTTGCCTTTTTCAAATTTTTTTTCAACTCTCTTATTCATTTAAAAATAGTTTCCTGCATGTTATATGAATAAGCAAAACCTAAGGTCCTAAATCCAGGGGAACTTTGAAGTATGAAACCCATGGTCTATGGGAACTATGTTTTCATTAATCAAAGTCGATGTTTCTAAAGCCATCAGATTTATCATGACTGGATTTCATATGTGAAACCCAATATACACACAGACATACACTGCTTGTCCTTTCGGATTAGTGCTGACCTTTTACTCTCCTTTCTGAAGGATCTGCCTTTCCTCAGCGCGGGGCTGCCCCGCTCTGCCAAGGGAGCCTTGACAAAGTGCGCTTCCAACTCTGCTTTCTGTGGCTGAGTACGAGTCTGGGTGAAGGTCAAAACATAAATGATTAAGTGTATTTATTAAACTCTGCCTTTGCCTCGAATGCTCCCAGCGCCTGTGGATGCCATCTGACTGCAGATTCCTGCTGCCAGCACACCTGGCTACCAAACCAGGGGTCACCGCAGCCCTGTGACCCCAAAAGCCGAACAGAGCCCCCCAAAACCCCCCAGCGCTGCCAAGAGCTCCTGCAGCCCTTGCTGAGCTCCTGGCTTCCCCAAGGCAGGGGTGTCAGTGAAAGGACGTGGCAGAGACACAGGATGGTGCAAAAACTGGGGGCAGGATGCGACAGCCACCCACAGCAGCGCTTCGAAAGAGAAAACGCGACCAAAGGCATGCTCGGTGTCTACGGGGAGATTCACGTTGTGGTTTTGCAGTACCAGAAGCACAAGACTTTTGTTATCTTGCCCTAAAGAGCAGCGCAGGGGCTGGGGCACAGGTGGGCACAGGTGGGTGCTGCCGCAGGTTGCACCCACAGAGAAGCAGCAGCTCACCCGCAGCCCGAGGAGCACAGTGCCCTGAAAAATCAGCTGAGCCTCTTCTTCCAATACTGGATGCCCTTTATTTAGCTGCCTAAAAGCAGAAAGATGGAAACTACAGTATAAATGGATGTTATTAGGATTTGAAAACAAAATAACCCTTCGCAATAAAATTAATTTCCAAGAAAAAATTTCTTCCCCCCCCCTTGAACAGCAAGATTTGTGCATATTTTAACGCTTTACAGAATCAGAACGCCTGGAAAAAATCAGGAATGCTATAGCCAGCCCCAAGCCCCCTTAGAGATTAACATTTCTTTATATTTAATCCTGGCATAAAGCAGAGTGTCCTGAAGAACCCAGGGCTCTGCACAAGCCGGGCTGGGTGCGTTACCAGGTACGATTCTGCACTGCAGAAAAACTTCACCTGATGTTCTTTCAACCTCCAGGTCTGGAAATTTCATTAAAAAAGGATTCGCAAAAGATCTTCAGCACTTTTTAGTTTTAGCAAGGTTGGAAATGTTTTCTTATGGTATTCACATACTTATAATTCTCAGTCCTGGTTAAAATTAGAAAATCCAGTAATGTTTTTTTTTTCTCCTAGTAAAATTTCCCACTCTCTGAAGATCTACGACTCAGCTAAGCTTACAATAAGATGATTATTGAGATTTTCAACAATGCCTAGGAAATTTAAACACACAATGAATTCCATTAAATCTCAGTGGAGGCATTTTTAGATGAGTCTTTATTTTGTTTGACTTCTCCTCTGAATAAAAGTGGCGATTTTAGGATGCTGAAGCCTTTTGCGTTGGCTTTGGTGGGGAAAACGCTGTGTGAGATGCAGGACAGATACATCTGGTATTTCTGTGACACTACATAATGATCCTTATTTGACTCTTTGTTTATATGCCAAGGCATTTCTGAACTCTTGGGAAGAGGTTTGCAGGCATAGCCTGTCTCAACGAGGTAGAAATATGCCAATTCCACTGCAGGGGCTGGAATAATATATTATTTCCCCCAAGAAAACAGATTTATCTTGCTTATTATCAATCTTGTGGCATGTGCAAAGGCATATCTATATATACATGTACAAAGGACACATAATGGATTAGAAAAGGCTCATATTTACCCACAAGTAAGGAAAGATCTGACAACTCATCGGGGTTTTCGGGATGACCGAGATCTTATGTTACATTTCGAGACACAAGCGTGGATTTGTCATCTTGCTTGAGCCTTAGCGGTGACTGTGTGAGCCAAGGAATTTAATTCTGATTGTTTCATTTGAATTTAAAAAATCTCAGTGTTGAAAAAACACTGGAACTGCGCTATGCACTAATACATCACTCAGACTGTAACAGGAGACTCCTCCTTGTGCAATAGCAACAGGGAGCGGGGAAAGGTCGAGTTCACGGCGGGCACAGCTCATCTGCAGCTCAGTGCTGGGGACACTGGGTTTGAAACCTGCTGCAAAGGAGGGGTGAAGGCTTCCCCTTCCCAGTCGCAGCTGGAGGGAGCTGCACAGCCGGCACGGATGTGGCTCCGTGCCCAAACCCTGCCCCAGTAGCCTCAGCATCCTCCACTCTGCAGCCCTCTCTACAAGAGACACAGAATTCTGCCGGGCTTTGGGTCATTTCTTCTTGACAAGTCATTTTCAGCCCGAGAAATGTTCATGAACAAGAGGAGGTGATGGGCAGCTCCTTGGCAGCCAGGAGGGAGCTCAGAGCAGAGCATCTGCGGGGAAGCAGCTGAGCACCGAGGCACCGGAAACACGAAATTTGCTTTAGATCACCAACAACCCGTTAAGAGAGAAACTGGAATCTTTTTTGCATTATAAGACCAAATATTTCTCTGGTCTCATATCACCTTTCCCAGATGAAACATTTCACAACCCAGCTGACTTATAAACAGAAACCAAAATATTTTCCTAAGGTGGATCACTAATCCCAGTCGGGGCTTCCAAGTTGTAATTTATTTGTCTTACCTCACGATGAGATCATGTGCACGCTGCTTCCAAGCTACTGTCCAATAACTGCTTGGACATGGGATAAAGAAATCTCCCTGCCAACACCAGGCACTCGCTGGCTGTTTGGGAATTGGTCACAGGGTGACTTTTCCTGCTGGCTTGTGCCTGGCACGTGGGTGGCAGTGCCCAACCCCTGCAGGACAAGACAGAGAATTCCAGAATGGTTTGGGTGGGATGGGATCTTCAGGACCATCCTATTCCATCCTGCCATTGTCAGGGACACCTTTCTTTATCCCAGGTTGCTCCGAGTTCTTCCTACAAGGTCCTACAAGATGGATGGGACCTCCAGAGCCACCGTGTCCTGCCCTGGCCAGGCAGCACATCCCATTGTTCCATCAGCTCTGGGCATTTTGGAAATTGCTCACTCCAAGTCTCTACATCCCCCCAAGAACACTGGAAAAATGTGTTTCTTTAAGGACTACAGGGAAACGTGAAATTTTATGTTTAGAAAGTAATAAAAACCCAACAAAACCTTAAACTCGTTTCCTTGTAAGTCTTCCAAGTCAGGGAAGATAAATTTTTTTGGCCCGATTCTGGGTTCATTAAAAGCATGTGCCAAGTTGCACGAGCAAATGATCTGAGCTCCAGCAAGGACTGGACCTACAAAGCACTGAAATCTCTGGTTCTGAGCCAGCTTAAGCATATACTTACTTTTAAGCATGCAAACAGCCCCAGTGACTTCACTGGGAGTGTACAGATGCTGAAAGTGAAGTGTGTGCTTAAGTGTGCTGCTGGAGCGGGGCCAGAGCGCTCGGGAGCTCACAGCACCAAGGCCTGAGCTCCTACCAAACCCCATCCAAGGCAGGGATTTCGCTCCAGCCAGGCAGGACACAGCTGGGCAGGAGCCAGCAGCCCCTGAAGTTTTCCTCTGCATCCACGGAGGAGGTTTTGCCCTTGTCACTTGTGTTTATCCATCAGGCATCTGGTGGCTGGATAAGGCAGAGCGACGTCGCAAGGTGAGATGATGGAGTGAAAAAATGATTGCAGCTGGCATGTCCCAGCCTAAGGCTTTCGGGCATTTAACTCATCTCCCTCTCATCCTCAGCGCAGGCTGCACTCAGAGGGCAGGGATTCACCTTCCCCCAGCTCCACACAGGCGCTCGCCGCGGCAGCTCCAAGTGCGAGGAGGAATTGGGCAGCCCTGGCTCCCCGCTCGTGGCTCACAGCAAAGCTCCCAGGAGGGAGCAAGGACGGCTCAAAACAAGAGGCACACAAGGTCTTTGGCTGCCTTGAGTGACAGCAGCGTTTTTGCACTTGACAACGGCACTGACCTCCTGCTGCAGAAATCACTGAAGGTGACGAGAAGGGTGAGCCTGTAGGGCATCATCCTCATGGGGACAAATGAAAAGGGATCCTTTCCTTGCTCTTTTTTACTTTTCTTCCCACAAAACCAGAAGAAAACAAAAGTGGGTGCATCAACCCAAACAATGGCAAAATAAATCAGAGTTATGAGGAAAGTCTGATAATTCACGTTGTTGAATCACAGGGGGTTCCAAGTCAGAAGGACAAGAACTGGATTTTTATCGTCAATTTTTTTCCCCCTTCCTTCAATAAACTCCATTTTGGAGCACGGATGGCAAGGACGTGCTTTGCTCTGATTTATGATGCAATCAAACCTCTAATGTCATTTGGGATGGACCATTCCATCAGGAGTCACCTGGTACGGAGAGAGGGAAGAAGAAGATTCCTCAGGGGAAGCCCAAACCGTGCCACCCCCAAATCCCTGCCTGACCCAAAAGGCAGAATTTGCCTGGATCTAGAAAGAACCATCCCAGTTTTCACAGCACTGTGGCCCCATCCTAGGATGATCCAAATGGGTGTTTCTCACTTCCCCTTTCTCCAGGAGGTCCTGATTCAGCTTTATGGCACTTCCAGAATGCACCTTCTAGCACAGCTGGCTCAAGGACCCCAGGAAATGTGGGATCACCCACACCTGGAGCTGGAGCTGCCCCATCACACAAGGGGGAGAAGTCTCAGCTCTCTCCTCATGGACCAAAGCATCAAAATCCAGCACTGTGACTGTGACCTCCTGGGCTACAAAACCTGAATCCTGCTGCGAAACCAGCTTCAACCCATGTGAATAGTTTGATGATTACAAAGATGCTGCTTGCAAAGGCAAGATGGATTCTGAGAGCTGCAGCCTACCATTCTGGTGGACAATAAATATTCCATTAAATCATGGCTTGTACATATTTGAAAGGATAAACCTGCTACTAATAACTACCAATCAAGAGAGAAGATTCCAATTTTATGCCAGAAAGCTAACAGACATCTTCAGCGCGTTATAAACAAGTATCCATCATTATAAACGAAGTTCAGCATGTAAAAATCCAAAGATGGAGTTTATTGTCTCTAATGGCTGAGAAATGACAAGAGTGTTTGGTTGAAGAGGAATTTAGCAAGAAGTAGTTCTGTACAAGAACCAAAATCTGTCTTTAAACAAGAAAATCGCTGCTGACAGTTTTACAGCAGAATTAAGCTGCGGTGAACTCTCAGAAGTGGGGCTAATCACAAGTTTCTGGGGAATTTAATACGGGAAAGAAAGCTGATTGTTAGGGAGACTCCTACAACTCAGGTAGAAGCTGATCCCACACCTTTTCCAGACTAAAATTCTGAGTGAAACCACTTATGTTTTGCAGAGGAAATTGCCTTCTGCAGCCTGCAGAGCCGCCTCCTTCGGGGAGGATCTGAGAGCCCATTGGACCGACTGCTGCTCCAGCTCCCACCACCCTCCCATCAGCTCGAGGCTCCAGCAGGAAAAACCTCCTTTAAACCAGAGAGAAGCAAATCCAAGGAGGCGAGGAAGCTGATGAAGACATGAGAGGGATGCAGCACTCGTGATGATGGGGCTGTGTAAATTCAAGGGGAACTATTTCCTCCAGTGGGCAAGCTCAAAGGTGGAAATTGTCCAAGGGGAATCTCTCAAAAGCCCTGGACAGCAGCAAAAAAACACGACAAAAAACTTGCCAAATGTTTTAGTGCTGTGCTGAAAGATCAAGGTGAAAGGAGCCTCTGCGTTGGAAGCCTTGGAACAAAGACAGAATTTCCTGGAACGGAGCATGAAGTTGCTCAAACCCATCATCTCGGCTGTGAACTGAAGAAATAACAATAATAACTTTACAGAGAAAGAAGGAAAAGGAAAGGGGGAGAAATGAAGGAAAATCTTTTGCCAGATCCAGGCAACGCTGATGTCCCAGTCCACAGATTAATTTAAACCAAGGAATGAGAAAAAAACTGCGAGACATGAGATGGAGGAAAGGAAATACTTCTAAGTACGTTAAGGGACTAGATTAGGAATGTATCCTGGGAGAAGTCACTTTTCCTAAGCACAATTATTACCTTTGATACATTAAAAGCTCAACAGGGGCACGAGGAGTTTCCTACATGGAGAAGAGATTCCAAAAGTCTGTGAGGGCACGTTCAAAGCAGTGGGGGAACAGCGGGGCAGCTCTGGTGTCTATCAAGCCACGTTTATTGATGTTCCTGCTAGCTGAGGCAAGGTTTGGGAACACGGATCATAACACCATTTTTATACCCTATAAAATACACTGCGAAGTGACGAGGAACGGGAATTGCTGAGCTGCACCAGGCAGGTCCTTTAGAAAGGAGTGCACGTTTTCGTGAGAGTTTTTACAGCGCAGAGAGCAATTCTCTTCTCGCTGTGAAAAAAAGTTGGGAAGCCTCCAAGGCATATGTTTCACAAATCTCCAAAAAGTGGAAAACAAGATTCCAAGAGGAGAAGTGTGAGAACAGAAGTTCAGGGCGAGCTTCCTGTGCGTCCTGCGCTGGGGACTGACAGGGCAGGGACCAGCCCCGGACGTTTGCAGCCTCCCCAAGCTGTTTGCCTCAGAACTGGTCTTAGGATGGGATCTGGGGTTGCACTGGAAGCTGGTTATCCTCCCTGCAATCACAGCACATTTTATTCAACTGCATTCAAAACAGGCGGCAAAAATTGAGATGTTTAAGACCACCTGCATTTTCTGCTTAATCGAGCAGAGAACTGCCTTCCCATTCCAGGGAGAGAATTAGCATCTTAGTACCTTGTTTCTCCAGGACATTTGACCTTTGTAGCTCTACAAACCAAGCCACTGGCTAATTTTCATCTAGTTGGACACTGTTAGGAAGCTACTGAGGGAGTGGGAGACGTTGGAGGTGTTGTGGTGCAACATTTAAACTGGAGAGTTGCCACTGAGCTGAAGGCATCTTGTCCCCAGAGCCCCTGAAGGCCGGCCAGGGCTCTGAGGGAAGACGGTCTGGGCATGATAAAGACCTTCATGGGCATAATTCCATCTTTTCCACATCAGTTTTGAAAATCAGACCCAAATCCGTGGCCAAAGCTAAACTTGTCAGTTCATCAGGTGGGACAACAGAGAGCCTCACCTGAAAAGGTTACACAGGTACGATCTTCTCTGGGGAGATGCAAATACGGTTGAAGGATTTCCTTACTGGAAATGTTTCCAACACACTCTGAATACTGTGGAAACCAGAAAAATGGAGGTAGCAAAATAACTCTCCAGCTTAATTCTGAGTCTTCTTAATACCGCTCTGACCAGCCCAGGGGTGTCACCTGTCCATCTGATGCCTCAGTTTCTCCATCTGTCTGATAGACGGGAGCTATTGACTTCAATTTTCCAGAAATAAGTATCTGGAATGCTCTGAGGTCTCAGCAGTAAGGCAGTGCACACTGCTGCTCACAGAGGACCCCCTGTAGTTAACAATATGGCTCTGGAACACCTGAAAATCCAAACCAGATGAGTACTGGGCCCATCTGCATCAAAAAGCTGCCTTGTTCTCCAGACTGTGCTGTTGTTAGGTCAGGGAGCTGCAAGGGCCTGGCTTCTGAGGGCTGAGCATCAAAAGCTTTCAGCAGGTTTAGAGACCCCATCCTAATTCTCACAGCAGCAGGGACAAACCGCTTAAGCTGAACTGGAAATCCCCCTGTTCTCACAGAATGCAGTTCACCTCTGTGCTGGGAAGGCCAACAGAACATTTAAGACCCATTTTCAGGGCTTAGCAAGACTTAAGTTCTGCACAGACCCAAGGCCAGCCTTCGGCACAGGAGGGGATTTTACTCCCAATAAACTACCGAGAGCCCACAGCGCAAATTTCTGCAGGACCCTTGACAGGATGACAGCTACAGAAACATCATAATCCACCAGACTTGTAACCAGCAGTCTACCTACCCTTCTTGTATAAATAACAGGTCCAACACAAAGGAAGTGGGAACGAGATGCTTGTGGTGAACTGCACAGAGCCAAAGACCTTATGCGATACCCAGTACCTACATCTACACTTAATTAGCAGTGAAACTGCAGACACAGAGCTCAACATGTGGTAGTCACATGTGGGCTCAAAAACACTGTCAAAGCCACTTTTCTTAAGGTTAAAACATTGAGGGTGTGATGCAGAGGGGAAGTCTGGAGGTGCCTGATGGACATCCCCGGCTGCCTGGGTAACAAACACGCCGTGCCCAGCAGCTCCGGCTCTGCCCTCACACCCCTGCAAGCCAGACAGCTCCAGAGAGGTCCTGAGGTGTCTGCTGGATGGAGCAGCTCAACCTCAACGAGATGAGATCTGAAATCCAAATGTTACTGTCAGAACTAACAGGAACCAGGATGCAGCTACAGCACAACTCCAGTGGACCAAATCCTGGTCTCAGTTATGAGCTGGCGAGTCCAGTAAGAGTCCAGGGAATCTGCATTCTGTTGTGCTTTCATGATTTTGTATTGTAGACTTAAAAATAAACTTGTAACATGCTTTTGACCCTTTATAAAACCCCGGCTAGATTTTCTCCAGGAACAGACACGAGTTTGCTTGTTATCCTGATATTGCTGGACTTCAGAGATGCCTGCAACCGAGTCTGGGGTCTACTGGTGAAATCCCAGTTCCACCAAAACCACCAGGAGTTTTGCCAAGGCATTCAGTGAAGGCAGGGTTTCAAAGAGAAAAATACATTAAAACACAAACAAAAGCCTCTCTACAGATATTTGAAATAGATTTTAAAGGAGGTATTCCGGGAGTGCAACTCTGTGGATGTCACCGTCACGTTGTGTATGAGCAATTCATCATTTCTACAACACTGCAGTGAGTTGGACAAGCTCTCTCCGAACAAAACCAGAGACATCTGCAAATCAGATTTAAAACCTTTTTTTTTTTTTAAACAAAATGATTAAAAGTTGAAGAAACACTTCCATATGGAAGAATCTTACCCCAACAGGTCACCACAAAGACACTTCAAACACAATAAAACAGGAAGTGCTAAAAAAAGCATAGCAGCTCACAAAAACCCCCACAACCTTTTCCACAGAAAAAATATATGTCACCCTGTGCAGAAAAACCATTTGGCAGCATAATGTGTCTTTAATCTGCTCAATTTGCTTATTATAGTAAAGGGTTAGAGGAATTTTCAAGCAGTGGCCAAAAATACTACAATGATATCCTCCCCTTGCAAAGTAAACTTACTTAAAGTGAATTAACTTCTTCGACTTAAATATTTCAAAGCTGAAAGTGCCCCCACTGGAAAAAAAAAAAAATATAAAGCTCCTGGCCACAAAGGATGGTTTAACTGCTCAAAGCCAGGACCAGCAGCATCTGCCCAAGCTGGGCTGTGCCAGGCTTTGCTCCCAGACAGCCCGGCAGAACTTGAGGCAGGGGAGCAGCAAACACCCAGCTGAGCTTTTCTTGTGCCTCTTGTTGGACTTGAGAAAGGCAAATGCACTTTGAGGCAGCAGGAAAATAAAATATCCCGGTATTCCTCCGCTCTAATCCTGATGGTCGCATGCACAGGACTGGGTGCGGAGCTCTGCTGGCACCTGAGCCAAAATCAGGATTACCCCATGTCAGAAACAAATTGATTTTGAGCCTATTGATCTGCCAAATTGCTCATCAGGTTTGAGAGCCTTTAAAAGTCAAGACAATAGTTGGAGGGGATGGAGACAACCCAGGGAAACCACGTTGCTTTTGTGCCTGCCCTGACACAAACGGGGCACAGGGCGATTTTAGTGACCATCGCTCCTGATCTCCGCTCCACTGGCCCGAGTGCTTGGTCATGCTAAAGCTGATAATTTATAGAAATGCTGTGGCAATTTCCCAGCTTATCTACAGTCAGGAAACTGTGCACGTGACCAACCTGCCACTGCCTGTGGCACAGCTGGGCACAGCACTGGGCCAGGGCAGAGCAGCATCCCCTGGCCTGGCACTACAGGGATGCCTGGAGGAAGCCAACACAGATAGGAAGAGCAAAATGTAAGGAAATCAAGGCTGCCTTCTCTTGATATTTAATATCCACGAGCTAAATACACAAAGGTGCAAAAAGCTTAGTAGTATTTGTGGCTGAAATTAAAACTTTAGAAGAAACTTATAGTGAGCAGTAATGTATGCAATGACATCTGGGGCTGTAATCAGCAAACTGCTTTCAAGAGCTGCCAAAGCAAACAGCCAAATAACAAATCCACTTTACAGATCATCAATCTGGTCGGGCACTTGCCAAGGTAAATAGTACAAGGCTGGAGTTTGCTTTGCAAACCAGTGAGCTGGGAGTTTAGCAAGGGCTGCTTCCAGGACAGCCAGGCTGGGGCAGGGTCCTCGAGGGCTGGCGCAGAGAAGTTCAATTCGATATTCAGCCAGTGGGTGTAGAAAGATGAAGTAGAACCAGCATAAGGGATTAAAAAAAAAAATAATAGAAGCGATTCAGGTTATGCTCCTAACTCAGTTCACAGTGGTGATTATCAGTGCTAGTACAACTCAAACCCAAAGGCTCAGCTAAAGCAGAGTTTACTTTAACGCTGCTTTGCAGATTGGGCAACACTTCATGGGAACTCCAACCCTAAGACTGAAAAAAATTAGTAGGAAATGAACCTTCTTTTATTTTCAAATGAGATAAAATCTGGCTCCAACTACCATATTTTACATTTTAGTGAAGAGGATATAAAACATCAAACAGTGATTTTTTTTTTTCATTATGAATGCAAGAAAGATAATTTATGGCGGCTGCAAAACATTTATTTAAGAAGTAAAGCCTTTATGTTCTGTATACAATTTATAGGGCTGTAAAAGAAAGAAGCGAAACAACTGCGGCCATAACATATGCATTTATGAATAATAATTTTTAAGTCCATTTTGCTAAATACAACTTCTGCTTCAGAGTTCATTCCTCAGTTGATTGGGAAGTCCTCAAGTGCAACGTCAAATTTTTTAAGGTCATACTCTTGGCTAAAAAGGGAGCTCAAGACAAAATTGCACGGCAGTTTATGTCGAGAACCGGACAGAATAATAGCACAATGAATGTATAATATTGGTCAAGTGGTGAGACATGGCATATTCCCGGTGGAAATTGCCTCAGCTCTGTCTTCAAGCACAAATGTTTGATTTTTGCTGCAGTCACAGGGTTGCAACACAGACTGAGGAGAGCCTCCAGCCAGGACACCCCACGCACGGCTCCTCATCCCTCGCCTCGGGGCAAGACGGAGATGGACTCATTCCCTTACTGCAACCAGAACCCCATTGCTTAAGTGCTGTGCTGATAAACACAAGCCAAAAGGGATGAAACTGGCCCCATATTCACCGCAGGAAAGGTGAGCATCAGCCCAGCTGGACACGATGGGGACTCACGGGCTGGGGCTACACCTGCACCTTTGTGTGGGCAGTTACATGAGAGACCCTTGTTTTGGGCATTTATTTGCCATTTCTCTTGAGAAACAACACCCAGCATGGTGAAGAGCTGCAGGTGGTTTGTCCTTCAGCGCTTCAGCGCTCCAACCCCATCCAGGCTCCGGACCCCAATTCCCCAAGAGTTCCCACTCCACACCCTATGGTTTGATCAGTGGCACCTGTTTTTATGGTTATGGTAAGAGCCTCAAACAGTTACTGCGAGATTTTAGCTAATCAAAGCACGATGAAGCATGGGAACAATTTAGAGCTGTAGTTGGAAATAACTAAGTGGATCCCCCACAGGCACAAAAAAATATTCTGATGACGAATCTTTCATGCTAATCAAGAGGTCCTGTATCCGTAATGAGCCGAGTCTCACGAACGTCCGTGCGGCGGGGCCAAGTTCCCAGTGGGGATTTATGGCACCGCCTGCTTTGAAGGGCTCAGGCTTTTCCTCTCTCTATCCCACAGATCGTTCTGACCCCAAGAGCTCGCTGCCTTCTGCCCAGTGGTCACCACCCAGCCATCCACCTCCACCCTGTGCTCCAGCTCTACCAAGCCAATGCTGACCCTCAGCTTCCCTGGGTTTTACTGACAGGGCTGTTTTCTATTTTGGGAATTTTCCCCTTCTACTGCTGTTACACTGAAGAAAGCCAGCATCTGGTATCACAAGACAAACAGATATGGCTGCCCCAAACACCGAGCTCTCAGAGGCTTGGCAGGATCCCCGTGCCGCGCCGCGAGGAGCTGCCGGTGGCCAAGAACACTGATAAAAAGGATGTGTAACTCCTCAACACTATCCATGATGGAAACAACTGCAGCTCTCACTGGAGGTCAGGACGCACACGAAAACAAGCCTACATGTGTAGCAGATTACAACAAACACATGGCTGAGATGGACCCGACAGATCCAATGTTGGAATCGTATGATGACACATGGGAAAGCGGAGTTTAGCAGGGGGAAAAAGCAAGGGAGAGCCCATATGTTCAATTAGTGAGATACAAAGCTTTTGTTGTATACCAAAAATAGCAAATAAAAGTCTGTTGTCATTTTGGGATAGCCAGATGTGTTTCATTTCCAGCTTCACATCTGAACGTGTGGACCTGCCTGGAGATGAAAGGGAGGAAAGTGTGGCAATGGCTGAAGGGAATAATTACATCAAAACTCTTCCTTCTAAACCATGGGTGATCGCGCTCCCCCGCACCTTACGCGGCCCAGCGCCGGCTGCTCGGCATTCAGCGGGGTTTTCCGGGGTTCTACCTGCTTCCCAGAGCAGGGGCTGTGCCTTCCTGACATTTTCTCAGCAACAGGACCCCTCCTCATGCCAGCAGCTGCACAGGCTGCTTCACCTGTGCTGCCAGCCCATGGCCTTGGCTCCTGATGGAATGACATCCCACGGGAGACACAGGCTGCAGGTGGGAATTCTCAGTGGCCAGTTCAGTCTCCTTCTTGATGGTTACTTTGACAGATCCCACCTTTCCAAAGAACAGGACCAGGATTTGCAGCTCCAGAGCAGACTCTCCGCGGATGCCAAGTCACGAGCGGAACGAGAGCTACCTGGCCCGTGAGCGTGTAAAGCAAACACCACTCCATAACCAATAAACACAACTCACTGAGGTAGCCCTCAAACAAAACCAGATGGGCTCATCCACTGCAGGTTTCCCTTTCCTTTTCTCGTTTTTCCCCCTCACTGCTTTTGAATTTAGATTATGTTCAAACAAGGAATGTTTGCCAAGGATGTGACTTCCCAGAGATCAGGTGTGCTTCCCTGGTTTGACACACTAATTAAGGCAGGAGTTTATTCATCCAGCCTTTGGAGAAATGAAAATGTGAATCCCACTGGCAGTGGTGGAGCACACACCCTCACCAGAGCACCTGGGCAGACTCTTCCTGGTGGTCACCAGCACCATCTCCAAGCCCGCACCTCCCACGCAGCGACGCATTTCCCCTCCTGGTATGGCCTGGGGCAGTGTTATTATCTCTCATTCACAAATGGAAAAACTGAAATATGCAGGGATTCAGTTACATGCCCAGGATCACCCAAGAAGCCTGTGGCTGAGCTGGGATTAGACCTTGGAGCTCCCCAGTCCTTGCCCAGCTCTTAACCACAACACCATCCTTCCTGAGCGCTTTTATGTAGTTATATTTATCTTTATGCAGGGTCATCTTGGCTCCCATTATGAAAAGCACATATGGTTTCCAGTCCTCAAATTGCCTGGGTAAGGGTTAAATATTCAAATATAATGTTATTCCTGGCATTTATGGAAAAGTTTCTCAGTGCTGATTCCAAAATCCCATGGCTTTTTTGGAGCTGCTGCTCTGTATCACTGATAGTTATAAACAGGCTTGTCACTTCCATGCCTGTGAATTGATAAAAACGAAGTACTTTATCCAAAGGATTAAAATCAGGGTAAATGATGAGAATGTGGCTGCAGATTTGCATTTGCTAATGCTCTAATAAGAATTTTATGATCACATAACTGGGATCCACAGAATTACAGGAAGAAGGGAAGCCAGTGAATGCCGCTGCAATAACCTATTCACACCCAGCTTAATTCAGCTCAAATTCCTTGTGTTAGAGTACTTTATCATAAATTACCAACTCATAAACCCCCTCTGGATTGCAGTGAACAGCTGTAGTACACAAAAGGTTAATCAAAAAAGAAATCACACAAATGCAAACAAACCCCTCTTACCACCCTGATCTCATTGGTGCTGCTGCAAAAAATGATTACTACAAGAAATCCAAATGGCAAAGCTGCTGCTCCCAATCTGTACTTAGGGGATATTCAGGGCATTGCCTCCACCTGGGGCTGTGGTTAAGCACTTTATTCCTGATTCAGCTAAACCAGAGCTGCCACACTTCACCTCACAACCCCTTCGGTTTTATCCAGACCATTCCAGTACCCACCCTGGTGTGCACCCAAACAACTTAATTCTCCTGTTGCACTGCTGTGCGTAAAGCCCAGAAAGAAGAAGACAAGAGGAAGATTTACTATCACAGTCTATCTTCTGGGTCAGTAATGACTGATGGACTCTGTGTTTATATCTGATTTTTGTTTCCACTCTGTGTAATGTAGAAAGGAATAAGAGGAGTGAGCGATAGATCTTGCTGCCAGAGAGGAGCAGCCGAGCAAAGCCACGGTGGGCGTCACTGCCAGCACCGTGCTGGGGGATGCTGGGGGACAGGAGCTGCCCACCAGGTGCCAAATGGCCACCCTGGGCATGTTCCATCACATGGCCTCGTGTTTTCAGCTCCTTGGGAAGGGCTGTGGGATAATACCAGCAGCAGGATTCAGGGAGCACTGATAACCACAGCACAGGTGAAGGAAGCTCTGTGTTCCCACCTCGTCTGCAGGTGTGAGACACCACCACCACGTTGTGCTGCTGCTGCAACTGCTCACTTCAGTATTTTTAACCAATCAGCCACAAGACCTGTCCAGTCAGAACAAGGGGAAAACACATTCCACAAAGCGAAGGCAGTTGGATAGACACCCTTCCTGCACTCACTGAATACCGTGTCAGACACTCACCAGGCACCACGCTTTTCAAAGAGCTGCCTGTTTACTCCATCGTTGCTAATATTCAAGATACATTTAAAGCAAATAGGTTAGGAAAGCATTTGATCTCCTTGCTGCCTAGTAGATCTCCTGGTAGAGTCAAGGATTCCGAGATTCCTTGAAATCTCAACTCATTCTCCTCTATTCCAGCACTAACCCAGCGCTACTCTGGGGAAAGCAAACGGCTGTGGAGAACATGGAATCAGAGTGATTCACTGAATAACTCAGGGCTGGTGCGCCAGCTCAGCAGAGCTCCAGGAACCGACTGTAACTGTGCTCCAGCTGACTCCAGGAGCCAAAGGCTTAGCCAACATCACAGGTTGCCCAAGGAGGTGGAAGGTGGCCCATCCTTGGAAGGGTCAGGCTGGATGGGGCTCTGAGCAGCCTGGTCACTGCAGGAGCCTTTAAAGGCCCCTTCCACCCAAACCACTCTGATTCTGGTGGGGTGTGAGCTCCCACCCACGCCCCAGGCAGTGCCAGCACTGCCCAGCCAGCTGCTCACCTGCCTGGCTCTGCAAATAAACCCCCAGGGTCACTTGGGTTTAGTGGCAGCTGCAGGAGCACCCGCTCTGGAACCAGAGTCCACCTGAAAAATTGCCTCTGCTGAATCCTTCCCAGCCCTTGCCCTTGTCCCTCACGGCTTCCCTCTGCTGCATCACACCACGTGCTCCATCTCCTACTCGATCACTGAAACAATGCAGGAAACATGAAAAAAACCCCAGCCCAAACCCACAAACACCAAAAGGTTGCAGCAGCAAAGCTGAGGGGAAATGAAGCGTGGGGTTGGAAGGAGAAGGCAGGGTCAGGGAAGGGCTGGGAGCCTCTTAAACTGGCTTTGCTGCGGGATAAGATGCTCATGTAACTACACCCTTATTAGTGTTATTTTTTTAAAGCTGGATCATTTCACAGATCTGCTTTAAAAACATGTCATAAATGAGATCTGCTGCAATGGAGCAGTAATATGTGCCTACAGCTGGAGCCTGAGCGGAGCTGGGCTAATTTAGCCCAGCTGAAGACCTGAGCCTGCACTACCCCAAACTTCTCTTTCACCACCCTGAAGGGGAGAAAGGTCCTAATTGCCCATGCACTGCTCTTCCCTCAAATATAACCTCTGCCTAGAAGATTAATTTTCGTGGTACTAAAGATTAAAAAAAAATTAAACAACCCCTCCAAGTCATCGATTTAATTCAAGGTTTTATTTCGAAACAGTTGGACAACTTCCAGATCTTCAAAGTTTTGACCAAAAATAGAAAGCATATTCTGCAAGTGATTTTAAAGATCTGTTCTGTTTATTTACTTATTCTAATATTACCACAACTGCTCTTTTTAAAAAAATGAATCCCAAGGGATTCTTTGCCATCCAGCCCCTGGCGGGGAGGCACCTGCCCTCCTCATCCTCGTGCTGGTGGTGATGTGCTGGCAGGGAAATGCCTGTAACTGCATAAAGGGATTACCTGGCACTCTTTAATGGGGTGGACGAGAGCCCTTTGGCTTTTTAAGCACCTGAACGCTTGAGAAGCGCCTGAGGAGAGAGGAAGGCCTGGCACCCTGCAGTCGCAGCTCCCCACTGCAGAGCAGGCAGAGGGGCAGACGCGCAGGAGCTGGAGCGGTGGTGCCGCACGGACACAGCCCATGGCACTGCTGCTCTGGGGGCAGCCAGGTCCCTTCCTCCACACAGAGCCCTGCAGAGGGGCAGGAGAGGGAGAACGAGGCACCCAGGCTGTGCTGTCCCGTCCCAGCCTCTGTGTTTGCCCTCTGCAAGAGGCACAGCCGCAGCTCCCGCTGCTCCTCCGCGCAGCCTGGGCCGGTGCCTCCATCCCCGGAGCTGCTCTGCAGCTGTCTCGCTGCACAGACAGTTCCCAGCCGTGCGCTGCCGAGCAGAGCTCACTAATGCCTATAAAACGGTTGGTGCTCTCCGCATGCAAGTGTGAGCAGGAGGCGGGGTGCTGCTGCTCTTTCAAGGAAATGTTCTGCGGCAATTACACCGCGAGAGACACCCCGGCCCTGCCAAGTGACAATATGAGGAAAGTATGCACACAAAAGCCAAAAGACAAAACCTTTTTAATTATAATTTTGGCACTTGAGCTATGATTCATATTTACAAGCCTCCATGCAAGCGACTCGTGCTTCTGCTGAGGGATGCACGCAGCCTGGGATGGGGTGTGCACGGGGCTGGGACCGTCCCCAGTTATCCTGCTGGGATGGGAGATGTGCTTCCCGCTGCCCAGGAGGAGGAAAAGGGGATGGGGAGGGCAGCAGAAGCCCTGCCACTCCTGTTGGATGGTTTGTAGGTGCCTGATGGAGTCAGGGGTGGAAGCAGGATCCAGGGATGCTCGGCAGGACCCTCCCTTCCCCATCAACGTGAAAACCGCTCTTTAAATATTTATGATCCTTGTTCTTTCTGACCTTCTTGTTGGCACCCTGGTAGCTGTTGGTCTAACACTTAACACGTTTTTAAAGCCATTCCAGTATTTATAGGTGTTCTGGTACTTCCAAGGGATTGAGCTTCCACTGGGAGAATCCCATCACTGCTTTTCCCATAGGAAAAGCAGGAATGTGAGCAGAGAGGAGAGCCAGAATCCCAGCCTGTGCCACCCTCCTGGGCAGCACCATGACCTCCCCTGCCTTCACCCACCACAGCAGCAACTTCTACTGCTCTGCCACATCTGCCTTTTTGACACGTTCTGGGTGAATAATTTATTGTGGAGACAGAGTACAGTTACAAGGCATTAAATCTTATGCTTTCAGCTTCACACAAGTTTTCAGGACCGCTGGGCCTGGGGCTTGTTTTGAGTAGCCTGGAGGGGGAAAAATCCACAGCGTTCCCATGATATATGTTAAAGTAAGCTGCTTTTTATTTCAATTTGGGGCAAGTTAAGTAAGGCAAACCCTCAAATCTAAGCTACAGGATTGAAGGAACAGGTTACAAGGAAGCAAGGAAATTCAACTATATCCACATGAATGACTTAATTTTGGTTTCTAAACCCGTATCTGATTAACCAAAGACCTCTATTTTCGTCTAGTGACTACGTTAAATACAAACAGACATCCATCACGGGGAAAAAACAATAATTACTATCTGCTGAAGCCATCACTTCCATGCCATTTGGCAGAGACCTTTGCATGACATCCCCATAATCTGGCACTTTGGGGCAGCGAGAGACACTGCTCCACTCTGTGCTCCACTCACGGCAAGAGCCAGAAGGCATCTACCTCTTTAAACCCCTGAGCATCAACACCCTGTGGTGAAAGCATAAAACTCCAGCCAGATGCTTTGAAAGCCACCAAGCCACTTCTTTTTTCCCCCTTTCTCTCTGGAGCAGCTGCACCCAGTGAGTTCTCTGCACGCTCAAGAGTAAGGCAGAGATTTTCAGTCCAAGTTCAGACTCATGACCGATGCCAAATGTGAGGACTTGTCACCAAAAGCCATCCTCTGGGAAGTCTTTCAACACTTGGCTTTTGTGCCTAATAAGATCCTTTTCAGACCTACCACTATCTGTGAAAAAATCAGAATATGGAGCAAAGTTTCTCAGAGATGTTTAAAAAAGCAAGATCCAAGTCTGGAACCTCTAACAGATGAAAATGTCACTAATATAAGCATATTCTAAGGAACAGTCATACTGGGGTCACGTAATATTCTTCAGTTTTACATTCCAAAAGGTTTTTCACAGTTGTCATTAGATGGCACTTCTGCTTGTTGGCTGAGCAGAGACACCAAAACAGAGCAATGACACACAAATGGAGTTTCAGGCTGTTTCTCCATCTAAAACTCTTCCTGTACAATGGAATGGACCCCTCCACTCGCTCCTCACCCCAACAAAGCCATCCTGTGCACAGGGCTACCAGCACGGCGCTCTCCTGACCTCCAAATTCACTCATTTTAATAAAACATGCAACTCCAGCCATCTGACATTTATTATGCTTAAGCAACATAAAATAGAAAAGAAACATCTATGACCAGGAACAGCCCTTCAACTCACTTTTATTGCCAAGGTTCTGAAAGTTTTTTTCCCCCTTTTCTCTCTGCTAATAACAGCCTCCCTGCTTGACCTTGGTGCTGCAATACTGCAGGAAATTCCCCCAAACCCCCTAATGTGGATGGCAGCTGTGCAGTTTAAAGCTGAACAAGGCTTTGACTCCAGGGGGTTGAGCTGGACTGCTCCTGTGCCCCATTCCAAAGGGGCAGACGCTTTTCCTGCTCCTCACAGAGCTCTCCTGGTGGAAAGGGTGGTGAGGCATTGGGGGCTGGTGGAGGTTCCATCCCTGGAGGTGTCCAGGGAATGACTGGATGTGGCACTCAGTGCTGTGGCAAAGGTGGAGCTCAGTCGCAGGTTGGATTCAATAATCGTGGAGGGCTTGTCCAACCTCACAAACACCATCACCAACCTCACTTTTCAGAGGCATCCTGCTCCCAGTTTGGGAGGCAGGCAGGCGAGCAGAGGAGCTGTGTCTTTAAGATCCCAGCCCTTTCCCCGTGCCCATAGATCACCGCTCCATGCTGCGGTGGCTTTCCTGCCTGCTGCTCAAATTTGTCCAATTAGACACGGCCCCACAGGGTGGAATTCAGTGTGAAATGTGCCTCCTGATGTCTGCAAATTAACCACCACAGACATGCTGCTTTAAGGCCTGCAAGTGACAGGCAGAAAAATGCGTGTCCGGGACGAGAGCAGGAGGGCTGGCTGTGCAAAAGCCCGGATCAGCCTGTTAAGGGATTGCCAGACTCAGCAAGGTAAAGTGTGTGAGCTGCTGTGGCACTTCGCACCTCAGGCTGTGCTGTCTCACACCACTGACCCCTCCATGGCGACATAAGTCTCCAGAAGAAGCCAGGATTATCTGTCTAAGAGCCTTACGTGTGTCATGTAAGGTCAGGTGCCAACTGCAATGTAAATTAGTAGTTAAGAGTATTGGTAGCTAGACAGATGCTGGGAGCCTCAATTAGAAAGAAAAGTCAGATTATAAGTAATTAAGAGATACAAAAAATGCTTCAGGAGCTAAATACCTAAACTGCCTCCAGTGTTGTTTTTTTATTTTGTTTGTATTTTTTTTTTTTTTTTTTTTTTATTAAAGCATGTTTCGCTGGTTTTCCCAAGTTTTTNTGAGAAGGTTGGTGGTTTTTTTTTTTTTTTTTTTTTTTTTTTTAATGAAGCATGCATTCCTGAGCTTTCCCAGATTCTACTTGGAACATCTCTGTGGACTCCAAAGCTAGTGTCCATGCAGACAAAAATCCTTGGCATGGTGGCAGAAGGAACAGGAGGGGAATTCTGGAGGCAGGTGTCTTTCCTGGGCAGAGCTCACCACCAGCCATGGCTTTTGCTGCACAGCTGCTGGAAAAAGGGGAGCCGCTCATCCTCTGCCATCAGTGGGTCAAACAACTTTCCAAATCCATGTGGAATTCAATAATTTCTGGTTTGAATATTATTAAAGAGGAAGAGTGACAACTCTGTGCCCTTGGAGAAGAGCTCCTGCTCCTGCTGTCCCTCCCAGATGCAGCTAAACATGAGCACATGCACTCACAAGTTGCTGATGTCCTGGTGACCTGAATCCATTTTATAAATCTAAAGACCTACAATATCTGCAGCACAGGAAGCAAATAAAACCACGAGTCTCCTTTCAGAGACAGGCAAACCAGCGTGGAAAGTCCAAAGGACACATCCAGGGGCCCAGGTGAGTTTGTGGATGAGCTGGGAAGGGTCCGGCAGCACCCCACCTCCCTGCTTTGGGTACACAATATTTGATTTAAGAACTGTGCTTGAATGCTTTCCTCAGCCTGGAAGAAGCGAAGCAGCCACTTCAAGGGCATTCTGGACGTGGGGGCAGAGCCATGACCCCGTGGGACGGGGACTCTGGGGAGCACTGGGCCGCTGGGCTGTGTCTTACCCTCCCGCAAGCGTTAAAACACGGGCAAAACCACACACTTGGGCTCCTCAGCAGGGCGCTCTGGCTTTGAAGCAGCCACTCACGATTTTAAAGTGTTTTTCTTTTCTCTTTCTTTCGAGGCCAAAGGACTGTAAAGGGCTCCTGAGAGCTCGGTGACACTGCACTAGCACCTGCAAAGGACTAAGGAACACTTCTGTCAACAGGGAGTTCGATGCTAAGGCAAGCACTTCAAAACCCTGAGAAAATTCTTCCAGAATAGTTCTGTGTTTCAGTTTGCTGTGTTTTCAAAATGCCCCATTCGGAAGGGGGGGGGAGGGGGGATGCTCCTTGTTATTTCACAACTCATTCTGTGTTTTCACAGCCATAAATCATGGAAGGAATTGACAACCTCCTGACGCTGATTAAATGGCAGCAGATCCCTCAAATTGCATTACCATTGTTTGTACAACACCTAAGGTTCCCAAATGCTCTTATGCCCTGGACAGACCTGTAAAAACCTTCTGGCCATGCACCTCACTCACATTTTCTAGCCCAGCAAATGATCAGGAACAAATAAGCTCAAGCAGAAGAGGGTGGACCTGAAGATGCTGTTGCTGCCATGCAGATACAACATGTGAATGGGGTAAGAGAGAATCATGTAAAATATATGGTCCATGTCAAAGGATAACTGGATTTTTTTCTCCCCAAAAAAGGGCATATTTATGGTAAAAGTATTACAATGCTACTGTATGACCTTCCCTCCAGAGGCAGAGGCCCTGAACTGCCCTGGGATGTCGAAGGATGCCTGAGACAGAAGCATCAATCACTCAGATAAATGCAACTGTCTCCGTATTTGTACTTTTTTTTTTCCTGTTCTTTAGAATCACAGAACAGTTTGGACTGGAAGGAACATTTCAAGGTGATCTAATCCAATCCCTCTGCCGTGGGCAGGGACACCTTGCACCAGACCAGGCTGCTGCAAGCCCTGCCCAACCTGGCGCCGAACATTTCCAGGGAGGGGGACCAATTTTTCACCGATTTCTTGGTGAAAAGGCCATTTTTCTCCCCGAATTAAAGCTCTGGAAAAGTTCTCCATCAGCAGAGCCCCTCCAAGAGCTTGGATAGGGAGCAGGAAAGAGGAGGAAAATCCGTTTGGGAGCCGTCAGGGAGGAGAAGCTGCTGGCACGGGAGCTGAGCCCCTTCCTGCAGGAACAAGGAGCTCTTGGTTATCAGCAGGGCCAGAGCTCGTTGCAGACCCCATCTTATGCTCACAAGTTTTGCCACAGGACACGGAGCACAACCAACTTCTTTGTAATTTAGATCACAAGTTCCAGAGATATCATCCTGTGACGATAAAACTTCCCTTCTGCGACAAGCCAGGGCTGCATAAAGGCCAGGGGAAGACTGGAAGGTATTGTTAACATGAACCTTTGGAAGGGGCTCTGCATATTTTTGTCACCCTTTTGTCCTTTCAGAAGCGGTGGGGTTAGTTATGGCAGGGCTGGCTATGTTATCTTATGTACTAAATCCGCCTAGATCTGTAGATGATGTCTTAGGGGGTGAAAAAGATTAATAAGGAATCACTCCAATGGCTTTAGGACAGCTAAGAATCTTAACCCATTTAACCTCCCCTAAAACACACAATCAGATCAGAGGAAGTTGTAGGAAACTCATTTCAAAGACTCCAGGCGACACTTTTTAGGTCAGATTTACAAAGCTCATTAGAATGAAGGTCTGTTACTTTAGATTTTAATACTAAGACACACTAAGAAACCCTCTTGCCCCATTTAGGAAACACACAAAGCAAAGAATGCAAATTTTAAAAAGAAACTTAATCTTAATGCATGTGTTCTGCCACCAAATCTGTGTAAAACCCTCCTAGCTTATGTTCTTACAGAAAACAGGAGCAAACACATCAAAAAGGGACAACAAATGCCTGTTTATTGACATCTTTTTATCCTTTCAAGTAGCACATGGGATGTACAGCGAATGTGTTTCTTCGCAAATTATATCTGCATGGGAAGAAGCAGCACTATTGAAATACAGATTTCTCTGATCCCTGTCACCTTCATAAAAACCTGTTTTTCTGAAAGGGGTGAGTGCTGAGGAGCTGCAAGGATGTTCATGGATTTATGGCCACCAAATCGGACCCTGACTGGGGTCGGGTCCAAAGCCAGCTACAAAAAGAGGGGAAAGAATGAGGGTGGTCAAGGCTCCTGCTCTGTTTTGTGCAGAAAGCACAAGTACTGAGGGCGAGCTCTTCCTGATCTTCTTTGTGATAAGACAGCGCCTCTTAAGTAGAGGAATTAGGACAGAAAAATGGGGGGGAAAAAACACAAGAGGAGCCTTTCATTTCACAGCTTAATATAATTGTACATATCTGGCCAGATTTTGGTCGAAGGGAAATGGTATCCTGAACTTGAAATAAAAAGGAAGGGATTACTTTGTGTAATATCAGAATGACAAGCCATCAAAATTCTGTGGTTAATTAGGAGGAAAAAGTCCTGTGTAGAATGAGCTAGATGGCTTGGCAAACTTTAATTTTAATCTTATGATATCTCCTAATAACAAAAGGCCTCCATGATATATCAAACAAATTTGTAAATGGATGATCAATGCGTTTGACATGTTATTTAATTAGGATTCTTCGTGACAGAGACAATATGAAAAACTAGTGTCAACATTCTGACAGTGGAATAAATAAATAGATGTAATTATTTCTCATCCTGATCCCTGATGAATTGTAATGTATCAGGCCAGACTGCAGACCAGAGTTCTAAGGTTTCCTTAATATGATAGAGTTTGATGTAAGGGGTGTCATGTATCCAATATTTTGCTGTTTTATTAGAATAAAAAGCTCTCTGGGGATTTCAAGTTCAAATGGCCACAAGTCTCCCCCTCCATTGCTATTGTGCTTAATGCAAGGATAAGCACTGAAATATGTTTAGAAGAATGCAAGTGCAGCTGGAAAAAGCCAAACATTAGCCTGTATGAATCCGAGAAAAACCCACAACACCCTGGCCTTGCTCAAAATTTACCCCTAGCTGGGATATTTTGGCAATTTTTCTCTAAGCTGAAGAGAGAATTGGAAGAGAATTTTTCTCTACCCCAAGCACATGCCAGTCTTGGAAGAGGGATTTGGCCATACGAGGTAGGGGATGTGTCAGGACAGTTCTCAGGGCTAGGCTGAGAGCTTTTTGCAGGACAAACCCACTCCCTGCAGCAGAGCTGGGCCTCGGAATTCCTTCTGGAGGAGAGCAGGGAGCAGGAGCCGCGGGAAGGGCCGAAGGCAGCCAGCACAACACTTGTGGCCATTATCACACAGACAGCAAAGAATGCACTATCTGTTCCCGTGGCCAAGAGAAATGAGAGTTAACATTTAACATGAGGGGAATGGACTTCAAAGGCAAAGCCAGCTGGACTTGAATAACGGCAGATGAAAATGCTAACACCAGCACAAAGTTGCAGGTGGTCGTGTTTGGCTGCAGAGAACACATCCGCCGCCGAGGAGCCTGCACGGAGCAACCCTGAGACAGCACTGCTGGAGAGCGAGAGCAGGGGGCTCTGGGGAGCTGCTCTGGCCTTGGACACCAGGCGCGGAATCACAGAACACGCAATGGTTTGGGTTGGAACGGATCTCAAAAATCGTCTGGTCTGTGTGCAGGGACACCTTCCACCAGACCAGGCTGCTCCAAGACCTGTACGCAGTCAGTATTTCCACAAAATTCCCCACCAAACCCTGCAGAACCACATCTTCCTCATGGACTAAATCCCAAATCCACCCCGTGCATGGCATCAGATTTGGAAGGAAAGCCTGAGCCTTTCTAACTCGGTAGGAAACAACTCGAGCAGGCAGGGATGGTTCAGCTGCGTTTGTTTCTAAAGCTGAACTACCCCAGGGATCCTTCCGAGCCTGTTGGTACAAAACCATGGATGTGCCACCTCCTTTCCCTGTCAGCTGCTGTGTTTTAGTTAAATACCCACGTTCCCATAAATCACATCAATTAACTCTGCTCAGTTTAACACAGGTACTGTAATGTCACTGATCTTTGCTAGGAGAAGGTGCCAGAAGCGGTGAGATTATGTAGAAATCATCCTCTAAGTCCTGCTGAATTTTTCATTATTTTTAAAGGCAGCTGAATGCTCTGAAATCTCTGTTGACATTGACCTTACCAGAGAATTTATAAACAAATAGCACCTATAAAACTTAGATGAAAGTAACTTGCTGCCTGTGTATAGTATAAAAACCAATCAAATTTTAACAATTTTGTTTCTCTTCTACAACTTCAGCCTGAGTACAAGGGACAAATGGTAAATACAGGGTGCCATGAGTCCCTGAGGGAACATTTCATTCTCCGTCTGTATCAGCAGCCAAACAGATCTAAACTAATGGCTTACAGAAGCTCCAGAGAGCGGGAAGAACCTGCACATTCAGTACTTGAATTTACCTGTGGGCTGGGGGTCAGCCCTGCCCTTGGCTCCCTCCAAAGCAGCTGGGATGCAGATAAATAAATCCTTGACCTGCTGCACGGACAGAGCAGGGCCAGAAATATCTGCAAAGGAAGAGAAGTGCCACAGTGCTGCGTGGCAGGAATTTAAAAAGGAATATGAATAAGGAATATGAATAAGGACTGACACAGAAAAGAAATATTGCTGCAAGGTGAGTTTCAGGCAATCCTGCCTGAGGCAGCAGGGCAAGATTTGCTGCGGTGCCTGTTTTGAAGCGTTCCCGGTGTTCCCTTAGTCCCTAAGCAGATGATGCTAGTTTTAACAAATGAAGCTGGATTAATTTAAAGTATTTAAAGTGATCAGCAGTCCTTAGGTTAACGAACATATGTCATTTTCCTCCAAGTTTCTGTTTTGATGAAAATATCCAGCCAATCCGGGCTCCTGGGGCAGGGAGCTACCTGAAGCCTTGGCTACCTGCCCCGGTGCCTCGGGGTGGCTGCAGCAGCAGCTGCTGTGGAATTAATGGACAGCAACCTTCAGGGAGATGGATTGGGGAGGTCAGGGAGCTGCCAGCGGCCGTGACACGTGCCATGGATCACTGTCACCCTGCCCGCCGCCGCTGCGAAATGGCACGGCCCGGCCCAGCCCAGCCAGCCCACTTAAAAGGGCTAATGGGTAAATGCATAAAACTATTAAATGCATAAGAATCCTCTTCAGCAAATGGCAAAATAGAATGAAAGTTTAAACGGTTAATTGAATAAACCTCTTAGAGACAGAGGGCATCAGTGCCGGGTGTTTAGCGGTTTCCCTGTGAGGTGCTGCGGGATTCCCCAGGATGGAGCGGGCCTGGATCACTCTCCCTTCCCGAAAGTCAGGCTCAGCATCGCGATCAGCACTGTCAGCTGCCTCCCTCCACTTGTCTTTAAATGCAGGAAGGTCTAAAAACGTTATTAATGTTCAGGTGAAAGCAATGAGCTCCCAGCTGCTGCTGCTGCTGCTGCTCCGGGTGCAGCGCTGAGTCAGCCGGGGAATCCTCCTCCTGCAGCCTGGGTTAAAGACACAACCAAGGAGAAAAAAACTGGAATTCTCTGCTTGGTTCCAAGAGGATGGGTTGTCCTGGTTGGCTTCGGTGATGCTGGAGCCTGAGGATGCTCTGTGAGCAGAGCTGCACAAGCAGCCCCGAGGAACACCCCGGGATTTTGGCCTTTCCTAGTCAAACAAACTTATTTCAGACGGCTGTGAATTAATTACAAAATAATCCCCCAAATACTGCATTTGGGTCTCATTTTGGACTATTTTGGGCACAAAATCTCATTGCTGCTGTTTCTGAGGGGTGGTATCTGCGATAATTGATGTTTTGTAGAGATTTCCTGGGCAATAACTGGCTTCTCCAAAGATAAGCACTGCCTTTGGCCTCACGCTTTATCCTCACAGCAACAAGATTATTGCCTCATAAAACAATTGCAAAGCTACAGCACCATTATCCTTTAAACAGTAAAAGAAGAAAGGAAAAAAAAAAAGATTTATGAAAAATACCATGATCCTCGCTATGCAGTGCCTGAACGACAGCGATTCCAGCGACAGTAACTGATCTAATGGTGCATTAGGAGAGCACAAAGAAGTAGATTTGGCCACTGAACCAAAGTCATTAAAGATTAGAGCAGCTGGGTTCACAGTTAGGAAGTGCTTTTGCCTATCTGAGCATGGGGTACAATGGAAGTTGTTTTATGATTTAATGTCTCCGCTGTAAACAAGGAGACTCCTTGGATAAATCAACGGCTGACATCGACGGGACGGAAAACTTATGGAGCTGAGGGTGGCTTTGAAATGCAGCTTTCCAAAGCTCAGCTAAGAGAAACAGTCAGAGTCCAGCCCCAAATAAATCTGCATTAATGGATGCTAAAATAAATTTATGCCGTGGGAGGCCGTAACTTAAATTTTTTTTAATTGATGCAAGGGCTCTATTGAATTATATCGAAGAGGAGTGTGCCTGGTCACCTTTTACACTAAAAAAATGGAAGGGAAAAAAGAAGGGGAAGAAGAGGAAATTAAGGGGGAAGTAGGAAAAGAAGGAAAAGAAAAAAGGATAATAAGGAAAAAAGGGAAAAGAAGAGAAAATGGAAAAGGAGAAAAAAAGAAGAGCAAAAAGGAAAATCAGGGGAAAAGGAAAAGAAGAAAAAGGGAAATTAAGGAGAAAGGAAGGGAAAGAAAAAAAGGAAAAGAAGGGAATATGAGAAAAGAAAAAATGCAATTAAAGGAAAAGGAAAAGAAGATCAAAAGAAAAATAAAGGGAAATGAAAAATAATGGGGAAAAAAGAAAAGAAGTGAAATAAAAAGAAAACCGAATCTCCATCTATATATTGCAACAAAGGAGAGCAGCCTTGAAGGAACGGCACCAGCAACAGGATTCTTCTTCCCCATGGAAAGCTTTCGCCCTTTGAGAGCCACATGAAGTTCCCAGTACATTCAAACAGTGCACGTGTAATAAATCCTTGTCCGGTGGTCGGCAGCACCACCAAAAAGAGCCCTCCTGGATGTGTGGAAGAGTCACAGGACAGCAGACACAATCTGTGAGTGCAAGGAGTGGAGTTCCTAGTCCTGATCATTATTCTTAGATCAGATTCACAGTGAGAGGAGCTCCCTACTGAGCAAAAAATTGTAAAAAAAGGACAGGAAACGATTTCAGTGCCCAAAACCCAGAGCCTCTGGGATGGAAGGTCACTAAATGAGACCGATTACTTTGAGCCACTTAAGAGACCAAAGGGGAACCCAGGAAACCAGTGCTGGATGTGGATCAAGATGCTCCAGTGCCAGGGGCACACTGGGATATTGTTGATGGCACACAGGGAACTCAAACATGAATGGTGAGCGGGATTTTCCTTGCGTTGGCTACAATACATATGTTTGTCCAAGAAAAAAAATAGCTGGAGCAAGAAGACATGAAATGCAGCATGTCTGGTGTCAAAGAAAAGCCTGTTTGTGTCACAGACAGTGGAGAAATTGTTCCAGAATAGCCCATCTTTCAAGGAAGATCCCCCCAATAAGGCTGCCAAGGGCCGTGGCACTTGGGTTCTTGGCTGTGGAAGTGCTGCAGCACAAGGAAAATCTGGGCTTTAAATGTGGATATCTGACATTTCACTGCCTTTTCAAGGATTGGTTCCACTCCTTTCCTCGTCGCCAGTGGTGCCATTGAGCCTCGTGCTCCCTCAGCTCCCCTGGGCCTGGCCGGCTGCCACCTACCCAGGAAAAGTGGCCACGGTCAAGGCAATGCCAGGTAAGAAACCAGGAGTTAAATAAAGACTTTGGGAAGAGCAGCATTTGTCAAATGCTCGGAATTGTGCTCTGGGTCACAATCAGTGAGTACAGGTAGGAATAAGAGAGCTAAAATGTTTCCCATCTTCAACCTGTGTTGGCTATGAATCCACCCATCCCTACAAATGTGTCTCCCTCCCGTGCCAACGGGATCTCCTCGGGGCAGTGCAGCCCAAACCAGCAGCACTCCCTGCCACACTCACACTGCTCCAACACCTTTGCCAATCAAAGGGAAAGACTCCCTTCAAAAGCCCAACTTTTGGTCTTCATGGGACCAGAAATGCCAGCAATTCACTACCAACATTTTTCACTCGTGACCTCTTTATTTGGAGGTCCCGATTTTCTTCATTATGTGTTTCCAATTTATCATAACCTGAAGTGCTTCAAAAGCCTGCACATTCTGACACAACCACGGGCAAGGTATTCCAATGAAATCTCGGAGCTGATTCATTTTCTCTCCCCTCTGACACCAGAGGTTTATGCGATTTAGGAATAACAGAGCTGCTAAAATTAATGGCTGAAGGGCAAGGCATTCTCCTTGTCACATTATATATAATGCTCTGGTTCAGCAAAAGAGTAGCTGGATTATTTTGATTCTTTACTCCTAGTTAATTACAATTAAAACTAAGACTGTAATTACCTTTCTTGTAAACTTTGGCCTTAACTGCTGAGCACAGCAAAACAGAAGGAGGCTTGGTTAACCTCAGTGGAAAAAAAAAAAAAAAATAAAGGTTTTCTTCTGAAATAGCTGGAGAGCCTGGGCATTCAGGGGGAACGTTCCTGGGAGGGTGAAACAAAAGGCAAACCAAGAGCCAGTACCAGACAGATCATTTATAAACCAACAAAGCTTCAGGTGCGAGGGGCACAAAGGACTCGCTGAGCCCTCAGCGGGACACAGCGGCCATCGGAGCTCCCAGCGGCGGGATTCTCACCCAAGGGAGTTCAGCACAAAACTGGCTGAGCTGGCCTGCCAGGAAAGAGCAACCCATGGGGAAGGGAGAATGTTTGATTCCATGGCTGTGTCTGCGTCAGGCCCAACCCGGTCTGGAGGCCGAGCCCGGCGCTGGCACCGGGAGCTGGGCAGGACAGCGCCAGGGGCCCCCGCCCCGTGACAAACGTGCCATTGTGGCTCCATCGCCCTGGGACACGGGCACACACTGCAGCGAGGAGGGAGGGAAGGAAGGAAGGAAGGAGCTCTGGAAGACAAAGTTGTTCTTCGGGCAGCAATTAGGGATATTTAGAGCCTTGAATGGACAGTCATAGGATGAACTTTTGATTTTGCAGTGTGTAAACACTTCCCCATCTGTGATTCAGCACTGAGGATTCTGGGGAACACAGTTAAGCCTTGCAATAGCCTCTGTCATTATTTTTTATCATTATTGAGAGAATATCTAAAATGGAACTACATTTACAACTCCACTTCCCCAGAATTAATTAATTTTTCAAGCATTCCATCTTCTCCAGAATATTTTCTTCGGTGCCTTTTTTAAAAATCTTTACAAGCACTTGTACGTAGATTTAGTAATAATAAGTGTAGGAGGAAAGAAACATAAAGCAACCCAAATCCCTGCCCAACAAATGCTGCTAATACATAAACTTTATAAATACAATGTTGGCAGATTCCGATATATAAAAAGGTAGCTAAAAAAAAGTAAGAGCCATAAATAATGCCAAGTAATAAAGGAGGTGAATGTTTTTGTTATTAGATTCTTTCATTGTATAAATCTGTTTAATAAGCTGGCTAGGAATCATTGATAGAAAACAGACTGCTCGTGGTGTTACAGATCAACCTGTTCTAAATGTTCTTTCCTACACTCCATGCCAAGCAATACTTTCTACAAATACAATTTAAAAATTGAATGTTCTTTCATCATCCAAAGGGAGCAAATAGCACTAAAAGTCAGAATGCACCTTTTGAAGAAGGCACGACACGTGTCTGTACCAGCAAAGCAGAAAATCTTTGTTTTCCAAGTGCTGGAGTCTGCTTGCTGGGATTCAGAGTAATTAATACCATACATCTGATTCGTCAAATGCAATCAGTGGATGTGTAAAACTCTTGATTTAAAAGTCTTATTTCCCAACATGTGTGTATTTTTGGAAAGCCCTATCATATATTTTTCTTCAGAAGTTCATGTAAAAAAAGCCTGCAGTAACATTGCACTGTAATGAAAACTAAATGTTGTGAAATGTTATTGAGGTCAGTGATGGGTTTGTGACGTTAATCTTTGTACACTCTTGGTTCTCATTACTGTGGGGTATTTTTGGTTTTCATTATTCCTAGAGGAAAGGATAGAAAAAAATGAGATGTTATAACCCAAAAAAGGAATAAACACTCAAATGCAAAAATGAAGATGATAATAATAGTAAAAAAAAAAAAAAAAAAGAAGAACCCTCTAGGATGTTATTGGTTAATAAATTGCCGAACTTAAAAAATCACCCACAATAAAATGTTAGAACACAAGACAGGCTTTTGTGTATTATTATCCCACCGATATCCTTATTGCTGCTTTACATTTTTTTACTGCTGCATCAACTTCTAGAGCAGGTGGTTTAAAGTGTGCAGCTCTCAGTATCCTCAGCATCATTTCAGGTTCTGACCCCAGCCCTGATCTGAGGGAATCCAGCCCAAACAGCTCCGGTTTCAGTGGCTCCTCGGCTTTGGGAACTTCATTCACCAAGTGGTGCTCAGGAAGACACTGAGGTCTCCAGGAAGGAGTTCCTTCTCAGAGTACATCAGAGAAATGACAGAGAAAACTAAATTAAAGGAGAAATTACATCATCAGAAACAGAAAGATCAGAACCAGAAATTATATTGTCAGAAACAGAAATTCAGATAGGATGTGCTCATTATTTGAATTTATGGGGAGTAGATTTGCTCCCAGTGGTAAAAACTCAGCTGAGCTGAGGGCAGGAGAGGCTGTGCCTGTGCAGCCACTCCCTGCAATCCCTGGCACGCCCAGGATTCCCGGAGCATCGCTCCCAGCTGGGCAGGGAGGCTCCCGGCGGGATCCTCGCACCCCGTGGGACACAGGGTCCCACCAGTGTGGAGCAGCTTTAAAACCCGCCATGAGCCCTTTTCCAGTCACAGCCTGGCCTCCAGCAGATGGGCAGGTATCAGAGGGAGCCCCTGGAGAAAGCAGAGCCGACAAAAAGGGCAGACATCGGCAAACACCCGGAATCCAAGCCCTCTGTGCCCACCAAACTTCCACGGATGGAAGTGGTGGATCAGGGGCTGATCCCACCCTCCAGGTGGGCAGAACAAGTCCTTTTCCCCTCCTGCAGTGGCCCGAGGAGGCACAGAGAGCTCAGGGTGCTCCAGCTGCCGCTTGCACAGCTCCCACGGAGCTGCTGTGCCCGTGTCAATGAGCACTGTTTGCAATACTCCCAGGAATGTAGAGATTTCCTGAAGTGTTGTGCACAAACATCATAATATAATCCTCCGAGCTTCAAAGCCAATCCCAACAACTAATCCCACAGATAAACAAAGCTAAATCTCTATTTGCCTGCAAAAATAATGAGCAAACATTAGGGCTATCAGTGCACTGGAGGTCCTCAGTCTTCTGAGGGAAGATCTCAACTTTCACCCACATTGTACAGTGAGGCCCTAATCTACTGGAAATTGCAAAATCTAATTAAAATCAGGGGAATTGATGAAGGTAAACCCTTCAGAGCAACTCTGCTAAGATTCATAGCTGTGCTAGCCTTCATTTCAAAGAGCTTTGCAAACCTTGCACTCCTAGCATGGCACTTCAGCCCTCTGCCTGGTCTAAGTGTTGCTTCACGCTGTATAAAAGAGATTTATAGCTGAAATCCCTGCTCAGGGTGGAACATTATTGGTCAGGTTGCCTAGGACATGCTCAGGCTCTCTCTAAAATAACAGCATTAAGCTCCCTTCAGTGCCAAGAGACGCTGAGATGGGTTTGAGCTCTGCTGCAAAGAACCCCTTCACACAGACACCAAACCATGGATTGACTACGACTGGAAGGCATTAACAGAAAAGAGGAGCCACACTTGTGTGACACCGAAGCCACGAGGAATGGAGACTTTTAGGAAAACAGGAACCAATCTGCACAGGTGTCACTGCAACAACCGCCAATGGCAGCTGCTACAGCAGCGAGGCAAAGACGAGATAGATCAGGCGGTTGCCAGAGGTCTGCTGAATAATTAAAGCAAGTAACACACTGCAAAATAAACAAAGTTTTCATTTCTTTCTGGATACTTGCAGAGCAAGATAGTTTAAATCCTGACCCAAAGCATTTGAGCAACTTCGTGCATCCCCTTAGGACTCCTCGTGTGGATAATGTTCCTCAGTGGAGACACCACCACTGAATCTGCTGTATTTGTTTCAGGATTTTCCAGCTGATGAGACTAAGAGCCTGTCTGAAATCCAACCAGGACACAGCCTCACCACAGCATTACTGCACCACTCCCTGCCTGGGAGGGAGGTTAATCCTTCGCCTACGTTACTCCCTGCCCTTACCAGGACTGTTCCATCTTCAGATTTGTTTTTCAAATTCACGTCAAATTCCAGTGGCAACAATAAATACCAATCCAGCTGCAGTATCAGGGCCAGAAAACCAGGAGACACCGTGAGTACAAAGCAACGGTTCTGTATCCCACCTGCCACCACAGCAAAGTTCACCCCACACTTGGGTGACGGTGCCGATGCTCCTTCGTTCCCACCATCAACTCTGGGAGGGTTTCTGAGGGCACCCCTTAAAGCCACCCATCCTTTGAGGCAGATTCCTCGAAAGCAGCAGTTTCCACTGCCCCTCAGAACCAAAGCTCTCACTGAAGGCAGCTCTTGGAGAATCCATGGAAACCCAGCAGCCGCCAGCTCCTTCTTGTAGCAACAAATCCTCGGGGCGTGAGCAAACACTGGGAGCTGATGACGTGTCAGACATATGAGTGTTTTCTTTATCAGTAAATGTTTGCTGACTGGGACTCCCCTGAGTTGAGCTTTCCTCTTTTTTCTCCTTCAGATTTATCGATTGGAGCTGATAATGGCAACTCAACTGTTTTTTCATCGCCAGCGACCAGAATCAAAGGGGGAAACTCAGTGAACAAGGAAGAAAATTGGTGTTGGTGGAACAAGGTTTGCCTTAAGAATATGAGGGTGGGAAGTGCCAGTGTGTTCAGGAAATTACATGTCAAAACCAGTAAAAACATGTTGAAGTGCCTATTAACAGATGCTTAAATCACCCTGGAATTGGGAAAGAAATACAAATCTGTGTTACCAGGAAAATGTAAACACAGTCGGAGAATAAAGCAGTAAGGAAGCTACTCTTGCCTTCTCATTATTAAATGAAGCCTAAACATTCAGTAAAATTAGACATTGAGGAAATAATGGAATGGAAATAATGGATCTGAAGAACTTGGTCTAGTGGGAAGAGTCCCTGCCTGTGGCCGGTGTGTTGGAATTAGATGATCTTTAAGGTCCCTTCCAAGCTAAAATATTCTATTATTCTATGATTGAAGAGCCTCTATTTTAATTTGAAATGGTAATAAATGGAAATCTAAGATTTTCTGCATAGTTAATTATTTACTGAAACACCCCCACCCAAAAATGATAACCAAATAAGAATGCTTTTACTGAACCCTAACTGCTACATTGAACTTTAGGCAAAGGAAGGACTATTTGTAGGAGCAGTGGCGGCAGGATCCCGTCTGCATGGAAAGGGCACGTGGATGTGGCAATTACAAATGGGTTTGGAGATCAAATGGAAGGAGTTTTGTTGCTGAGATCCAAGTTCAAGGCCCTGGGAGCTGTGTACAACACAGAGTTTTACTTATCTCTTCCAGGAACAGCACAGTAGAAGTGAAGCAGAAAGTAAATCCCCATTTGCTAATCTGGTAAATGTTATAAAAGAGTAAAAAAAAACAGAAAAAAACCCCTGATATTTGCCTGGTTTATCTCACTTCAAAGACCATGGAGCAGGAGAATGGATTTTGGAGATGTAAGGAGAAGCTATTTTTAAAAGCAGTCACCAGACTGTGAAATAAGATGTAGGTTTCATGGAAAAAGTGTTACAGAGTTTTTGGCCGCCCTGCATCCCCAAACTTGCTTATTTGAAAGAATTCTTAAGGAGAATTGATGACAAGTGACCACGAGGCTTTGATGAGGATCTGATTAAGAAATGAGATGGAGAAGTTTGGCTCAAAACAGGTGTTGAGGCTTCAGCCACCGCCAGGACTGGCTGGTGCCACCCGGGTTTTGTCCCTCACCTGCTTACACTCGCCTCTGCTTGTGGCACAGAAGGAAGCAAGGGAGAAGGAAAGAGAGGAGAGATTCAAAAATGGGAAGGCAGAAGTGGTTTTAGCAGGTGGCCCCTCCAGTGAGAGCACCCAGCTCCCAACTGAGAGGCTCTATCCCTGTTTTCTTGGCACCAGCAGCTGAGGACGGTGCTTGGGAAGCGCCTGGCGTCTGCCGCGTCCAACAAAATCAACAGCAAAGCTCCCCCGACTTCAAAGGGAACTGAATTAGGCCAATGTCAAGAGCTTTCCAAAGCCTCATCCTTAAATCTCAGTGCTCATAACTCTGCCTGAAGGAAAGCAGAGGTAGGGCTGTGTATCCATGCAGGCACCAGAGACCTCGGTTAAAGGGACTGAACCTGGATCAGCCCCACAAGGGAGTTTACCCTGTGAAAAAGCTTCATCTTGCCCAGTTTTTAATACCGAGCAGGTTTAGAGTGTGAGAAGAACCTGGGAACAGAGAAACCCTTCAGGTGAGGCTGCTCAGGGAGAGCAATGTCCGAGAGAGCTGGGAAGGAGTTCCCCCCAGCCCCTTCAGAGTCACGGTCCAGCCCCTGCCTTCCTTGGAGGAAAACCCCCATGGAATAAAATAAGTACAGAGGAAAGTCGTTAAAAACCAGTCTCTCTTTGGAATAAATTCCCACTAAAGGCCCGTTCCAAGGGCTGGGCACACACCTGTCCCTGGGGCTGCTCCCTGTGACATCCAGGGCTGTGTGAAATCCAGCCACGAGCCTGCAGCCAGCACGGTCTGCAAACAGCAGGAAGGAGACTCTGGGGTCCAGTGAAGAGGCTGCACACATCTGGCCTTTCAGTTTGAATAAAATTGATTTTCTTTAATGTAAAAATCTACATTAAAGCCAAATCAGAGATGTAAACATCTGACTAAAAATGCCTCCTCACTCGAGAGGCAATTTGCAGAGAACAAGCTGAGCGTGGCTGCTCTGCACACAGCTCTGAGCCCAGCAAGGCAGCAATCAAAGCATCTCCTCTCCTGAGCAACCTGAGAATCACCACCACGACTTTCAGCACCCAATTTTCCCCATTTATTTCATGAACCACTCAGTTCTCAGCCTGCCAGGGCTGCCGGGCACACTTCACGCTGCAGCAGAGCAGAGCAGTGTTTAAGTCACAGGTTCAACTCGAGAACGAGGGCATTTGTTTTCTTGTCTGATCAAGGTCAAAACTATTAAAATACCCTTAGGTTCTCAGTCTAGTGAAATGAACTGGTAATACATTTGGCAAGTTAATCTGTGGATTGCCTTCTCACATGAGACCAGCTGTTGTGTTTCTAAGTACAAGCAGTATTTACCTCCAATAATGAAATGACTGAATATAATATGAAAAAAAATTAAAAAGCCAAAACAAAACAATGTTCCCTTGCCCACTGCACAGCCCTGGGTTACACTTACAGTCCTAATAAACTGATTTGTCAAAGCCATCAGAAGCGAGGATGATCATCTGGATCCCAGATGAACTAAAATACGTGTAATTATAAGTTGCCCATTTGTTCTCTTTTATCTCCCGCATATCTCCGCTTTGCTCTCAGCTATGTGTGCATGTTTATGTGTAACCCGGCATTTCGCTATGGACCCGAAATCCAGGCTTTTATCACCACTTTTGCTGCAGCCTAACACCAGAGAGTTCTTACTTCATGGCACACTCAGGCAAAATAAAAATCTGGTGACGTTAATTTTGTGTTTTAATGCAGAGCACGCGCACATGGGCACACTGAATCCACGAACAGACAAACAAAACACCTACAGTCAGATACAACGCGTTTCCAACCCCAAACGCAGACTCAGCTCATCCATGAAACACGTCCATATCTAAAAATTATAGAATGAAATGTGATTTGATTCTAGTTGACTTTATTTCCTAAACAGTAGGGGCTGCTTTATTCCCCCTAAGATTTATTATTACATAGAGGAGTAGCTGTAGGTGTAAGACCCCACTGCTATGCAGGAATTGGTGTTTCACTTCTACCCTTTGCATTAGGATGGTACAAAGCACCAGAGGGGCATTGGTGAATATCTATAAAGGCAAAATATTCTCTTTTTTGGTATAGCTGTATGAGCAGTATTTCATAGCACACATTTAAAATCTATTTATATGGCAAGGAACAATCTGAACAGACACACTCACAAAAATCTGACAGGAAAACAGAGAACAGGACATAGGAGAAACGATAAAGGAGGAACTAGGAGAGATTATTAATGACGGTGGAGGAGGATGAATTTCCTGGACGATGTTGGTTTTAAGGAAGGATTTGAATGAACAGACAGCTGCTGGAAAAGTGGTGGGAGACCTTGTGCAAAGCTAAGGAAATGATACCTGAGGGTGGATAAGGAAAGCCAAGGAGAACACAAATGAAGAGACATTCAGATCTAAAATCAGGCATGAAAACCAGTCTGGGAACAGACATCAGGACACGAGAAATGAGCTCCAATTCTGTGGGACTCAGCCCCTCTCTAACAAGGGACTGGCACCTTACCCCAAGGTTTCCTGCAGCCTGCCCTGGAGGAAGCGGAGGGCTGCAATACTGAGACAGACCAGTGGTTACAGTAATGAAGGGCTTTTGCTGAACTCCATGAGGCTCCTCAGTCAAAATGAGCCATCTTCCATGAACCTGGGGTACAAAGCTCACTCTGTGCTCACCTGAAACAAATACAGACTAAACTGACCCCAAACATGCAGGTGGACTATTACTTCCATGGGAAAAAAAAAAAAAAAATATCAAAACTCTTTGCATATTGGAGAGGTTTCAGACTGCTTCTAAAAGCACTGGCTTAGGAGAACTCCTTTTTAAATTTATTTTTTTTCTACTGATAAAGAAGATGTCTCTATACAGCATCTGCACAGAGTCATCGGGGGTGTCCAGCTGGATTACAACATTCTGCTCAGATGAGCCATAAAGATTTCAGCAAAACAGCGTCTCCTTCAAGATATTAAAGATATTCCTACTTACGAAGCTGTTAGAACTGCTCTGAGACAGAACTGGCCGGAATTTAAGCCAGAAGTTTTTGATCTTCTCTACTGAGCTGCATCCAAGTGCTCCAAAAGCAGAGGAGAGTTTGGTTACTGGAGGAGGCTGGCATTTTGGACACTGGAATTGCATACTACCATAAACTCATCTCAACAAGAAATGCCCATTGCTAACAACAGACCAGAAAACAGACACTTTTTTTTTTGCCTGGCTTGTTTGAGGCATAGTGACCAAATGATGGACACAGCTCCTGCAGTTTCTTAAGAAGTCAGTGGAGACAACAAATCAATTCAAGCTCTTTATCTCAGGTGCTGAATCCCATCTGGGATGGATCCCCGCCTTCGGGCATTCACAAACACCCACCATTTTCCCCAGATACAATAACAGCTCACACTTATTGCCTCCCATATGGGCATTTTGAAACACTGAATGGAAATAGTCTTGCTCTCAGTTTGTAAGGAGAGAGTGAATTCAACCACGTACCATGAGAAACAGTGGAAGAATCACAAATACAGCTCCTGTCTCCTGCATCTCCCTTCTGCCCTCTAGTTCTCACTTCTTCCCCCGCATCTCTGAATTTTAAATTATCCACACACCAATTAGCAGCCTAAAAATCCAGTTTTTTGTCCATCTCCCTCCTCCCAGCAGTGAAAAAATCCCTGTGTTTGTGCACAGGCTTGGGAAGGTGGTTTTCTAGTCAGAAGAAATTCTGTCTCTCAACATCCTGAGTGGGAAGATGGAAGCAATGCCAACAGGAAAGCAGCACAGGGAGCTGGGAGCAGGGCAGGACGAGGGACTGGATCTAAAAACTGCCTCCAGAGCAGTTCCTGCAGGGCTTCTCTAAATAGATCTTTTCCATGCACGAATCCCAAGTTTCTCCCTACACCTTTCCATATATTTAGCTCATTAGAAAGCCCCTTTGCAGAGGTGCTAAAACAGAAAGCCAGGATGGAATACTTCAGCCCTGGCAGATAAACTGCGAGGCTGAGCTCCCCAAACTTGTCCAGACTTCAAAGCCCCGCAGATATTGTTTAATCAATGCTAGAGCTGCAAGGCCAGCTGTGTTCTTCTGTTTGTTCTTACATGCTAATCCAAGTTTACCAAAACTGAGGGATTTTGCATCTGGGGTATTTGGATTCAGGCCCGCTCCTCTGGTAACCTGTCCTTGGCCTCTCCTTCCGGCTCCGTGGCACGCTCCGTCCCTCTCTCCGCTGTCCCTCGTGCTTTTCCAGGGCTCTTTCCCTGCTAGGGAGATCAATAATTGCTTTGTCACGCTTCAGGACAAGAGCTCTCTGCTCCTGGGTTCCTGTGCGAGTCCACTGTGGCTTTGGAGAGGGAGGACATTTATAATAAAAGGGCCTCTGGAAGCTCCCTGGGCTGCTCCTCCATCAATCTCAGGACACTTCTCTGTTCTCTGCAGCTTCCTGCTCTGTTTTAGGCATGAAAACAACGAGGTGCTTCTAAGCTAATTACATGCAAAGCTGAAATACATAAAAACTGAAGTTTTTAGGTTTCAGAGACCCTTGCAGGCGTCACCTTTGTCCCCAAACCAGCATCCATCTTTTCTCTGGGCTGCTTTGCCCTCTGCTTCTTTGTATTGTACCATTTCCTATTTTATTTGTGAGAACCTGAACAGACACAAAGAAGCACAAGGAAAATAAAGCAAAAATGGGTGTTAGGTAAACAAGGCCCGGGGGTCCAGTGTTGTTTGGGGTTGGCATTCTCCAAGAACAATGTTGTTGGGCTGGGTGGCTGTGGGGCAGGAAATCACCTTTGGGAGCCTCTGACCCCACTGCTGCCACGGAGAAAAACAACCTGGAAAAACCAGGTTTTTGCAATGATTTGCCCCAACGAGGAGCTGAGGGCTCTGGTAAGGGCAGGCCCAGAGCCTTCAGCAGAAGTGTGATCACCAGTTCTGGCTTTTACCCGTTTCCCCCCGCCCTTTTCTACAGAACTAGTCTAACAGAAGGCAGCTTTTTCTCCGAGTGCTTCACATTTTTCAAGTTTCAGTCAACTGCGTTTCTAAATCCTCTCAAGATCACCATCCTGGGAGCACAGGTTGTCTCTGCAAAGAGGATTCTTTGTCATAAAACCGCTATTACCATTAGGGCGTGGAAAACCCCCGATTTCACGGCTTCTGGAGCCAAGGCTGATCTCTCCCCTAGCCCAGCTCATCTCCTGCAGAGGGAAGGGAGCAGGGCGAGCTCGGCTGGCTGGGGAGCAGCGGTGGCTCCTTTGGGACAGATGCCACCACCACGGCCCTTTCTCAGGGGGCTCTATCTGAGAGGAAGGAAATTGAGATTCCACCCCAAATCCCAGCACATAGCTTTGAGGATTCCCACATCTTCCAAGGATTAAGTCACCACATGTATAGCCTGGAGTGCCTCGAGGTCTAGAGCCAGGCACCCCTTTTGGAAGGCTGGGTAGGAAGAACTGCTAAGAGGCTAAAATCCTCTGTAGTTTGCCCCAAAGACATCCACGAAGGGATTACAAGAGCAGGAATGAGATACAGCTCTGAGGTGGGGTGAAAGGAGGATCCAAATGACCCAAAAAGAGCACATTCTTTGCCTCACAACCAAGGTGGCTCAGTAGAAGAATGGGGTTGATATGAATTTATTCACAATTTTGACGCCAGGCCTGCTATCTACACTGCTCATAGAGGAAATATTCTACGCCCTACCCAAACACACTGGATCCCCTCCAGCAGGACTCCTGGTGATGGGAAGAGCAGGAAGGTCCATGTCCACTACACCGCAACTCAAAGCTCCATGAGGCTTCTAAAACAAATTTTCTAAACACCTTCCAAGCCTCGAGAATATTTAAATTATCTACAAGAAAGCAGAAGACAAAGGCACAGAAGAGCACGTTATTATTTTAATAGTGGTCAAAATGCACCCCTAATTTAAAATCCATGTTTTTCAGCCAGGGATGAAGTTTTCAGCATTCCTAGACCACGCTGACATGTTTCTTCCACCCACCCAACCAGCCAGGAGGGCAGGCTGGGGCTGTGCTGGACACACCAGGAGTCCCACGGGAAGCAGTCGGTGCCACCACAGCAGGATCACGCTCGTAATCCCGACGAGATAATCACAGATGTTGTGACCCACTTAAAAAATGAGTTCATTTTCCACATATCCAATTTCAGTGGCTTTTTAGGACATTACCCCCCTGTAGGTTTATGGGCAAATGAGCGCTCAGCTTATTCCCCATCATTTTCTGCACCAGTAATGCTATGCCATAGGAAGTGTGAAATTAGTCCATAATCTTTAAGCCCCTTGTTTTCTGGATGACAGATCCTTGCTTTGCTAATAACCCCAAGCCCCTGGCGGTGCTGCATTCCCTGGGAGCCAAAGCAGCACATGGAATTTTATGTTACCTTGCCAGTCATAAACCTGTGGGGGAGGACAACAGCAGCAAATAACCCCCAACTTTTCACAGCCCCAAAAACGCCTCTTCAAATCAGCCATTCCCGCTTGATCCACCTCTGGCACGGCATGCAGCACCTAAGAGAAGTGAGGGAATTCCCAAGGGAGGGAAGACTAAGGAATCAAGGGGCAGAAGGAGCACAGAATGTTTTTTCATCACGTTGTCCTTGCAATTTTACTCCGTGGTCAAGCCATACAAAACCCCCAGTGCATGGAAGATGCCACAGAGGGCAGGAAGCTTCGGAAACCTTTCCCCTCTCCAGAGCTCATTTTTCACCTCTCTGGGTCAGTGTCACCAGGTGCCCAATTTAAAGTCAATTCCATGCAATGCTGAGGCTGATGGGGTAGCCTGGATTTCCTAATTCTACCTATGCCTCTGTTTTTTTTTTTCAAAAAATACAATCGGCATGGAATTTTTTAATAAAAAAAGGAATCCCAAACACTTGCTTTAACTATTTTGATTCTGCTTCTAATACAGGTAAATTAAAAATAAAGATTTGCTTGTTTGAGGGGTTTTTTTTCAGTGCTGGCTACTTCTTCCCCCTGTATGGAAGCAGCACAAACCTATGTGTTAATTCTGAAATTTTCTTTACACGGTATTTCTGTTGCCCTTCTGGAAGAGAACATGCAGAAATTCCTTGTAATTACTCAGAAAATTCCGTTATATTTGTTTTAATTGTGCTTCTCTTCTTTGAGTTCCTTTCCATGCAATGTATTTTTGTGTGACAGAACCCTCTATAAGAACAATTTAAAAAAACAAAACAAAAAAAAATCTGTTTATTCCTAAATTAGCATTACCTTCTATCAGGGAGAAGACGACCTTTTCTTGCATAAACGACACACTACTTCCAGCCAAAATATCAGTTAATTTCGATTTTGATCATTGTTGAGCAGAAATTTGGCCAACTTTCTCTCTAGATAGAGACACCACCCTTGCTGATATTGCTGCCCTTGGAAAATCCATCCTTTGGGAAGTCCATCCAGCTGTCAATCACTTCCCAGAAAAGCCACTGCCACATGAGAGCTGCCATGAAGTTTCTCCCAGATTTCTTTTCAAAAGGCAAATTTAACAGTCTAGCTGAGCTAACAGAGTAGCAAAGATTTTAAAAATACATTCTTAAGCTGGACACACTGAAGTATCCTATTTCCAAATGATTCCAGTTCCCCAATTGCTTGGGTTTAAGCAGTCCCAAACCAAACAGCTCTGGCACAGCAAAGTTTATACTTTTCAATGTTCCAGTCTTTGCCTTGGATTTAAAGGGCTTTGCACCTCGCAGGACTTGGCTCACGGGTATCAAAGGAAGGGAGATGAAAGACAGTCAGTGCTGATCACGGAATTATTGAGGTTGGAAAAGACCTCCAAGATCATCAACCTTTGGCCAAACACGCCCATGACCACTAAACCGTACTGGGAAGTGCCACATCTACTCATTTTTTGGACGCTTCCAAGGATGGTGACTCCACCACTTCCCTGGAGAATTTTCCACCCAGCAGAGATGACCCAAAGAACAGTGACTTACTGACCTGCCAGACAGCAGAAAGAATGAAGGGGAAGAAAATAAGATTTATTTTATTTTATTTTACATTGCATTTCACTTCTTCACATACCATTAAAAGCTCCCTAATTGGAGCACTTTCCCTTTTCCAAATGGCCCTTCCTGGAAGCATCTGCCCCTCCAGAAGAACACGCTCCGCCACCTCGCAGCCAACGCTGCATTCCCTCTCTTTCCAGCCCAAACCACCAGGCTGGTCAGTGCTTCCCACTTCTGCCCAAACCACTTTCAGCAGGAAAAACACACACAAACATGGGCGAGAGATCTTTCCCAGCCCTGCCTGTGGGTGGTAAGGAGGGCCCAGCCCAGCCCAGCCGTTCCGTGCGAGGCGACGGCTCCGCTCGGGAACGCGAATCCGCAGGGCTGTGGCAGGTTCTGCTTTTTCCAAAACGCTCTCCCCAGCTGCAGCACATTACTTGTGGCAACTTTTCTTGGATCTTAAATGGGTTTTGAAGCCATGCTGTCAGCTGCCTTCATGTCACCCCGCTATATTATGATTGAATCTCCTGTTCCTTTTATAGAGTTGTTCTCTCCTAATAAAACACCGAGCGCCGGCCGGGACGTCGGGATCGCAGCTCTGGGCTGTGATAACCTCGTGCTCTGCTCCCTGCTCGGCTGCACCGCGCTCCTGGGATCCTCCAGTGCGCCCATCCAGCCCCACAAACTCGCCCTGTTTATACAAAATCTTGACCCCACCCCCATTTCCAGTTATTTTAAGAGCTCATACTTTGGAACTGGGCAATATTCCTGAGCACATGAAAGAACACACGGAGCACAAACAGCTATAAATGAATATCTGCAGCTCGTTGCAGCAGCCGCCTACAAAGGTGATACCTTCAAGCTGTTTGTCAGAGCAAACCAGCAAAAAAAGCTGTTACTTGTCAACTTTTGGATAAGATGCATTGCAAAACAATATTCATTTTCCCTGGCAAATGCAAAACCTCATTTTATAGGTGTGAACTATTTCCAAACTTCAAAACTGTATCGTAAATGAGCTGTGAACGGGTAGAAAAACACTCTGGGTATGGTGGCAAAGAAGCAAATGACTTCAAATGTAGAGAATTAAAATAATCACAGTTTATTTTTAATACGTTTAAAGACTAAAAATATTTTCACCTTCCATTCTACTGCATTTGAACAGAATCCATCAACAAGAGCTTATAAATCTGTTATTCTTAATGGGTTTCATGCCAATGTTGTGTTTAAAGTCATGAGACCAAAAGAAAAACTACATTCCTGGGGCATAATGCTGCACAGTGAAACAGAACTGCCTCGCTGAAATCTAACTTGACAACATTTGTTGTTAGGATTTCCAGGACTTTCATCAGGGATGTTTCTCAAAGAATCCTGTGTCTCAGAAATTGTTTTTGTCGTGGTAACAGACTCGACTATTAATGAGAAAACAGTAAGAAGCTTTAGTGTCCTAATGGATACTAAATGACCTGGAGGATCTGAAACACTTATGCGCAGAAAAAAATACATATGTGCAATTCCTTTGGCTTGGGAGATTTGTTAGGTGGGATGCAATGCACTAAAGGAGGTAACGGAATGCATGTGGAAAAACAACAGCGTTTTACATGAAAACAATCCCATTAACCTCGCACGTTAAAAAAATATCATATCCGGCCTAACGTGACTTTCCCAAATCAGGAGAAATCAGGTCATAACAGGAGATAAATATGCAGTGCCTCGAAGCCTCTGGATGTCCTCAAGACAGGCAGGCTACGAGCAAACACTGACATTTGACACAGATACAGCTGTTTAAAATATGTCTTCATCACACTCAGATGGAGATAGAGACAGAGGAGAATTCCTCCAGAATAAATCCAAAGGTTAAAAAAAAGTAATCTAAAACCAGATGCTGCAGAACGTGCAAAAATGAAGATGCAAATTAAATTTTGCGGACCTGGAGGGAAATCCCCGCCGGCCTTCACGCTCAGTCCACCTTTACTGAGGAGCCTACAAAAGTTCCTCAAAATCAACAGCAATAAATATTTTGAAGGAGGGAAACTCTGTAAAGTCTATTCATTTTGCTTTCTGAAATGGTGCAAAAATGTTACCTACTCCCTGTGCAGTTATTAGTCTCCGTAATGTAACATAACAGATACTTTCTAAATCCTTTTAGACCTTCTCCCCCTCACTGGAAAGATCATCATTTTTTTATTTCAAAGTGGATTTAATAAAGAAAAGGAGTGCTGTTAAAGTAATACGTGAGGCTTTGACATTAAGCAGTGCAACCCTGCAGAGTCGGCAAGAACAGGGTCTCTAATCTCCAGTGATTTATAGAGGGCTCTTCCTTCATCTCTGCACTCAGGGAGGGCCAAGAAGTTTAGAGACAGCCTGGCGTCCCCCTTGCTCCACACCGCCAGCTCCTGCTGGCCAGGCTGCCGGCACAAACCTTTAACCACTTCGCTGCTGGCTTCCCCTCACCCATTAAAGGGCCTTTTATTTATTTGTATTTATAGAACAAAGTGATCTCAGAGTTAAGTAATGCCCACGGAGGTAAATGTTTATGTCTGTCATCAGAAATTTATAAGCAGAGGGGGAGAAGCTAATAGGCAGAGAGGAAAGACCAAAACTGTGGAGTGTTTGATGCTCCTCTGAGTAAGCTCTGAAAAGCTCCGAGTAGAAACACATCTTAATTAAAAACTTACAAATATATACAGTTAATTTTAAAGCTAAATAACCGAATTACAGACACCAGACAGCCTATTACCAACTGAAAAAGAATGTTTGCCTTATACTGGCTGAACGTTACACAAAAGTTCAAAGAATATGTTTCCAAACACAAATGCAAGAAGCTCTTAAGCTCTTGTCACAAGACAGAAATATCTCATTTGAATGGATTTCAAATCCATCATTTTTTAGGGAAATGACCAGTTACTTCTGCACTGTAAAACCACAGAAGCCTCTGCTGCTCATCCAAAAAATTAAACACGGGTCTAACATGAACTCGGTGCTGGGAGATTCGCATCACCACCAGGAATTCCGCCGGATCAGGAGGATCAGATGTGCACAGAACAAAGCTGTAGGCACTGCTGAAGTCACGCCTGGGCACTCAGGCACCGTTCCCTGCACAGGTGACCCTCTGAGCGCAGGGCATGCACAGCCCGGTGCCCACAAAGCCCAGCAATGCTCTGCCCTTTAGGATCGATGCCGTGCCCGTATCTCTGTGAGGTCTCCTCTCTCCCAGAATCCCAGCAACCCCAACACAGCAGGACTCCATAAAAGAACACCAAAATCAAACTAAAATTCACCACAATGTTGATAGCTTGTGATGTTCCCACTTGCAGGAACACACAGAGAAGCCACGAAACACGTGCAGAACCACCCTGCACTTTTTCAGAGCCATGGAGGTGGCAATGGCATCTTTTAGCTGCCAGTGCTTGGACTGAAACTTTCTGGCCAGGCCAAGCTGCCCTTGAAAACTGAATCCTGCACAAACATGTGCTGGGTGTTTTATTTTTTTTTTTTTTTATATTCATGCAAAATTACCCTAAAAGGTTGGAGAATGGAAATATTGACATCCTAATTCAACATTCATTAACCAGCATCTTGCAACCTATACAATCTATTGGCATTCAAGACGCATTATTTCAAAGTTTGCTGAATTTTCCTTTGAGCGACTGAGCTCATTCCTTACCCCTCCTCTTGCCAGGGAGGCTGAAATTCCTCTGTGGAGTTGTCTCTGGGACAACCTTGGAGAATAAAATGAGTCCTGTATGGATGCTCTGCTCACAGGGCACTTTCTCTGTGTTTCCAGCTTATATTTCAGATAATCCCAGGATGTTCCTTCATCACCAAGGTTTTCTGTAGGCTGTTCCACAACTCTGCACATTGTACCTTCGATGAATCCATGGATGCTCTAGCAGGGGGTTGTTCAAGGGTGTGTAACAACACCCAGAATGTCCAAAAACACGCACCACCATGCTGCTGTTCTTCCAATTTAGGAAAAAACAGCAATCTGAGCCTGCTGGGTACAATCAACTCTTCTTATACGTGTATCAGAGGGGTTTAAAGCTTTGGTTAATATTTGTTTTCACACAAGGAATGGTTTAGGAGCATCCCTCACCCTCTGGAATAGTGTTTAGTGAGAATCCATTTTAAGGTGCAGCTTTCTTGGGGTTGCTGCAGGCAGCACAGGAGCAGCCACAAGCTGAGGAAGACGGAAGAGAAAAACAGGAAGGGAAGAAAACCCCTAAGGGGACAAGGGCAAGGCGATGGATTCGAGTCGTGCCCACATCACCTGCACACACACAAACACCTGTGAAAGCTCATCCTCTTCCTCATGTGTGAAACTTCCAGGCAAGGAAGGGTGCTGGAGCTGCCCGTGGATCCTGCCCTTTGCCTCCCATCCCCAGGCACGAGCTGTGCCTACAAAAGGAGTGGAAACTTGGCAGGCGCGGAGCGGGGAGCGCGGGGACGAGCTGCTCCCGTCCTGCGCCGTGGGAATGACACCCAAAGGTACCGGGGGCTGCCAGGGCAGCGGGCTGGCTTTCCATGGAGCCTCCCAGCAGCATCCCTGGCAGCTGAGCAGGGATGGACGCCCTGGGCTGGGCATTCTGCTCCCCAGCCAGCCCCGGGGACTGAGCACGGTCACAGCCAGTTCCCTCAAGTGTCCAAATTGTCCGAGATGGGCAGGGCCCCTCCATGCACGCACCTATGGCCACGTTCAGCCCTTCTTTAGGCTCAGAAAATGTGTTCAGAGCTAAGAATTCTCCTCAACACGCAATTACAGGTGACTTAATCCCTTCACACTTCCGCTCCCTGAGGGTCTCTGCGGAGGAGACTCTGCAATGGGAATTTCAGGGCCTGCGCAGCCAGCAGATGACGGCATTTCGATTTTCCCTGCACGAAACCCTTGCAGCAGTAAGCAGAGCAGGTAATGAAGCCTTCAGCCGGCCGTGCTGATGCTCAGCAGGCCTGGGACAAGCTGGTGTGGCAGTAAACAAGTCTTATCAGGGCACCCCCAATTAACTGCTGTAAGCAGAGAATGTAAATCACTCCCTCCAGCCGACGTGTGATCCCAATTTGCGCCTCATCCAAGTCAGCTCGCCCTGCGTTATTCACACAGCCTCGGATCGCAGCTGTACCTGCTGGGGGATGAATGGCTGTGCTTAATAGAACTGCGAAAAAAGAAAAAAAAAAAGTTAAAGTAGAGGGAAAAAGAACTTCCTAAGGTGCCTCTTAGGGGGTCCCACTAGGTTTTGATCATGACACACCTTCCAACTCCATTCTCAAAGTCATTTTTACTGGCCAGCAGCGAAGAGACAAGGTCCCACATGAAACACACTTTTATTCCCAGATACAACCCGGGAAGCCACAACTTCCCTCAAGGCTCCTGAAGCAGCAATAATCTTGTTTTCTTTGTTCAGCTCCTGGCACATGTGAACCCAGTGTACAGCTGGTGCCTAAAGACACTACTCCAAAATAAATCTGAAATGCAAATAACTTATTTAAACTATAATACAATCACATTTCTTTTTATAGCAATCATAAATCTCCTTCTTTATTATAATCACATCTTATCACATACAAAGTAATTTAATACAAGTCCTACCTTCCTACATATTATTGCATTAAGGAAAGCAAACTTTTTCAGTGTTATTTATTTCCATGAGAATCTGCAGGAGGCACTCTGGCTCTGGAAGGCCTAACTTACATTTTAGAATAAATTCTTTAGCCTCCATTAGGTGAGAGTTTTTAAATGAGCTTTAGTTAGAGCTCTTTGTGAGAAAGTTCCTGAACACCCAGAGCAACGTGGGAGATACCCTGAAACCACACTAGGGATGGAAACAAGCTCCCAAAACGCATCTTGAATTCAGCTGAAATTTTAGTGTCCACACAACTGCTCTGAACAGGCTCCAAAGCCGAGCAGCTCCAAGCCAAAGACAGGTTCCAGGGTGAGCAGAGCTTTGCTGACCTTTCCCCACCAGTCCCCCCCAAATAATCTGCGAGAACGAGCACGAGAAGCTGCCTTGACACCGCTGAGATTCCAGCTCCAGCCTCTGCAGCTGCCGCAGTTTGCACTGATTTCTGAGGAGGGGAGGCTCTGGGCAATGCAGGAGCCTCCGCAGAGCCTGCCAGGAGCCTCCAGCCAAGCCAAGCAAACGGGTACCGCTGAGGGAGCGGAAAGCAAAGTCCTGCGCTGCCACAGCCATCCCGGCTCCCCAAAGGGTGGCCAAGGCTGCCTTGTGGTTCCCTGCCCCGCTCGCTGTTGCACAACAGGAGATCCCAACAGCCCCCAGTCTCTGTGGCACCACGGGTTAGTTCACCATTAGGAACATATTTTGCAAGCCACATAATAAACACTTTATCCAACTTAGTAAAACAAGCCCGGAGGCAAAATGAGTGTAAACACGGGCACAAAACTACTGATATGTGGACAAATACTTGACAAAGTGAGGACCAAAATTTGCCAAGCATCATTCTGAAAAGCCCATGGCTTTCTAAAACAAGCTTTGCTTTTTATCTTTGGTTTACCAAAGATTATGTGCAGCAGCCAATACAGTATCAAAGCTTAAACCTCAAGTGCCTGCAATCTCCTACCCATCAAAACATTTCCCATGGTTTTGTTAGCACTAACAATGAAGTCAATGGGAGAAGAATCTGGCCAAAGCCAAAACAAAAACCTCACACGCCATATTTTGCACAAAATGGGCAAAAGACTTGTGAGAAAGACAGCATCACCTAGCAGGGAACCACAGAGGAAATATTATATATTACCAGTTCCATCCCCAAGGAAAGGCTGATAAAAAAGAGATTTTAAAAAAAAAACGCAAGAGAATAAATAATCCCACCCCTCCTGCTGCCAGGAAAACCAAGATGGGCAGATAAAGACATGAGAACTCAGTGTGTCTTCAACAGGTACCAAGGAGAGAGATTTCATAAAGGTTGGAAAACCAGCCGGTGATCTGTCAGCAAAACCCCAGCACCTTTCTCCTGAAAATCAGTTTTGAACAGAATAAAGGACGGAGACACTCCTCCTCACCCTCCTTTTGTTGGTGATGGGTTTGTAGAAGCCTTTTTTGTGCCTTTTCAGGCAGCAGCCATATTAAGTTCTAGCTGGGTTTTGGCCGTGCTTATTTTCTCCCTCCCAACATCCTCCATCCTCATCCTGGGATGAGCTGAACCAGCACAAGATTTACTTTCTTTTGTAGCCACTCCACTGTTTGGAGATGGAATTCCTGACTGGGAATGGGTGTGTGTTATAAACACACACGGGTAAGTGCATCGTACACTTTTATATAAGGGATTCAAACAACACGAATCAGGAACTCTCCAGCTCAAATTCCTCGGGATCTAGGGAAGCTAAAGGCTGTCTCAGCCACTGCTAAAATGCAGTGAAACAGCTGTGGACTTGGGATGCTACAGAAAGTTTGAATTTTCAGCAAAGTCTGCAGCCTTCCTTCTCCTGGCGATCCCAGTCCGCCGTGACGTCCAAGCTCCCGTGTTTACAGAATCCGTGGCCAGGAGCTGCTTGATGGAGCTTATGTTTTTCTAATTACAGCTTAGCAGTCGTGAGCAGAGATCCAAAGTATAAAATCAAACATTTTGGTCAGCTCCAGACGTAGCTGAACACTGAATCAAGCAGTGAAGTGCCTTGTAGTCTCCTCCAACAATTTACTGTCACACGCGGTGCCACTGGACGAGACCAGTGCCACCAGCAGCAGGCTCCAAAACACCAGCTCGTCCTTCCTAACCTTATTTACAAACCCAGCTACAGAGTTTATTCATGGCAAGGAGTGCTCTGAACTTCTAAATGGCCAAGCTGGACAAAATGGTGGAAGCTTCCCCTTTGAATTTCTAAGGAGCTCACAGGCTGCTGGGTTTAGAAATCGTGTTTCTTCACGAGAAGAAGATGAGAGGCTGCCTGAGGACATTGTTTATTAAAGCCTTTTGTTCAATTTACAAGTTGAAACAAATAATGGTGGAGACATTTGCAGCTATGGAAAAAACGTGTTTACAAAGTGGAATAAAATACAGACTAAATACATTTGGATTATACTGGATCAAAACATATGAGTTTGTAGCACAGCATAAAGGGCGGGTGACACTACGAGGACAGAAGGAAAGGCGCCACTGAGTCATGGATTTTATAACAATCTGGTCACTTGAAAGCCTTTGGAGAGTTTTACTCTCAGAGTCCTTAACACGCAAGAATCTTAGAACCCCAATCAGCAGTGAGCAGCCCTTGAGATCAAAGACAACCCACGCCAGGGACACCCACCTGGCTCTTAACACGTGACAGAAGCTTCCTAGGAGGTCAGAAAGCTCCCTGAGCTCCAGCTAATAATCCACTGGAATATTTCTTGATGCTTTACTTGGGTTTCAGTTCCATCTTCCTCATTTGGTCTCACACGTAAACTCCAAGTGCACTCAGAAATTGCAAAGCCATCTCGTCTCTTCTTCCCTCACACACAGCACTGCTCTCTGCAGTGACATTTATCTCACTTTCGATATTTTACACGCTGAAGTTGTCACCTCTCGGAAGATTATTCTGGAGTTTAACCCTGATGCTCTCGGGAAAATGTATTCTGGATTCGGAATAAAAAATTCTGGTTGCCAATATACGGAAGAATTTCTTCCCTGTGAGGGTGGTGAGGCCCTGGCACAGGGTGCCCAGAGAAGCTGTGGCTGCCCCTGGATCCCTGGAATGTCCAAGGCCAGGTTGGGGCTTGGAGCAGCCTGGGACAGGGGAAGGTGTCCCTGCCCATGGCAGGGTGTGGGATGAGATGGGCTTTAAGGTCCTTCCTACCCAAATCATTTTGGGATCCTGTGATTTGGCATGGAGTAAAGGGAATTGTATCAGAAATAAATCTCAAAGAGCCTCGCCAAGGCAGGGGAATTAGATCAGTGGAAAAACAGCACAGGAGGGAAGAAGTGCCGTTCCTAACTGTGAGCTCTCAAAAGCTTCTGTAAACAACAATTTCCTAAAATACCTTAATTAATAGCACGATGACAGAATCAAGCGCTGTCCATAACACTGAGGGGAATTTCTGATAGGAGATATCTACCACCATTAAAAGAAGGAACTGAATTAATCAACCAAATCATTCTCCAGTTTACAAACTCCATGCAAAGGAAAAGAGCCATTACTGCGAGTGGAATACCATGACTAAGGATCTCTTAGTAGCACAGAAGTATTTTCTTAACATCAGTAAAGTATGTTAACTAATATTATATTTAGTTAGCTGAACTCCTCCGGGGATTAAAGGCCCACTGTGCCTAACAAAACTTTGTCTTGAAATAGCCTAGCAAGTGTTATTTTAGCAGAGTATTTGATAGCTAATCGTGCTATAAAACTATAAAATAAAGTTGTGTTTATTGGTACAATTAATCCCTCCATAGCCCACAGGGCTACGACAGAAAATGGGGGGATGAGGGAGCTGGGATCGGGGGGTGGGGTGAGAAAAGAGGGATTATCAGGAGTGGGAAAGGACCAGGATTGAAGCAGTGGATCTGACTTAAGGGAACTACTATTATTTTTATTCCAGTTGTAACCAAGAACACCATCTCCATCTGCGAGGGCAAAAAGGTGAATTTTAAAAAAATTCTCCCCCAACCCCAGGTAATGTGTCACTGCTCAGCAGAACATGCCCACCCCAATCCAACAAATAGATTCCCTGAGATAATGCAAACCACAATTCCTCCCCACTGCCTGAAGTCGTTCAAAGCTTTTCCAACTAGGAACAATCTGGGGTAAAGCACGAGAGAAAAATCCATTCTGTGATAGAAGAAACATATGCTTGAAATCTAGAGAGCACGTTAATTATGGTTAATATGTGAATCAAATTAGGAATGTAAACAACACTAACACTCAGAGCCTATGCAGTGACTTCCTATTTTCATTTTTACAGCTTTGGCATTAATAACCCGCAATTGCTTACAGTTGCCAAAGGCTTCTCCTGCACTTCCAACAGAGGTTACTGGATACTAATGGAGAGCAAATGTTTCTGAGCCAGAGCGTGCAGTGCCTTCATCTCGAATAAAATAAATATTGCACCTGAGGACAACAAGGAGAAAACTGCAAGTTTTGGTAAGACACAATTTTATACCACTTTGAACTGTATTATACAGGACACAATGAGGGAGGATGGCCAGCAGTTTACTGTGAATCCCTCCAGGATGCCTTTGGGACAGACAGTTTATGCACAAACAGCTACAAATCTCCAGTGATTTGTGCACTGATCCACAGAACCCAGAATCACCGCTGGGGTCATGATCTATTCCCAAAATCCAAAGGAATTGAGCCCACAGAGCCCTGGTTGGTTCTCCTAAAGCCACACAGCATGTCAGCACCCAGGCTGGCAGCACAGCCACTGGGACAGGGGAGAGCACGTTTCATTCCACGATTTTTCCAGGGAAAAACCCTCTTCCATAGGTTTTGCAACAAGTACCACTTGCATTTTAAGGGTGATTAACCACATACACATCATTTTCTCATCTGTGAGAAATGGCTATAGTTGCAGTGAGAAAAGGGGGCAATCACTGATAAACAGCACATGGTGTGCCTGCGCATTCCTTATCTTAAATCCCAAACTGGATTAAATACAGGAGAGCTCCGCTGACCCCACCTCGTGTCACTCTGTGGGATTCAGGATCGCAGTGACTATTCCCACGGCACAGGCCCCTGATGGTCCCAGCCCGAGCAAATGCTTTAGACAGAATCAAAACCAGCTAGACCCCAGACACTGCAGCATGAAAGGGAGGAGGAACTTCAGGCGGCAAAATTAGCACCCAGTCCTGCCAAAACCATGAGATAAGAATGAGACAGGCACGATGATGAGCCTGACAAGAGACAATCACAGACATTTCAGCATCCTCAGACAGTTGTTCGACTGGCCGTGGCTCAGGTTAGTATTTGTGTTAAGGAAAAGCTCTTGGGTTCAACTGGGATCAGACAAATGTTGTGTGAGGTTCTGTGCAAGCAAGCAGGGGACAGAAGCTCCTCTGAGGAGAGCATCCTCCTAAATTCCAGTATTTGTATTATTATCACAAGAAATTGAAATTACAAACAGCATCTCTGACCACAGAACAGCAGCTCCTCGGTGCTGCCAGTGACATCAGTCTGTGGATAAAGTCAGTGCTAGCAGCAATTAATATGCAGGAAAAAATGATAGACGGCAATTTTTCTAAATGAAATCATAATTTGATGGAGTTGCTGTATTAATTCAAAAGATAAAAAATAAACTCTTGGGATAGAAATAAACACAGCGCTTTCAATGAACCTAGTAACATGAAAGTAATGAGTTTGGAAAACAGATGTGGGAAAAGGCAAGAGGAGGCTACAATACACTTCACGCCATTTGGGAAGGAATGATAAAAAAATGTACAAGCTGTTTTGAGTCCTGAATAAAAGGGGTAATCAAGGCAGGCTGGGCTCTGAGCGGGACGGGCACAGCATCCTGCAGCAGAGACTAAGCAGAACACCTCACCCTCCTGCCCTGCATGCCCAGGCTTTCCCGTGCCGCTGGAGCTCCAATTCCTGCCTCATGCCTGCTTCAGCAGTCCATAACTCACAGCACTTACTGTAAGGCCTTGTCACCCTCTCTGTTCCCCTTGTTTGTTAGATCCTTGACTTTCTGCTGGGCCAGAAACTGCTTGACAACGGTTGGGAGAAAAACAAAAATCAACCCAAAATGCAATGTATCTAAAGAAAGATACCTTGCTGCAAGAGCAAGCACCCACAGAGATCATTTCCATGCTGCCCAGTGGCCTCTCCAGTTAATCATGATTTATGAAAACATCTCTGCGAGAGAGCTGGCGGTTCACGGAGGACGTTCCTCTGCACAAAGTGGTTCTCAAAATGGCACTGTGAGAAAACTCCTCTCTGCAGTTGTTTTACTTTTGCCTCCGAAAAAGCTTTCAAATTGAACTGCTAAAGTTCAGCCAGCATCTAATTTTAACCTTGAGTTCCAGGAGAGAGTAAAGCTGGTGGGAAGATTACAGAGTTCCTTGAAGCTCTGACCTACGACAGGAAGAGAGTTGTCAGCCTTCATGTCTCTCACTCTAAATCCCAAGGGAAACAACACTGGCAGAATGTTTTATAACACGTTCCCACTGTAAAATTTTGTATTTGAGAAATATGATGCTTGCTCACTCCTTCTCCTAGACCTTTGGTGTGTCAGTAAAAACAGATGACCTTAAATGAGTAATTTTAGTGTTGCCTTTACACTGCGGTTCGGGTACTCAGGGTTCACAGGGCTCTGTTTACAAAACCAGAGAGAGCTGATACTACACCAGAGCAACACATGCACCCACACCTTTAAAATATTAGCGAGGAGCTGGCAGCTTGCAGCAATGTAATAAGGCCTTTTTTTCTACCTTCTCAGGTTGACTCTATAACTCAAGAAATACCCCCACGGAAGGCTGCAATCTGGGATTTTCATAAGGAAGGCTGAAAGGCCTCTGTCAAGGGGCCAAAAAGCAGCATCTGCAAAAGAGCTCAGGAAAGAGAAATTAAAAATAAAATAATTGGATTATGATTTCTCAGCTAATGAAATCAGATACACTGCTTTTCTCCGAGTCAGGGATTTTAGACAATGCACAGTGGTACAAGCCTGGATCCTTCCTCGTTGCTCCAGCTGCCCAAAGGATCACGGTTTCAGGTGTTGCACAACACCAGGAAGCAAAGCAGGAATATAGCAAAGAAACTGAATATGTTTTCATCCTGACAGTAATGAAGGTGTGGTGACAAATAACCAGGAACTGGGCAGGATATGAATAATAAATACGGGAAAACTGTTATTCCAGCAGTAGGTCTTTGAGTATACGGACAGTTGAAGGAATCCAGTCACCCTGGATCAGTTTTAAAAACAGCTTTTCCCTGCTCCTTCCCCTTTCTCAGCTTTTCGGTCCCTGGGAATGATGCCCTGAGAGGTGAAGCCCAATGAGGGGAAGCAGAGGAACCTCAGAGCCCAGAGCAAACCCACATTCCCTGGCTGCTGACACGGCCCTCGGGATTTGAGCAGGGCCGGGTGGGAGCAGAGGCAGGAGCAGCTCCTGAACTTTCTCATCTCCTCCATTCCTGCAGATAATGAAATCCAGAAACACCATTCTGGGACACAGTTGTTACAGAGCTCACGTTATCTGCTGCTGACCCTCAATTGAGACGTCTCTTAGTCAGGGATGATGATTTTTGCGCTCATGAATAATTAGTTTTGCTGGTTTTAAGGGAAAAAAAAAGCGTATCTTTTAATCAGAATCTAAATGAAAAAATGCTAAAAGCTATTTCCCCAACATCTGCCAGTCGAGCATAGATTTAGAAATAAAAATCAAGAGGTATAGACTCATCTCAGGGAATTATGTGTTCAAATCCTCATTTATGGAGATGAGAATGGAAGTGTTAACGTTCAGAGTCTTCTGCTGCATATCCGAGGCATTAGGGTGGCTTAATGAGTCACTGTCTGAACCCAAGAACAAGCTCAAGTTCCCCTCTCACATGCACACACCGAATTTTGTGTATAATTACTCAGTTCTGAGTAAGAACAATTTATTAGATTTTCCCATCAAACACACGAGTTGCTAATGGACAACGTTAGGAATACCCAGGGCCCTTTCCAAGAAAAGGCAGGAGTTATTAGTGACCCAAGCACTGAATGGAACCATGCACTTCATACCCCCCATTTCTCTATAAAAATATTTCTGAGCTGAACTTAGAGAGTGTGAAAAGCAGATTTTTCTAACCAGGGGATCAATTTCTAAGGGCAAAAGAGTGGTTGGAGAGCCCTGAAAACAGCCTGTACAAATGATCAGCATTTCCTTGTACGGGGAAATAAAGCACAGCCAAAGGACAGCTCTCAGGAAGGAGTGACTGGAGAGCAATCACGTTCCCTTTGCATTTAATATAAAATACACCATTGCAGCACTGCAGAAAAATAGAGTTTCTCTGTTGTATTGACACAGAGAAAATGGCAAATTCTGCTTAACGCAGAGGTGGCTGCCAGGGAAAAAGGGGGAAACTGAAGAAGGACACTGTGTGCTAGGGCAGCAGTGTGTTCCATTTTGACCTCTTCCTAACAGAGAAGAGCAATGAAAAAGTCCCCAGGAGAGGCAGAATCCACGATATCATGAACTAAACTAAATCCAGGCCAACACTGCTTTCCCTCATTACTGTGATTACAAAAATCAGGAAGATATCACGTGGAGGAGATGCTTTGGGATGAGAACGGGAATTTGTAGGGTTGTGTGGAGAAGTTCTTGCAGTGGATGAACCCATTGAGGGCAGGAGAGCAGCTCAAGCACCTGCAGCCCCTGCACAGCTCCCACCATCCCAGGTTGTTCCAGCCTAGCCTTGGACACTGCCAGCCTTGGGGCAGCCCCAGGGATGGGGCAGCCACAGCTTCTCTGGGCAGCCTGTGCCAGGGCCTCACGGGCAGAACTCCTTCCCCATATGCCATCGAAATCCATCCTCTTGCAGCTCCCGGCCATTCCCGTCTCCTGTCACCACATGCCGCTCTGGGGACACTGTCCTGGTGCTCCTCCAGCGGGAGGCACCGGCACAGAGCAGGGCAGGGCCGAGGACGAGGAGGAGCGGCGGGATGGATGAGGGCCGGCTCTGCGCCCTCGGCAGCCGCCCCGAGCCGCCGCCGCATTCCCAGGCCTGTTCTATTTCTCCATTTCTATTTTAATAAAGCTGCCTGTTCCCTCGGCCCCGGGTGCCTCCCTCCCCGAGCCCTGGGTTATGTGAAAGCGCGGGTGCCAAGGCGGGGGCGTGCAGGGCTCCTGGCTGGCCGGGGCTGCTCCTGCCGTACTGTGTGGTCAAGGAGCCGGGACTGGGGGGCCTGAACCGGGGCCAAGCCTTGCACTTCAGCTTCCTGACCTGGCAGCCATTCAGAGAGACCCTGCTAAGTGCTATTTCCTAAATACACCAGCTTTTCATAACAATCTTACCACATTGCTTTCCTTTACAAGCTCTCTTAAAAGAGAACTGGACTCCTTCTGGTTAATCTACACAGACTGCATTTGGAAGCCATCAGAAACTGAACTGTAAACAAAACGTTATTAATGTGTTGTAATCTGCCCTCAATGTTCCAGATGAAAAGAAAATGTTTTATAGTTTTGGAGTATACATTTTAATTGCCTTTTAAGAGTGCATATACTTTTAGTGCTCTCTGTTATAAAATTGCAGTATCTGTTTCTTGATAACTGTTGAATGATCTCAGCTATTTTTATTAGGTTTTCTCCCCCACCCTGGTCCCCTTCCTTAAGCTACCACCACTGGAAGGCTTTTCCAGACCGTTCCTGATACTAGGCTGGCAAAAAGTTCCATGCCTAAGATAAACTCCATTATAAACAACTTCTTTACAACATCCCTTTGCCATAAAAACACTCGGATCTAGAAAATTAGTTCTTTAAATGAACTTAGGATCCAGTTACTTTCAGTAAAAATCTGAACTAAGTAAGGGCTAAACCGAATTTCCCAGATTTTCAGCCCTTCCCTCCCTGGTTTGCTCTTGGTGCCTTGTTCCTGTCGTGGCTGGAAGTGCTTGGTTTGGGCAGGGATACAGGAATTCAGCACTGGAGATGTCACAGCTGTCCCTGGGGCTGGCAGAAGGTGCCTGGCAGGGTCCCAGCCCACCAAATGAAGGTGGGTTCATGGTAAGATCCTGCCTGAGCTGGAAGCTCTAAATTCCTCACAAAGCAATTCCCCCTGGAAGCAGTGTGCAGTCGAGGAGGTTTTGTGGTGCCGAGTTGTCTTCCCTCGAAGCAGACGCTGCCCTGGACAATGAGGTCTTTCAGTACTTCTGGGATAGCTGGGAAAGGGATCACGAAGTTACCTGGCAGCCTTTCCAGGTATCTTCTTACTAGAAAAGGACGTGACAAAATAAACAGAAATCCTGGGTTCTAACACTAACCATGGGGTTTGCTGTTCATTAAGCTGCAGTTTCAGAGGGTGAAGGGGAACCCTTAAAATCCTCAATTTCAGGAAATATCAGGCATCTGGACATCACTGTTTGTACCAACAAACGTGCTAGAAAAGAATGGTTCAGCCATCCAGTTCCAGCTGTGCACTCCTTAAATCCCAAATCCTGCTCTCCTGGCATTTGATTCTTGCACACCTCCACTATTAATTTCTTTTCAGGGTAATTAACTTCCTCCACAGCCCAAACTTTACCTCCAGCTCCTCCTGTGATGTCTCTAACACTTCCCTAATACCTTTCTGACTTGCAAGATACTATTACTTGATACAACACAGGCCAGGATATTTTGCAGTGGAACTGCATCCAGTGCCTGGAGAACAACCACTTTTCCATGTTTTCCTCTCACACAATTGAAGTATTTGAAGTGGCAAAGCCCCTCTCTCATGTAGGATGGGGATTCACACCGTGCAAGTGAACTGCACTTTACTGTCGCTCTTTTAAGTTCTTTTATCTTCAAAATTATCAGCGCCTGTAATTTTTTTTTAATGTTGTTTTTGAAAACATTTTTCAGTATGCAGATGTGCTTGTGAAGATTAATGGACTGGGAACACTGAAATCTTGTATTAATCAACTACAAGGGAAGGCAACTGCTGAGTAAAATTTTCCATAGTGAAAAACACAGGAGTTTATCCAGAGAGCTCCTTGGATGGAGCCTTCTGTGAGTTCTGCACCGAGACCAATCACGGGTCGCTCTTCCTGAACTGTTCCCTGAGCACGGAATCCAGAGTTTCTCATCAAAAAGAGCGGATTTGTTCCATGTGCCAGGTAATCTTTGGGCTCTGGGATGGAGGATCATCCCGCCAAGGCGTGCAGAGCCACGAGAAGCCCCAGCCCCAAAACCCAGCAAAGTTCTCCTCAAGAGGATATTCCACCCCAGTACCTGGCAGAGAGAGGCTCGTCCCGGAGGGCAACAGAGCTGGGAAGGGGCTGGAGCCCCAGGAGAGGCTGAGGGAGCTGGGAAAGGGCTCAGCCCCGGGAAAAGGAGGCTCAGGGGGGACCTGCTCACTCTACAACTCAGTTAAAGCAGGTTTGGAGCAAGGGGCGTTCATCTCTTCTCCCAGGTGACAAGCAATGGGATGAGAGTCCTCAAGCTGCACCCAGGGAGGTTTAGGTTGGGTATTTGGGAAAATTCCTTCACTATCGGGTTGACCAGCCCTGGCACAGCTGCCCGTGGCAGCAGTGGGGTCCCCATCCCTGGAGGGATTTAAATGCCCTGTGGATGTGGCACTTGGGGACAGGGGTCGGTGGTGGCCTTGGCAGTGCCGGGGAATGCTTGGACTCCATGATCTACTAATTTAAATTATTCTATGGCTCTAAATGCCTTAAATATAGAATATATGGAGCTAAATTTGCTTTTTGTAGCAGGAAAATGGAAAGAACCCAACCCCAAAGCCGGGACTGAGGGCAGCGTGCGTGCACACATTTCATTAATGGAGAGGTTAATTACACCAATTTCATTACTAATTGGATCAGTTTAAACCTGCTGCATTGCAAGTCTCTTGGCAGACACAAATATCACCATAATTACAAAAACAACTGGTTTCTCCAGTTACGTAATTCCAGCAATTAAGTAATTCCTGCACATGGGAAGCAAACCCAACCAAAGCCGTTTGGGCCATTTTGACTCATTTTCAGCACTGTGCTACTTCCCAGTGCTGATGCCTACAAAATCCAGCACCATTCCTCATGGCAATCCTTTCTGAGGGTGGATCCATTCCTGCTGGGGGAAAAACTCAATGGAATTGGCCAAAGTGATGGGAAAACAAGTTCTGTGAGAAGGAAAACCCACCTAAGCTTTCAAGTGCTGCTTTTGGTATAAATCTTTGAGGTTTGGAAAGTCTGATCCCAGTCTGAGGGATACCGCCACCCTTGCTTTGAGCCTTTCTCCCTGGGATTGCTACAAAGCAAAGTTTTCCTGCAGCAGCACCAGGCTCCAAATAGTTTGGGATTTGCCAAAACCAGAGAGAGTTGGATATCTCACAAGAAAAGCTTGGTTTTAGTGATCATGTTAAATAGTTTGTCGAGGCAGACTGTGGTGAATGATAAAGCTGCTGGCGTGTGATCAGTTCTCCTCTCACCACCAGGTACTACTCAGCTCAAATGAAATTATTAAATCAACAGAAATTGCTCTAAGGAATAAATGTGAGTAAACTGTTTCCAATTCCATGAAAACAAAGGCAAAACCAATTTTGTTTTTTACTTCCAGCTTCCTAAAAGAAATAGAAATTCTATAATTCTTTACAAAATTAAAAACCACAAATAAATCTCTGCTTTTTCATGACTGACATCTGCTTTTCAAAGCCCAGGGACCTTCAGAGTGAGTATTTCTGAGGGCTGAGCTCCTGACAAGTTGCCTGTTAACACTGATTGAACAGTTCCTACAGGCAGCAGGAGTGCCCAAGCGTTTCCTTCTAGAAAGAAACTGCAGGGCTTGATAAGAACAAAGAAACCCACAACAATTCTATGTAGCTGCTCTCTGTATGGCACGGTTTCATCTCTAGGGAGTCTCTGCCATCACATCTCCAACAGGAGATTTCATGTCAAGTTCTGCAAGTCAAGTCATGTCCCACCTACCAATAATTCGGATCAGAATGAAGAGTCTCCCTTCCCCTACATACAACAACACTGAAAAAAGCACATAAACTAAAAACCAGTGCAGTTTGTACAACAGCACTGCTTGGGAAATAACCTTTGGAGCCACTGGAAAAACTCAGAGTTCAATCAACTTTATTTCCAGTACAAAAGCAATTAGATTTTTCCCATCAGAAGTCAGACGAAGCAGTAAATTAGGGTTTGCCAGTGATGGGAATTCTTAACTTGTGGCATAAATAGAATTTCCTTATTATTATTTTCGGCTATGTCCATCTATCTAAACCTCCATTCCAAGCACAATTTGTGAGAGAAAAGCTGTATTACAGAGTTGTCACAGATAGCTACATTTAATTTGAGTTTTCCTCCTTCTTTTTGAGCAGAAGTTCCTTTGATTGAGCTTTAAACAACAACCAACCAACCCACAAGGACCAACAGATTTGGCTGCTGTTCCACTCACCCAAGACTCTGACTGTACGGAGAAATCTGATTTAAACAACTCCCAAACCATTTGCATCCCTGCTACCCTCAGAAGGCTACAAATCCTGAGAAATCAAAACACAGATAACAATGGAAATTTTTAACTTTTTTTTTTCACTCAGATGGGCAATATAATATCTAATGTTAGTTAAGAATAAATAAGTTGAAAATAACTTTTCTTGTTATAATGCATCTGGGGCATCAAGAGTCACTCCTGTAGCAACAATTTCAGTGAGAAAACACTACAAAATCTTTTCTTTCCATGGATCACTCCTGTTGATTCCTCCTTGGCAGCTGGAAAAATATTCCAGCTGTCTGAAGACTGCCTAAAATCTGAGATTCCCTCTGTCAACAGCTCTGTGGTCATCCCATCTGCAAGGTCCTGTGGATTCCTGCTCCGTTGAAGCACAAGGATGTTTTCTGGAGGGATACACAGGTACTACGGACACTTAGATCCAGGCTGGAAAGCCAGGTCCCTTCAATCAGCACCGCTTCCACCATCTCCCTGTGGCTTAGGACGAGTCTGTCCAACACAGAGAAAATGCAAGGAGAGCAGGTGCAATAAATTCAGGATTTCTTCTGGCCAGAAACCAAATGCTGGTGCTTGAAATGAAATGTTGTCATGGAAAAGCCTCATCGGGGCATCCCTGCTGCTCCTCAGTGCTGGCTGAGAACTGAGCAGAGAGCAAGGGACTGGGGGAACAGAGCAAGAACCAGATTCCTGCCCAAAACTGGGAGAAGAAACTCTTGATGGCCTCCCAGGCACACAGCAGGGAACCTCAAAAAAATCCAAATATTTTCCCTCAGACTGCAGGTTTGGGTTCCTCCTCCTGGAAGCTCAACACTCCCCAGCAAAAAGTCAGGCGTTTTATGGGAAGTGGCCCAAAGTCGCCCAATGTCCCGATTCCAGAGGGAGAAGTTCTCCCTTGAGCCATGGCCATGGAAAATGCCGAGTGTTGGATCCCAAGGCAACAGCTCCTGCTCCTTCCCAGGAGCCCACAGCGCACAAACGCCCCATGTGAAGCAGCCACCATTGCAAAGGTCACGCTGTAAAGTCACTCCATTAAAGCAGGCATTAAGGAGTAAACATTAACTCGCAATTTTTCCTTAGGTCTTTCTTACTTCCAGTTGGTACCATTCCTCCCAGACCGAGCTGCACCTTATGGATCTGCACGTTTATCTTGATGAAAAATCTTTAACTTCTCAGTTTTCAAGGCTAGAAAAGCCATGTCCTTCCATTGGGACAGAGCCTGCTCCCCCAGCTCTGCGGCAATGTTATCCGGATTGTTTGTCACTGACAAAAGTACGCTGGGACACGGTGAACCTGCCACGAGATAGGAAATGAACTTTTCCACGCATTAACGAATGGGAACTTTTATTCTGTGCGAAGAAGACCAAAGATAAAACTCCAGGTAAACATTATCCAGCAGGTGAGCTCTTGCAAGCACTCTGGATGGTCTTGATTGCTTGAATTTCAATCATCATTCCTCAGTAATGTTTTCAGAAAACGCAAACAACGAACAATTTCTTAAAAAAGAAACTTAGATAAACCAATGCACAGAACTCCATCAGGGAAAGCTGTCACCTGGCCCCACTCCATGGGAATTAATGCAAAGGCATTGATTTGTTCTAGGCTAATGATAAGGGCTCTTGGTTTAATTTTAGGAGGAGAACTTTCATTTTCTGACCCGCAACCAGAGCTGTTTATTGCAGAAAGCTCAAGTTGGGCTTTGCAAGTGACCAATCAAAGCCAATCCCTCTCTGTCGGACAGGAGGGAAAACAAGTCTGGAATGGTCAAGAGCAGCTTGTTAAAATGAAACCCAACCTCTGCCTCGCATCCCCTGCCTCCTGCCCACCCTGGAGCAGCTCCACCAGGATTTCAAGCCAGTACTGAAGACAGTTTTCCAGAGGGATGAAAATCACAGCAATTCCAGAGATCACCCAGATCCTACACGGACACAAACCCTCTTCATAGCAACAGGAAACACAAAACGAAGAGCAATTCAGATAAAACCACAGCAGTGCTGTCAAAAAGACAACAGGGAGACAAGGGAGATCAGCAACAAATTGCTGCTGATATTCTTGGTCCTTATCTCAGAGGAATCCTGGAGGACAAGGAACATCCACTCCAAGTGCCACAGCATCCATCCCAGTGCTGGCACGGACACACGAGCATGGATTCAACTGTTTATCCCATTTCCTGGCCCGGAATTTTGTGTCTGAGCACTAACTGTAATATTTGGCACTTTGTCCTCTGCGTTCAAAGAGTTAAGCTGTGTCCTATAAAGATAAAAATCTCCACTTTTATTGCTTTGTACGGCTCCTACCAAACGAGGATCCAGCTGTAATTGTAGCATTCCAAGCCTGGAAGGTGCCAAGTTTTACTAACTATAATTTAACTGGTCCAGTTGATGCAGTCCAAATTCTTGTTTGGATAATCAGCCTTTGTTTAAATATGGACTTTAAGGAAAAAAACGAAAAGAAAAAAACAACCAAGAAAGAAAGAAAGCCCAGGCCAGCATTAGCCTCCAGGCATGTCATGTGAGCTGATTACCCCGCAGCAGTAGCAGACACTCATGCACAAGAGGAGGATTATTTTGCCAGAATTACTGTTACGGTAACACAGAATCAGAGCCTCTCCCCCCAGCCCCCACCCTTTTTCTTNCCCCTCCACAATTCGCAAGTCTTCTTTCCAAGTTCAAATGAAGTTTAAAGGTGAAAAGGGCAAGAAAGTTTCATGACTGGCTGTTGAAAGAGGGAGAAATAACCAGGGTCTCCAAGTTTGCGTTTACTAAAAGCTCAACAATTTTCTGTTTTGCTGCAATTCATAACCGTACAAATCCCTTTTGTTGGGTCTGTTTGGACTGAAATTAAACACTTGTTAATAATTTATAACTTAATATCATTAGAAAATAATAATAACTGTCACGCAACTACATTCAATACATAAAGCAAGTTGAGTGGCTCGTTAGATTATTTGTCAAAGCAACAATTTCTATATATTTTAGCTTCTTTCTACTGGGAAGGGCGGTTAAAGAGCCACCCAGCTTGCTTGGAAATCATTTCTCCACCAGCTGGGAGCAATTCCCAAATTGCTACACCTCACCCACATCCAAGTGATGCTGGCTCCCTTTAAAAGCACTTCCAGCCTGACTCCAGGAGGTGCCTTAAAAGTGCTGGAGCAGGGATGGCCAAAGCCCTTTGCTGCTCACAGACCAAAAGTTGCCCATGATTTGCTCTAAATTTGCCATCTGAATGGAGGTGAATCAGTGGCCAACAAACCAACTGTCAAAATGAGGCATTAAAGAAAAGTCTTAATTTTTGATAAATGTTGGTCAGGGACCGGAGCTGCACAGAAAAAGTATTTGTGTGTGTGAGGGATTTTGGGGAGTAGAACTCACTTGTAAAATGTCCCAGGCTGTGGTTCTTCTTGGGAAGCCATGAGCGCGGCTCTTTTGAAAGACAGACGGACAGAAACAGAGAACCCCAGAACGGGCTGGGTTGGAAGGGACCTTAAAGCCCATCTCATCCCAGCCCCTGCCATGGCAGGGACACCTCCCACAGCCCCAGGCTGCTCCAAGCCCCAGTGTCCAGCCTGGCCTTGGACATTTCGGGATTCAGGGGCAGCCACAGCTGCTCTGGGCACCCTGTGCCAGGGGCAAGAATTCCTCCCCAAATCCCACCCAACCCCACTCTTTCAGTTCAACATCAAAGCTCATCTGACCTATTTCACTTTTCTCTCCGTGCGAGTACCTGTGGCAATTCAATTTTTGTTGCACATTAATTTATGAAGCCGAAAACATAAAATTTAAGTATCCTAAGCAAGGAAGTCAGAAGTTCACATTAGAAAAATCAGTCTGAGCCAGTCTGCCCCGATCCTGAGCTGGTGTAAACTGATTGAAGTCAGTGGTGCCAGAAGAACCGACATTAGTCAGGGTCTGCTCTTGTTTCCATCTGTTTATGTCCTTCTGTACAAACAGCTTTCGGGATCCTTTAAAGTGGCCATGCAAACAAGGAAGGCAATAAGAGAAATGGAATTGTATTTCTTTTATTTTGCAAGTCTCCCATGCTTCTCCCAGAATCCAAATGGTGCCTACAGAGGAACCAGAAGATGTCAGTCTGATTAGTTACAGTAGGTCCTTACGAGCCATAATTAATTTTTTAAATTCTTCGGTCATTAGTTAAATGTGGAAGATTTTTTTTATTTTAAGTGAATGCTCTCGGACACGTGGAAAAAATACAGAAATCGATAAAACTGATCTATAACATTTTTACTTGAGAAAGGATTACAAGGTTGAATCTTAACATTATATACTTAAAACCATTTCTTGTTCCACTGCCTTTACAGTTCCAAAAAAAATGTACATTTTGGAGACAAAGGCCTTTATCCTCTTAAGTGCTGTGGATTTCATGCCAATCTCCCAATATAAAGCAGACTTCAGACTTAGACCCAAGAGAAATGGTCTCGGAAAGATTAGATTTTCCACCACAAAATAAAACCCTTGTGTGGGGAACCACACCAGCTCCAACACCTCCTTCCTCCTAAGGACTTGTTGGACTGGGAGAAACACCCCCAGCCCATCCCACGCCCCCTCCTCCAAATGGAAGTGGTTTGATCATTTCTCTGCTCTTGTGCCAGCCCGTTTTTCCATGTGTAAAATTCCAGAATTGTCACATCGACCTGAAAATCAGTGTTTTTCTAGGTTTTTTTTCCTTATTCTGGATCGTTCTGCAACACAGAATAAGTTTGCCCTGAATTTCAGTGTGCAAAGTTAAATCTCACTGGTGATGGAAAATAGACAAACCCAGTGTAAGTGGCATAAGAAGAACATAATCGTGAAAATTCTTTTAAATCAGCACGATATTTTTAAGAGTTGCCCAAAGGTGTGCACATCTAATGGGAACACTGTATTACATGCAATTAATTATGCCAAGTATCTGGCAGCTCAATAAATACAAGAGGAAACTTTCTTAAACTACTCACGGGGTGGAAAGGTATTTTATCAATCATCCCCGTATTAGAAAACACAGATTTTTCAGGGTATTTCAAACTCCATTGCCAGTACAAAGGCAGGACAAGCAAGGAAAGGAGAGAAATACACATTCAATACAATATAGCTGCTGAGGATTAAATTTTAACACCACCAAAGCCACAGAGAAAAGAATGAATTCAAGAACCAGAAGATTAAAACTGCATGTAGTCAGCTCAGGACTGGTAGGCTGCAGATGGAAACTTTCTTGACAACGCACAGTTTAAAGTCTAGTTAGGATATTCTGTGAATAAATGCTCCTACAGTTTTTGAGTACATCACTTTATTCCTACCGGCTACTGTGACACAAAAGACATCTCCTGCAAACATAGAACTGGTAAAAAAAAAGTGCAAGTAAAAGCCATTTAGGTTTCCAGCAAAGACATCAAAGCAAAGCAGCTAATGGACATGCAGGGTAGTCAGATCACTCCTGCAAAATCCATTAGTTACTGAAAGTTCTGGAGGGCTCAGTTTTTACAGTAAAACCTGTAAAAACTCAGTATCCAGTTTCTCTGTTGGGACACCGAGGTGTGAAGATCCAAACGATGCTGGAACTGAACTTGTACATTTGAACCTTTTGAACTCCAGCTGCCCTTCATAAATTACTTTACCACCGGCTTTAACACGTTCCTAACCCACCGTGCAAGAAAAGGGAGGAACCATTAAAAAACCCTGGAAATGGAACCAACTTTCTGACACTTCCAATGGAATTCGTCCTGGTTCAAAAGACAAGCACCTACGGCAGGGCTGGGGGATGAGGAAAAGCTTCCAGACAGTGCAGTGAAATCACATCTGCTTTTCACGCTACGAAAACAAAGCGGCCAATCCCCAAACCCAAACCCAAACCCAGTGGAAGGGAATGGAAATGGCCCCATACAGGAACAGGCAGTTGCTCCTTTCCGCCTGGAAACGCTGCCAGATGGAAGCAAATTCCACCAAATTCCCAACTGGTACAAGAACTTTGTTTTGCACCTCGGAACGGGACGTGCTGCTCCGGACCGACACGACTTCGGGATGTGGAGGGTCCTCACCACACCCCACCCACAGGGAGACAGAGATTCACCCTTCCCCTGAGGGGAGTTCAAATATTCAGAGTTTAAACACTAATCCAACTCCAAGACATCAGCAAAAAATGATTCTTAATTAATTTGAAGGTGAATTAAACTGCAAGACAGCAGCTCAGGAGCTCCAACATGTTTCCTGCTTTCCATGGGAAATGAGGACAGGGAGCAGGTCCCTCCTCATTATTGGTCAGACTGTCAGTGTGTTTACAGACAGTCAGGCACTGGGATTTAGGGAAGAACGAAGGCTTTCAGCCCAGAAGAATGGCAAGGCTGTACCCAAACAAGACAGCACATTATCCCAACCAATGCAGGTATTCCTTTCCCCCACCCCTTCCCTGCCTGCAGAGACCTCAGCATCCCAAGCAGCAACAGAGAACACAAACCTCCCCAGGAACTCTTCAGCTCCAGTCCGGCTTGCATAAGGAGTTTCTTTGGGTTCAGGAAAGTCACCTGAATTTTTTTTTCCCCATCTGAGATTTGTCATTTACAAATGAGGAAACTGCCTGTCTAAGAGGAAAGCGATGAGAATGTGCTTCAAGAGGTCACCTAATAGGAAAATACTGCTTTTCTTTTTGATTAGGATGTTATCACATCAGATCTGGACACTGCATTTCAGCTTCTCTTTAAAATGATCTTGCTAAGCAGCAGAGGGACACAGCAGCTCCCATTTACAGGTCACCTCAGGTCTCCTGAACAAACTGTGCCCCAGGGTTTTAGTGAAACTCAGGAATTCCAAAAGCAAAGCACATTGCCCTCAGCACACAAAATGCTTCTGATTCGCAGAATGACACAAATGTACAAGAAAAAAAGGATGTCTGATTATTTTTTGTAATGGATGGCTTTTAGATGGGCAGAACACACTCAGGCATTTCTTAAAGCCCCAAACCACGGGTGATTTCCAACAAAGGCCTTGTGTGAAGTGCTGCCTGCTTCTCACAAAGACTTGGAAAAAGAATTTCAGGGGTTGAACTCCGAGTTTTAACCCTGGACAAAGAATCAGATGCTGCACAAGTGTGTGCTCCTTAGTCCTGTGGTGCTGCCACAGCTCTTGAACCCTTCAGACTCATACATTTGTGTGGAGTTATTTAACATTTCAAAAGGAAATAAATAAAAAAGGAAAATGACACAACTTTCTGAGTAAAGTCCATGTCACAGTTTGCCTGTGTTTGCCTGTAAACAATAAGGAATAAGATAGATGAAATCTTATTAAACGTGGGCTTGCAATTTATGCAATTACCACCTCCATTAATTATGATTCCTAATGAGACATTACAATAGTCCAATTCAGATGAATGAACACAGATGTTAAAAAAAAAAAAAATCACTAAAGATCACATAATTTAACCTGTTTTACTCCCCATTTGCATGGAGAAAATCTTGTGGTTTTCCCCTTCCCTCTCCCCCAGCACAGACTGGCTTTCTTTCCCTGGCTTCCCTGCCTGGAAACGAGCCACGGATCATTTCCAGCCTTCCCAGGTTTGGTGGGGCACTTTCTGAGGGTCCCTTTGGAAAATGGTACCACATTGCAAACCAGAGGGACGCAGGTATGAGCCTTCAAAAAACAGGCCAGCAGCCAGAGTGGTCATAAGCCATTTTTGTTTAAATGTATTAACAACACAATTCAGAGCGTTCACACAATCCCAGGGTCCCCCCATCGTGCACGGGGATCTGCAGCCATCGCATCCCATCAGCCAGAAAGGCTCCACATTTCTGACGTTGAACAAACAGCAGACAAGGCCCCAAACCCAAATCCCAGCAGCAACCCCCTCTGCCAAACCCAAGCCCATGGAATTGAGGAGGCAGAGGCATCTCCGAGCTCTTATCCCTGCGAGCTCAGTGCTTTGGGACTCCCAAGCAGCGTCAACAGGGAAATGCCCAGGCTGATCTCCTCTAAGAGCCACGGCTTCATCTGCTGGGGGCCCTCACAAGACAGCAGAGATCAGTCCTGCCTGATGCAAATGTTCAGTCGTTAGAACAACGTTACATAATGTGCAGCAAAATGTTCATTTACGAGACTCAAGTCAAGGCCTTGACGTGCTCCAGTGCAGCACCCCCACAGCACAGAGGTGGCACAGTCGAATGAAAGAGTTCCCAAAACACTTCTGCCTGTTAGGCCAGTTTTGGTTTATATATTTTGTTTCATTCGTTGATAATCTTACAGACAAGGAAAACCACGCTGCTGGGGAAGTACTAAATCACACTACGAGAGCGAAGGTTTTTAGATGAAGCAAGAAGCTGATTACACATGCACTGAGTATACCAGTCGCTAAGCGTTTCTGGATTGCAGGGATAAGATACTCTCTTTGCTTATTACGGCCTCCTTGATCCAAAGAGATTTAAGCAACTGTTTTCAATTAGATGTTTTTAAGCTAGTAAAACTACATCCATAAAGACATATTTATAGAACAACTTAAAACGAGAAGAATTAAAACGACTACAAAACTGATGAATTCCATTCCCCCACCAACCCCCCTCCCACCCCGAATCATTTACTGACCATTAACAAGCAAAAAGCACTGCAATTTTAAGAATTAATCCACTGTTGCAAAATTAAATCAGATACACTAGGAGGGATAATGACAAACTGGTGGCTCCAGCGTTGTCAGTTTGCGGGTGATACAAGTTCAAGTCGTCTGTGCTAGTGGCCACTCTGTTGGAACAAACATGAACATAAAAGGGAACATTAAAAGTGCAGCAGCACCAACTGAATCCGTTCTGTCGCTGAGGATGCAGACTCAGAAGTGGCACAGGGTAAATATTGCATTTTAGAAAGGAGCTGCCCAGTTCCAAGGCTGCGAGACCTCAGCGCGCGGAAATAAAGGAAGAGGCAGCGATGGAAGTGAACGAGAGGGAGAGGATCCTCATTTCCCTCTAAATTCCAGAGCACAAGAGCCTGGCAGTGTGGCTTTGCCACACATGACTGCTTTCAGCCCCGGGAACCCATGACGAATATTCTGAGAGCTCCAGGAACAAAACTGAGCTTTGATAGTTTTCATCCGACAGCTGCTGAAACGAAATTTGCCTAAAACATTCTGCAGCATGTGACTGGAAATGTTTGCAGGATGAGCCGCCTCCTCTCTGGCACTGGGGAGCACAGAGCCATGGCAGAGGTGAGGGATGGCTGGGGCAGGGACACCCTCACCTCTAGCAAAGCCAGCAGCATCACTGATGGATCAGCTGCTCACTGGCACCTCTGTTTTATCCCTGACTGGCCCACACTGGACACAAAATAACTGGCAAGGAAAGCCCCACTCCAGCCCTGCCTCCTGCTGCTGCTAAAGCCATCTGAAGAAGCTTGAGGCATCCTAAATTTTATCTTCCCTAAACTTCCCTGCAAGCCCAATTTGTTCCTACCTAAGCACATCGGCATGAAAACACTTAAAAGCACATTAACAGTGGAGTGACTCAGAGATTCAAATACATCACTTAAACATACATATTTTATACATTTAATACCCTTCAGAATCAGGCCATAAATACAAATGGATGTTCCAAAGCATGACCCAGAGTCTCAGCTCTCTTCTGTCACCGTGGCCTGGGTACCTGGGGTGATGGGTGCAGTGCCCAGGACACCTGAGAACCGCCCAGCTCTTGCAGGGAAGCAAAGCAGACATTTAATTTTCCCTTTTTTTTTTTTTTTTTTTTTTTTTTTTTTTTTTTTTTAATTAAGCCCCTGCAGTTTACATTTGCTCTGCATGCTATGAAGATCATGCAACATGAGGAATTCTAGCAATTATTTCAGGTGATTGAACCTAGAGTTACACACAGGGTCTGTTTTTAAGGGAACTCTTCAAGCCTGAAGTAAGGAAGTGCCCTTTGGCTGTGCAGCACCTTGCCTGTCCCCATGTACGTGGGATAAAAACATATTTGGGAATAAATGAAAGGAGACAGGGAGGATTCAAGCAGTGACATGACTTGTGCAGTCACAGGCTCTTCTCTGTTCCGTGACGTTAAAAAAGCCAGCCGCAGTGATGAATTCATCCCTTCCATCTCTGTATTCATCCTGCACGGTCCCAAGCTGCCGGGACAGGCAGACCCTCACACACCTATGGAATCACATCCTGCATCCAGATGAACCACAGGATCACTGAGGCTGGAAAACACCTCTGGGATCGTGGAGTCCATCCATAAGGTGCACAATTACATCAGATTCCCCCTTCTGAATGAATGTGTCTCTGACTTCTGATTGCTTTTGTTTAGAATGTGTTAAGATTAAAAATCTTCCATTTTTGTTGACGGGAAATTCAGGAATGACCAGGCCAATCCAATGCCTTTCATTCACCAAGGGTCTGCCCGCAGGGTAGAAGGATGGCTGGTGTGAGCAGGAGTTACAGGGTAAAACCCAAAGCCAAGGTTCATACAATTATATCCAAATTGGCAGAGCAAATCCATGAGATAGAAGTGAACATAAAAGCAAGTGAAGTAACACGGACAGAGAGGCAGCAAACAACCTTGCCTAAGGCACAACACTAATGCCAGACTAACTTCAAAGCAGCAACTGAACCAGCACAGGTGACAAACAATCTGCATAGAATGAGGCTAAAGCAGCACTGGGCTCCTTCCCTTCCCTTAGTCCCTCCTGCTCTTGCTCATTGAAACTCTTTTTTCCCATTTTATATGTGGAACAATGTATATAAATGAGAATGCGGCATTTTGGCTGCAAGTTCCCTCAAATAAACTCGGCTAAGAGAAGCCCACCACATCAGAAGCTTTATTCTGCCTATTTCTTTTAGTTTTGCTAATTATAATTTATAATGAACCTCTTCCCCAGTAAGCTGACTCAGGGAAAAACCACTCTGAAAGGCATCAGCTACTGATGAATTGTTTTTATTAATTAAGTTAGAGAAACAAAAACCACAGTGGTTTTCAGTGCTGCAACTTGCAGCAGAACCCACAAGCTTGGAGGCAGAAAGTGTGAAAGTCAGAGCTCTGCTCTCAACAGCTCCTCCATTTATTTACTGGGGGGCTCAAATTCCAGAGACAAGGGGGTTTTCCCTCTCTCTTAACCTAAAGAGTTGGTCCTTTCAGCAGCTGCTTTGGACTGAAGCAAGCACCACAAAAGCCACTGCCTTTACTGCATTAAAAACTGAACTAATGGGTATTAAGCAGAAGTAGCTTTTATATACCCTGATATTTGAGTGGTGCAGCTTGTGCCGGGCTTTGCTGAAAGAAGAGCGGATGGAAGAACAGAGTTAAGAAAAGCATTTAATCCTGGTGAGTTCCAAAGACCTTTAGATTTTCATTTTAAGTTGCAGCAGCCAAGAGATTTAAGTTTTATTTTCACTTAGGATTTCAGACTGAGGACATTGAGGAGAATCTCTGGATTTTGGACACCCCTTGGTCCCGAGACATCACACCAAGGAAAGTGGGGTTCCCCTGCTGGGATTTCTTCCTTTAAACATGCAGTAGATGAAGAAATTGTAATTTGCAGTAATACAATTTTGGGATTCCCTTCTTTATGCCAGAGTTCTCTTTGAATAGTGATATTTTATATCATGAGTCCTATTTATAACCAGCATCTACCTTTGGCCATCAGCTCCTCTTCTGCTCACCCACTCACCACTGTTTGATCCAGTCTCATGCATCCTTCATGGAAAGAACCAAAATACCCTAAAATTTGCACATGCAATCAAAAGGAAGCTTATTCACACAGTTAGGACATGCTTTTTCATGCACTGCTGGTTACTGGAAAGTTTAACTTTTGTTAGAGGATAGAAATAAAACAAAACAGGAAAGTGGATATTTTTCTTACTTATTTCAAGTGCACATATTTTGGGTAATTTTATTTTTTCCCTGTGACACAGAATAGAGACTCTTCTTGGAGACTGTAATAGCCCTCAGCGTGTTTTCCACCAAGAATGCAGAAAAGAAACACTTTTGCTGAAGAAGTCATGGAAACTGGCAAATTGAAGACACAAGCCCTCATTGAAAACCTATAATTTTTTAATTAAATTTACATGTCAGTGGATCTTTTGAGCTCGGCCTGTATGTTTCTTATAATGTACGTTTCTCGTGCTTTTTCCCATGGGTATTTCTGCACTATTTCTAAACCGGGATTACTCAAGTTGAAGTGTGATAAAGGGCACATTATAGTTATATTAAGCAAAACAGGGAGGAGAAAGCTTTTCCACAGTCCAAAGAAAGCTGTTCCCCGAGCCTCATTTCTGGTAACAAGCAGAGCAAGGCAACCACTCAGCTAGAAACTGCTGCCATCAAATCAACGCTTTGTCTTGAGAAAAAGGGGATTTATTCCACCCTATTCTGTTTTCTGCTGAAAAATAAAGGTTGTTTTCTTCAAAATCGTTAAGTCTTGCTCTGGGGTATCATGGGAAACATGTTGTGAGCAACAGAGCAGGGAGGAGAGCGGTGTTGAGCATTGGTGTAACTTGTCTGATTCCTGCTCGGAGGGGCTGGTGGAGAGGAGGGGATTTGCAGACGCAGTTCGGGTTCCAGGCTCTTCCCAGCGGCTTCACAGCCGTGTTTGTTCTTCTTCACAGCTCCCCTGGAAGAGGCAGGGACTTGCACAGAGCCTGGCCCAAATCAGGACTTGTCAACAGCGCTGCAGCCACAGAGACAGGCAGCAGCTGGATGGGGAAGGGAGGGAAGGAAAGGGAAGGGAAGGAAAGGAGGGCACGTCAGCTCAGCGCGGCAGAAAAGGTTTTTCACGGCAGCTATTTGCAACCCTCCAAGGAGCTGCCGAGGCTGCCCATTAAAACCCTGTTAAAACACTTCTGGTGTTGTCAGCAGTGGAGAGCTGAAATAGCACAGTGATCACTGAGATACTATCTGCCTCAAGCAGTTCAGTGCTACTGTCAATAGTATGAGCAAGGAGGTACAAGATGAGCAACAACCTAATTCCTGCATCAAAATTTTATCAACTCCCTCAGCTGGTAAACACTGGAGATGTGGGCAAACACAGGCCAGCCAATAAACCACCCAGAAAAGATGACCTCTGCTCTGGAATCTTTCCCAAAAGCTTTGAACCTTTAAGTTAATTTACACTTTGAAAGCAAAGCAGAGTGATGGCAGGGGGAAAGCAGCAGGGACGAGGTGATGCCTCTCCCATCAGTGCGGCTCCTCCGATTCACATCCCTGACAGTGCCCAAGGGAAAACCACAGCACCACTTCTAAGCATGCATCCTTCCAGAAATCCCAGGCTACAGTTTCTTCCTCTTTCCGCTGCTTTGATTTTTGATTGAGCTTCAGTACTAATTCCTTGGGATCATTGTTGCAAGGGTAGTCTTGGCAGGTAGGAAAACTTGCCCCTCCTTGAGGAACGCGATGCCTTGTTTGAAAAGAGACCTCCTGATGTGCCAGGGTACCAAAACTGTGAGTAGTGGCAGCAGAATCATCTGCTCCTCTGCTACTCTGGGCTCACAGTGAGCAATGGCTGGAGAAACAGGGCCAAGGTGAAGAGTTATTTATAACACAGTAGCCACTGAGTGAGAGCCTAGCTATGGATTCACTGCTCTGGCTACAGTGTCATGAGAAGACGAACAGAGCCAGCTTTTGGCTTTCCAGTTTTAAAAGCCATACACCCACTCTCAACTAGCAAAAACAATTCAGGAAGGATTGGGGTGGTTATTTATAAAGCAACCACGACACAGATGGTGTGCATCTCTGCTGAATGCAGGACAATCAGAGATGCTTTGGTTCCTCAGGTGCTTCCTCAGCATGGCTGGGGCAGGCAGGGAAACTCCTCGACTTGACTCAAGCCAGCCGCAGATGCTTCCCCCTTTTTATGCAAATAAATATCCACTGCAGAGAGCCAAAAGGCAGGGCTTGCTGGAAACCAAGCAAAGAATCAGACTGTCATCTGCTCAGCAGTCCTGGCTTTAGGGGTCAGCATAGCCCTCCACGTTTTAATAGGAAGTGGCTGTGCTAAGTGTCTGAGAACAAACTCCTGCCAGCTGCACCCCGGGTCTGCAGAGATCAGCACGCTGAGGAATATTTTTTAATTGTTTCTGTCAGAATGAGGTAAAGGACTAACAAAATATTTTGGCACATAAAAAAAAAAAAAAAACCTGGTTGGGAAAATACTGGGACAACAGGATCAAGCTCACCACTCTTCTGAATTCCCTCCACAGGAACACGTGATTTCCCAGTGCACCCTGGAAGAAATGGATATCTTCCAACTCCCACATTACAGGCCATGACTTCCCGGTGCTAATTTGGATTCTGCTGAGGAATTTCTTATTGATCGGAGTTGGGAGAGCAAGGCACAGTGAGAGACTTTGGGCTCAGCTCTGTGCATTTGAAGGTTGGTTCATAGAAAATTCTGGTTTTTACCCCACAAGAACACATGGCTCAGATTTGGGATGGAAGCAGATACTTGGAAAAGCAGAAGGAACGATTCCCCAGGACTGCAGCTGAGTTCTGAATTGTAAACTCAGAAGGGATGGTTTCTTAGGGGATTTTTAAACCAACTGCCAGCATGAGTACCTGTGGTGCTTCCAGTTTGGAGAGTCCAGGGGGGATATTTTCACCTTGACACATGAAGCTATACAGAAAACTAAGCTCTTCCATCTTTTGGGGGGAAGCCACCGAGCCCCCTGCAAGTGGCCAGACTTCCCCTTGTGCAAGCCCCGATCTCAGCCAGAGCCGCACGAAAAGTCTGATTAGGAACTTTAACAAAGCCGAAGTATCTTGTACATTTTTACACATTTTGTGATTTTAACAGAGTTGTCTTTTCCCCTCTCCTCATCCAAAGGAAAGTTGAAACCATTCAGTGTTAGAGAGGAGGAATCCAAGGAGTAATGACAGCCTCACTGCCTCGCTCTCACGAGCCTGAAGTTAAATACCTGCCTTTGTACAACTGCTCCCCTTCTTTTATTAGCGAAATATTGTGGCACCAGAGCACCAAGAATAAAATTACAACCGTTCGAGATGAGTGTAACTTTTACAAGAGTCAGATGTCCCCAACAAGCCGACAGTCAATAACCCAGCACAAATTAACTCTGGCAAATAATAGGTGTGTTGACCCTAAATTCATGAGGCAATAAAACCTACCAGCAGCCCGTTGTTTTTAAAATACTCAGGCACTTCTCAAAGACAATATAGTTTTTGTTTGGGAGCAAGAAGATCATTAATTAGGAAAGCTTTTAAAAGAAGTTTTAGTATCATTAGCAAAAGCTAATGGGAAAATAAATTAAGTTACAACATCTGACACCAAGTTTGGGAAAAGAAAGGCACTAAAAACCCAAAGCTGCCTGACCCTGACATGTCCCCAGAACTGCACCCATGGAACCCCTTCTCCACAGACCTCTATAACCACAATAAAAAAATCAGATTTCCCCCCTTTCTTATTGCATTTTGAGTTAGAGACACGTTGCTGCCAACACAGATCTGCTGGACAGTGCGGTCACAGAGAAATAATTTGAACCAACTTTGTTCACCCCTCCAACTCCATCTCAGTGGAAATACACTCAGAAACACAATCTAACAATCTGCTCTTCCAAATTTGCTTTTTTTCCTGAGAGCTTTTTAAGAATTGTAAAGCTCAGGTAGAGTAGTCCTGTTAAAGTTCTTGTGTGAATTGTTATTCCTTGAAAGAAAACAAATTTTCCAAATATTTTGAGATTCTGTTTAAAAAAAAAAAAATTAAAGTAATACACCATGAAAGGTGGCCTAAAATATTTTATGGCTTGGAGGAAAATTCTCTTTTCCCTTGCCCTGGATGCTTTGCTCAGAGACGCCACAATGTCTGTCAAACAATCGTTGCATACGAAGGGAGGCACATAATGACATTGTCCATTATTTCAACCATGTCAGCGAAGGAATTATGAAAGATTTATACCTATTTCATATTAAAACTATTTAGTAAATGTCACACAGCACAGCAAAAAACCATGGGCTCGTTATGGAGAGGGCAGCAGGCTCAGCACAGAGCTCATCAAGGTGCCCAAGCAGAGCAGACTGCAAGCAAAGGGTTTCTGTGGCCATAAAACCCTACAGTGCCACAACACCTTCTTCTGGTTTTCTAGGAAGAAAGAAAATATAGAATTTAAATGTTATATAATTTTAAAAAGGAAGCTGTACAGAAAATAAAATTAAATAATAATAATAACAGATAAAAAAATTTGGAAAATTAACGGAGACAATTAAATCTGCAACAGCTCAGTACAGCAAAGCCCTGCTCCTGGACAGGCTGCCTGATTTAAGCAGAGGATGCACTTTCCTCTTCCCTTCTGCTCCAAGCTTTGCTTCTATGAGAAGGAATGAACTTGCCAGAGGAAGAAATTTTCCTCTTCAATACCTTTACATTTGTGCAAAGCAAAATTATACAAAATGCTGATGCAAGCCCCAAAGGGAAGATCCTCGTGTGTGGAGCCCACCCCTGCCAAGGCCACCTTAAATCCAGCCCGAGCCTGCGCTGGCTCTGGCAGTCCCTGGGATGCACCAGGGCCCAGGTTCTCCTGCTGGGATGGAGTTTATCCACAGGAAATACGAAGGGAAAATTCACACTCGGCTGCTTAATGGGAACTGACATGGCCTCTCCAGAGAGGGAGAAACTTTGGATGTCAGGCAGGTTAGCATAGGGCAAGCAGACGGTCAATAAAATATTCAATAAAGGACTCTGATATGATAGATCTAATATTGTGGAAAAAGCCAGAAGTCCCTTTTTTGGGGGGAGTGGGAAAACGAGTTCAAAATGGTGGTTAAAATGGTCCATACAATATCAACGTCGTAAAGCTTGAAAGCGGCTGTGGCTGGGTTTCGAACTTGTTAGAAAAGGTAAAAACAACTAAAGGCTCGTGTAGCACGATACATTTCTGGGGACTGGCAAAATGGGTAATTTAGGATAAGGACACTACAGTTTTTACAAAATCTGTTAAAATGATTTCAAAAGCAATCTTTAATTGTTAAAAAAAAAAAGAAGAAGAAGGGTATCTACTGATCACCTAATCCACAAGATGCTCAGAAAAACAGTCCCAGGGCTGGCTCTTTTCCTCCCCACCAGATCTAAGCTGCTGCTCATTTTCCCAAGCAGGATTCCAACTCCATTTCCCCTCTGAGCAACTTTTCCATGCCAGCTCTTCCATCCCTGCTGTTTTGCCCCCTCATCACCAGCCTGGAGGGGTTGGTAGGAAAGCCCTGGAGGGATCAGGAAAGCAGCCGGCCGAGGGCAGGGAATCCCTGCAATCACTCTAATGAAGCTAAATCTTGGAGTTTACATAAAAGGAAAATTAAATCAAGCACCGGAGTGGATTGGAAAGAAATACACCAGGAGATGGATAAAGTTAATCATGTTTAGTGAAGGCTGATGCTGATCACTCAGCCTTGGAGATGCCCTGGCCTTGTTGAAGTTTTATTCTGTGGGAACCCAGAGCACACGGGGCTGGAGCAGCTGCCCTGCAGAATTCCTGCAGTGCTTTCTGTGGGCAGACTGCAGGCAAAGTCCCACCTCACCCTGCAGCATCCCTGCTGGAGATCACGGGTGGAAACGCAGGGAAGCAGGGCTGTGGATGGGGATCTGGGGACTCCGGAAGCCTGGCCCTGTCCTTCAAACCCTGCACTCAGGGATAGGCAAGGCAGGCAAAAGTTTCACCTCAGTAAAATAATGAGAGCAAACTGTCATTCTTTTGTTATAGCAGAGAATCCCTGAGGTTGGAAAAGCACCCTAAGATCATCAAGTGCAAGTGTTCCGCTGCCAAAGCCACCAGGAACCCACGAGCCGAGTGCCACCTCCACACAACCTCGAAATCCCTGCTGGGACTGGGGCTCCACCGCTGCTTTGGGCAGCCGTGCCAGTGCTTTGGCACATTTACAGGGAGCCCCGAAGCCTCCTCAGCGCCCTGGCAGGAGCCAAAGTTCTGGCCCACGGGTGTTTTGGGGATGCGCCCAGCCCACAGGCCCCATGTTGACTATCGCAGTTCAAGCTGACATTTATAATTTAAGAAATTGAGTTGTATTTCCCAAAATGCAGTGCTGGAGCAAACGTATTCCTTTAACTCCTGCTTTAACCGGTATCAGCCACCCAAACCACGCAGTCTCCTGATGAAGGAGCAAAAGATTAGGATATGAATCTGTCAAGTTTGGAATATTTTTTTCTGCATAGCTCTGTTAAATCACTGAAGACAGTAACACTTCAGTATGTTCTCAGAATAGCTCACTTGTTCTTTATTTCAGTGTTACAGAAAAGATTATTTGCAACTATTCACTTCCTTACAAAATATTCAGATTCTTCAATGAAAAGCGTTTCCCACATTGTGGAGCCACCCACACAGCTCCATTTGAACGTGAATGAAAAGCTCTGCTTGATGCTGCTGAATATGTTAACCTCTCCTGGATCCCCAGCCCTGTGAGCCACTCTGCTCCTGCATCTGCACAAGGAACAGCGTGGAAAACAAGCTGGATTCTGTTGATTACAGACAAATAAAGACAACAAAGGCATCAGATGATTATGACTGAAATATCCTCATCTGTGTCTGAAGCTGTTTCATTTCTGGCAAACTCACCGCAAATTTCAGCTTACTAGGAATTAATTGTAAATGTAACAGATCATAATTAGTAAGGGGATACAAAACATTTTCCCTTCTGCTTTGGGCTGCTGGTGTCAGCTTTGCCCAGTTTTAACTCAATCAGAAGCCACCAGCAGCTAATGACCAGTTCGTGGTCAGTGTGCAGCAGCCTCGTGGTTGAAGTCCTTTCCCAAATCTCACTGTCACAATCAGCACCCAGCACAGCAATCCCTGCCCAAACTTTTGAGGGAACAGCCGTTCTAATCCTTACGTCTTTGTTAGAAAAGTGCAGTTTGCATTCCGCTGCTGCTTTTTGAAACATCACCTCTGCCTACAACCTCCAAAGAACCCATCAAACTCCTGGGTGATGCCCCTTGAGGACAGGGCAGGCAGGACCCCTGTCCCTGGGCAGGCCCTGCTGTCACAGCATGCTCAGATGTGGGGCAGGACCTTGGTGGGCAAAGGCACTCGGCCTGAGCGGTGCCAGAGCAATGACAGCTCCCAGAGCAGCTGCTTCTGAACCAGTAAAACCTCCTGCTCCATTTGCTTTCTCCTCAATGGCTTTAAACCTGAACTACGCCCACCCAGAACCCACCCAGAGCGTTCAAGGAACCCAGACACATCAAACCACGCCTGGAATGTGACCAAGCACTCTGCAGCGCCCTGTTCTCCGGCGCACAATGCGACCCGGACCTCAGCTCTTCCAAACCTGCATTTCCCCCCAGTTTCCCTCCTTTCCCTCCTCGCACATCCCTGAACGTGAATGCCAACGAGGTGCACGAGGCTCAGGCCAAGGCATTGCTTTTCCCTTCCCACCACCCCGTTTCACCGGGAAATCGGACTCTTCCATCTGTCCCTCCCTCCCTGCCCCATCTGGGGACGGTACCGGGGGCTGAGCCGCAGCACCCGCCCAGCTCCTTGGAGAGATCACTAAAAGAGATGTCAGTGCTCTGAAGAAATTCAGAGGGGGGAAGAAAAAGGGGGAAAAAAAAAGAGAAAGAAAGAGTTGCTCTTCTTTGAGAGCTGGCTGGAGTGCAGAGCTATCTTCATAAATAGACAGGAAACAGAAAAGACTAATGTTGGGCAGATGACAGATCCCTGAATTCAGTTAACTGGCCTTCAAGATATGAACTGTTCTATTAAACATAGAGGCATTATGTTGGTCATCCACTTTAAGCCCAAGAGTGATTAAAATGCTGGCAGAAAATAAAAACTGGCTATTGAAGAGCTTGCCCCGAGGTCCTAATTTCAAATCAAATTTTACAGCGCCGCACAGGAACAATGGCAGCCCAGTACTCCAAGTCTTCTTTTTGTCACTTTGTACAAAGAAACCCCCTCAAACTCTCTCAAAGAACAATGGCCCCTCTAGATTCGCAACTACGCCAAGAATGGGCTCAAACCATACAAAAACACATTTTAAAAATACATTTTACACTGCCCTTGACATTTGAGATAAATAGAAGCCAATGCATTGAAATTCCAAGTATTTTTTATATCCTTTCACAATGTGAATTTTTTATTTTCTCCAGTCTACTTGATCTTTGACATTCTGGCCTCTGCAAGAGAAGGACACAGCAGAGCAGTCAAAGAAATTAATTATGCAGATAATTGCATTTTATTAAAATGATTACTGTAGCAGGGAACGCCACAAACGCCAGCGACACGGCCCCGGCCCCCTGAAGAAATCAAGAGGCCACAAACAGTTCATTTTTAATTGAAAGACTTCTCAGCTATTAACATTTAATTATCTGTTACCGATATAGGGCACTAAGTTTAATTAGCATTTTTCTATACATCAGGTTGGCTTTTCAGTAAAATCCCTCTCTTTTAAAGTTCCTCTGAGCTGCTGCAGATTCCCCCTTCCTACAGGCTGAGTTTATTTGAACTTGGCAGCTTGGAAACAGCCAGTTGTTTCCCAGTGAACAGCACACAAGACCATATGTTTCAACATTTAAGCAATTTAGAATCAGAGGTATAATTCTGAGTGTCCTCAGCAGAAATTGTACATTAAATACCCAAAGGATCTGAGCTCTACAAGAGATCCAGCCATTTTTAGCACTTTCCCCATAGCAACAAAACCGCTCCACGCTACTTTTATCATCCCCTGGAACCACAGGCATGTGGGGAGCAGTGGCGAGCTGGCTGCAGCGCTCTCAGCAGCACGGGACGAGCAGCAAAGGGATCATCTTCCCTTCCTCCTTTCCTGCACCTCTCGCCCATCAGCATTCATCCCAAATTCATCCAAAACGCGCCTACAGTCAGCACTTGTAGCTGCTTTCTAGATTTGTGGGCATCTCTTCCGTAAGAAGACACTAACCAGCGATTTCTTTTGCCAAACTCATTGCTTGGGTTGCTCTCTTCGTTTCTGGGGCGATGGCCGTGAGCAGAACGCTGGACTGCAATGCAGACCCAGCCCAGGCACGCCCAGCAGGACAGGCCACGCAATGGTGCTGCTTTGTCCACTCTGCTCCTCGTGCTCTGAGGTCGCAGAGGCTCCAAAGTGCACAAGAATGCTTTCAAAGCACATCAGAGAGAGAGAAAGCCCCACCGAACGCAGTGAATCCATCAGTAAATAATCACTGCTCTGCTCACAACTGCCACAAACGCAGAAGGGAACAACGCTCCAGGATCCGAAGGGAGTGCAGCTTGCAGCTTGGAGGATGGGCCCAAAGCAGGAAAGGCAGGAGTTTATCGAACAGCCCCGAGCAGCTGAGTGCAGCCCTGTTCTCTGCCCTGCCCACGATGCCCCTGCAGTCACACGCAGCGCTCCCCATCACGAGGCGAGCACGGGGCCGCCGCTCCTGATCCTCACAGACCCAGCACTCAACTTTTGACACTTGCGCTCCCTTTTAGCCACTTTCCTGAGCATGTGCTGCCTAACACTCACTTATTCTTCGATTTTTCACACCAAGCTGAAGCAGGAAATGGGTTTTTCCAGAGTGGGAATGTAGGGCTGCCCTGCTCCAGCAGCCAGGGACTGGCACGGCTGCAGCCTGTGCCTCTGTGGGCCTGTAACACATGCACCATGACTCTTATTTTCCTCTTCTTACTTTTTTTTCCAGCCCACATATGCCTGGAAACTGAAGCAAATGTTCACTTACTTCAATTTACTCAATTTGCAAGAAGTAAATAATCATTTACTGCAGTATTCGAACCCCTCTCCTTCTAGCTTTCATGCTAACACTGGCATTAAATAACAAACATTACAGTAATAATGATAATTTCTAGACACAAAGCGTTTTCAAAGTATTCTTCATCAATATTAAAGGTTGTTTTCCTTTGATGACGGTTCTGTCTCTCATTTTGACTCGGTAGCCTGGCACAGAAAATTCCCTTTGAATGCCTGAGTGACTCTGAGTGATTAAAACAAGCAAACAAACCCTCCAGAAATAATTCCATTTGTGGGTATTTCCTTTAACAGCATTAATAATCTAATGCATTTAAAAGGAAGATTTGGAATTCTAATTCACTTGTATTTCACAGGATTAAAAATGCAATATATGTAGTATAGCCACAGGACAGAAACACAACCAGATCAAGGAGGCATTTTAACAATATCCATTCCTGTTGTGCAGGAGCTCGATGTCAACACCTCTCTAGGTCATTTAAATTTTACTTTACCAATCTGTAAAATGCAAAGAGAGCATTTATGATTCAGATAGGCCTGGGAATACACATTCAGCGGCACTCAGCTCAAAGAACAGCTTGATCAGGACTGAAAACAAAACTGAGTAGGGGTGTCTCATTTGGAACTAGATTTAAATCTAATACCCAGTCCTGAGTGACCTGTACCCCCAACAGAAGGCAAACCTTCTCTGAATGGCTTCACCTTTTGTATCATCAATTGCCAGTTTGCAATAAAACAGTCAATAAAAGAGCTCTTTTTGTTTCTTTACTCTGAAACCCAGAGAGAAAGGGTATTTCAGAATAAAGCTCACTGAAAGGGACTTTCTGTAGGCCACTGTGTCTGTCCTGCTGCTGAAACTAGCAGCGTTTTCAACAGAAATGATAAATATGTTAAATAAATCCATGTTTTAAAAGGAATGAGAGAACAGAGAGAAATTCCCACTCCTGGGAGCATCCGGCTACCTGGGCACGAGGAGCCCCGCGGGCCCTTCCCCGGGCAGCCCAGGTTATTCTTGTCTCCTTTTTTCCCTAGAAATTCCACCCTGACCCTGAGAAACTGTCATCAAAACAAGGCCCTTTCCATGAAACGTATCTCCACTGTGAAAACATTTAATGAAAACATTCCCATCCCATTCTAATTTTAATTTGCGCTGTTTCAATGCAAAGGCCAGGCACAGCTGCCTGATTTCCTTCTCCAAAGCGCCCCGAGTTTCAAGTTCCCTGCCCCAAAACGTGAAATTAAATCTGTGGCACTTCAAGGCACGTAAGGTAAATTAGCATTCAGGAAAATGAAGCTTTAATGAAATAAAATGCCACTTAAATATTACTGGACTCTTTGGCTATATCTAATAGCATGGCTACTAAATAAAGCCCTTAGAAGAAAAAAATGCACACTGAGGGAAAATAGGACTGTTATTTTTAACACTGATAATTTTGTTTAAAAGAAGATTCCTTCCTGTGTTTCATCATTTTACGTTATGCTCTATTATAGAAACTAATGTGGGAAAAAAAGTTCAGAAAAATCCAGGCCCAGAATATTATGGAAAAAAGAACCACCAAATGTAAAGGTCCTGTAATATTTGGTATCTTCAGATTTTTCTGCACTGGTTCACATGACCCCCAATTTATTTTTAGAAAGGCAGCAATTCCCACTTGGACACGGTGCAATACCTTGTACCCGAATGTTGCTTTGCACAAATAAACCATAGAAAGTGTTGACTTAAAAATAAAACATTGGAAAAGGAGAAAGTTTTTTTCTCTGCGAAAATTTCCGGAAAAGCTGTAAACAAAGGCAGGTTTGGCTCGGTAGTTGAGTGGCTCTGTTGAGCTGTTGAGGATGGGGAACATATCAAACCTCACAGAGTGAGGAAATGTTTGTAAAACAGTTAGTAAATCACAGGCAGCAAGGTCACCGTGTTTAACAGCGGGAATGACACTTTGCCAAAAGCCCAGCTGGGAAAGGGCGGGGACGCTCACGGCTCCTCACTCATTTAGGCTTCTTCACATCCCAAACTTCACTGAGAAATAAAATCCGAGTCTTGGAAAGTCGGGGATATGCACAGGGTTTCAAACTGGGGAGCTCTGCCAGGATGACACCTTGGTCCATGGGATCGTTTCGGTTCCTGGTTCTGTTTCAGACAGAGCATGAGCTATGAAACCATCAAGGAACTCTGCAGATTGATACTGACTGACCTTTCATCTCAGGGATGGAGCTTTAAGTTCTTGCTCTGAATTCACACACAGAAACAACCCCAAAAATCTGAGAACTGGCACAGCCAGAAGGTGAAATTACCCATTTTTAAACACAGGCACCACAAACCCGCGTACGAACAGCGAGAGTTTAATTCATCTGATGCCAAAAAAAGCCAGGAATGGTTATTTGGAGTTGAAAAGCTGTCGTGCAATCACTTCATAATATGGAGAGATTTATGGAATGACTCACCTGCTACTGTAGGACCCACAGCCCCGTCCTGGCGCTGGCAGCGAACACGAAGGAAACACTTGAGCACATACTTGACTTCAGCTCTCTCATGTTTGAAGTTAAGCATGGACCTAAGTGCTCTGCTGGACTGGGGCCTATATGCTGGACAATGATGATAAAAAAAAATTCCTTCCAAATTTCTCATATATGACATCTGTATTAAAATGCTGGGGTTTAAATGACGATTTATGAAGAATTTTTTGAGTCTCCTGTGCCTCTGTTCACCGCACTGGCAGGAATTCGGGACAAAAAGTTGGTCTGCAGTGATGAAAACAGTTCTTGCTTTTTGAGAAGAACCCATGGGGCACTGCTCCCTCCTTTAGGTGGCAGAAAAGGGACACTGCAGTTGGAATGAGCACCGCTGGTAGGGGACAGATTAAACAAGAAATCATTTGCTCAGTGCCTGTTAAACCATAGGTAGGAACTGCCCCACGAAGCCAGTGAAGTTTAATAACAACGTTAAACATTTTCTTGCTTCCTACTGGAAAGAAAAGTAGGAATAAAGAAATACTCCTTGAGGGGGGCAGTTTTTTCTTTTACACTTTCTGCTTTGTACTATGAATCCTTTCTTTTGGTCTCACACTGCTGCCTTTTTTTTATAAAACTAAAGTTTCAGTTAAAATGACTCCTGAATCCAAATTCTACATCTTTTGGACAAACTCACAATGTGGTTAAAATGGTTTTCCTTATCACCAACCCAACCAAACCCTTAAGAAATGTTTTTGTGTGTTTTGGGGGCTGGTAAACAGCTGAAGATTTAAACTTTTGCAAATGAAATTCACGCTGCCCTTAAAGGCACCTCTCGTCCTGCAGCCACCAGTGGGCCACCAACAAGGTCCAATGGGCCACCACAGAAAGCCCCCCTTGGCCAGGGGGCTCCAGTGCAGGTGTGCATTTCAAGCTCAGTGGAAAGGAAAAGGAAGGAAGGAAATTACTTTAAGCTATTCAAGTTATTATTTTCACTGGTTTTGCTGCTTCAAACCCAAAGATGACTACTAAGGAAAACTATTCCCAGGATAAATTTCATCCAGGGAAGTGCAAAAGAATAACTAAGGGGTGAAATTATATTTATAGGAGACTTGTACGGACCAAGTAAGTTAACACCAAATAATAAAAAATTGAGGCCAACATTATGTATATGCACATGGCAAAGCACGAATTCTTCTGCCACCACATTTACAGAAATGAGTTTCCAAATGATTATGATCGTATTTAACACGAACTCTACAGTCAGTGCAACGGAAGGAAGAGGAAACTTCTCCTAAAGGCAAGCAAAAGAGAACACCAAAACCAGAGGTTGGGTTAGTGCTGCATAAACCTGAGAGTGCCTTAAAATAATTAAGCCACAATAGTGCAACTTCAATCATTTTACCTGGCTCTGTTTTAAGAGGAGAGACTCCTTCTTAAATGGAAAATCCTAGAGGGAACTGATGGACCTGACTATTAATTAACCAGTCCTCTATGTTGAACATTTCCATTTGGTTAATCTTCTGGAAAGGAATTACTGTTTCATTTTATGAAATCTTCTTATTTATTCATTCCACGAAGCTTTGGGCATGTCTGCTACTGTATCGTTTATTTTCCAGCCTTTTCTTCTTCCTTGGTCCTTCCTGGTCAGGTTTTGGTCAGCACTATGGATCAGTTGAGCAGTTCAATGAGATTAAATCAACAATATGCTTTAAGCTGCCAGTACATAAGTTAAATTTTTACCTCCCTTAATCCATCTTATGTGCTTCAGAATTGTGCTCCGAGAACCAGAGATATTAATTAACAGACAATAAATGCACTATTTAATGGCTACAACGTCTAAGGAAAATCTTGCTGCCTGTTACCCTTTTGCCGCTCTTGTTTAACACACAACCCTTGCTTCCACTCCTGCATTTGGGATATTCTTGAGCCTCTCCTGTCTCCAGGATATTCAGGGACCATCCCAACGGGCCCCACCTCCCAGGAATCGGAATTTGTTTATTTGTTACCAAGGAAGCTCAAGCTGTCCTGAAATACGCGTCAAAAGGAACTGGTGGAGCTCAGACGTTCCCATGAAGTCCTGTTGTTCCAGATGGTGGCTGCTCCTTGTGGAGAAGCTGCAGATTTCTGCTGTGGAAGCTGCGTTCTCAGCCCAGCTCCTCACTTCCCTTGGCTCGGCCGCAAGGAACATTTCCCTGCTTTCGCTGCTCCGAGCTCCACGTTTGTTACAGCGAAAAACAAACAGACTTGCTCAGGGTTTGTAAGGGGGGTTGAGTGCCCTGGAAGAGAAGTTGATTTGACCTGGATTCTGGACTTGAAATTATTCAAGCACATCCCATGGATGTCACCAGTCCTGGACAGGGACACGTCCTACCATCACTTCATGGAATATACTTGAAATGCTTTAAATTCTCTTTACATTTCCACGGCCTGGCTTTGATGGAACCCTGTTCTCTCTTCCCCTCCAACGCTGGATCTTCCCATGGAACTTTGTTGCCTGGCAGGTCAAGCTCAGCTCAACCCTGAGCTCAGGGACATCAACCCTGACACCTCATCTTAAAACATCAGAAAGACAAGAGTTAAGAGAAAAAATTCAGAAAGCAACCACAAAAGAAATCAGGCAGCTTATTAATACTTCTATTAATCCTCCTGCCAATCCTTTATGGAATTAGAACTTCTCCAAAGTATACTGATTTTTATATTCTGATTTTTACGTGCATTCTTTTAAGCTGCAAAAGTCTCAATGTATGTTTTTCACTTTAGAAAAAGTCGACTAATGTGTAAAAATAAAATAATTTCTTGAGGAAATGCACTCCTAACTGGCACTGCAAAGCCAATTCAGCTTCCCCCACACCTTGGGTGCACATTTCTATTTAAAACCAGCCCTCCTGCTCCAGTGCCCTTATCTCCAGAGGAGATTGCTGGGCAGGCTGGTCGGTGTTTCCAATTTCCTTATATAACAAGGCTCCAATGTCAGGAGGAAGTGGGCAGATACTGGGAAATCAGGGTGGATAAAAAGCACTAGACCTGTAACCTCCGGGGTCAGGAGGTTATGACTCGAGGGCCCAGCAGTAAGGTGGAAGGATGTGTTCAGGTAGTTTTAAATTACCTTGTCTTACTGGTCTTTTCCAAGAGGAAAAGAGATAAGATCAAATTCAGAAGATGAATATCACCTCCATGAATATATACACACAGCCAACACAAGCTTTACTTCTTATTGCCCACTGTAAATAGTCTGAAAGTTCAGAGGTTGAAAATTCTTCTCCCCCCTGCAACTGTGATTTCACAGTTAGGAGAGCTCAGTGCTGCCCAGCTATCGAAAGCTTGCTTAACCTCTCTGCAAGTTACTGTTCATAGAACCAAAAGATGAATTTGTGTGACCCCAAGTTGGTTTCCAAATCCTGACAGGCTTGGGGACAACTGCAGACGGAAAATAGAGCTTTAGCCCTACATGAGGGATTTTATGCTTCTGCACGTGCAGCAGAAAGGACAGAAATCCTCTCCCCAGGAATGAAGGAGTAGTGAAATCCCAGTTTGCAACGTGGGTGCTCACGGAATGACATCGTGACCACCAAAGAGCCGACACCACAGGTCAGGATGGCAGCAAACAAAAGTCAGAATGCAAAATTAATGAGCACAGAGCACACCAGCAGCAACTGTGGAAGGCCTTCCCCGACATCACTGCGGGGATGGCAGTGATGCTGAAGGAAAGAACATTTAATGCCCAAGCTTCTGGACGTATAAAGTCTTTGACTGGACAGATCAAAACACACTAAGAGGACAGGTACAGCTAAAAGCAAATTGTAGGAAGAACAAACTGCATTGGTGAGTTAGAACTCAGAGCCATGACCAGCAACTTCTTTGTCTGTCCTTCTCCTGAATCTGATGATATGAACACTCTGAAGACATGAACGGAGCATAAACCTTCACATGATTCTTCAATCTGCCTACAAATGACCATGACATTACATCTAAACTATTCCACGGAATAGATCTGCTCCCCTTTGAAAGAGTTAAGGAGTGTATCAGACACCGTGATAAACACAGAAAACCCAGCGTGAATGCCAATAAATGCAAGCCTTCCGTCTCGGAAACTCTTCACTTATTTGATTAAGTTAGGTGAAAACCAGAGCAGTCATGCTTGTAGCTTTTCTTCCTTCTTCCTTCCCTCCACTCTTTTCATTCCTAATGCGAATCGGAAGTCTATGTGGAGCAGCCTGGCTACCCCCGCTCTAACCTCCCCATCTGGAAGGGAACTAACCAGCCTTGGGGCTACTTCCAACCCTTCCCAGCTGTTGGCTTTGGGTTTTTTGTTTTTGCGGGCTTGAGAAAGCATATTTATATAAATGATTGCCATATCCTCTGCCAGCTGTTGACCCCGCTCTCGGCCCGGCTGGGGCATGTTTTTCATTTCTGGCGGCCGCAGACTGGGGCTGACCCTGGCGGAGGCAGCGCGTTATGCAAACAGCTCCGCGCGCCCCGGCCCCGAGCGGGAGCACAATGGGTGCCCAGTGCTGCCCCGGTGTTTCCCTCTGGGCTAAAGTCCCCCCAGCCCCGAGCTGGGAGCATTGCTCAGGAAAAATAAATGATGAGATTCACAGCGCCGGCCGGAGCCTTCCTGTCCCCAGCAGAAGCGCTCACCGGTTCCAGACACTGGGATCAGCAAAAAGTTGAACAAAAACACACGTGGAAAGGCATTTTCACCTCCTATTAGCAAAAAGGTTAATGAAAACACACGTGGAAACACAGTTCCACTCGGCCACCTCTCGTTTGGTGGCAGAAAGTTTCCTGAGCTGAGCTGTCAAAACATCCTGGGCTGTTTCTTCTAGATTTGGTTTTCCTCCTGTGGAACTGTGAGCTCCAACTGAGATGGATCTTTACAGAAATCCTTGAAAAACTGCAGCTAAACAATATAATAACGGCAACAATAATAATAAATCACAAGGTTCTACTCTAATAATTTTAAATTTTCAGATCAAATACATCTGAGGAGGAAAACCACCTTCTCTGTGTCCCAAAGCGCGGCTCTGTGTACTGCAGCATCTCCCCATCACCTGTAGGTTTGCTGAAACAAAAATTTTTGAACTCCATTAAAGAAATACTCCGTAAAAAAGGAATTCTCTCAACAAACCCTTCTGAAGCAACAGCAGCCACTCACCTTGGCTGGCACCTCACTAACCAACACTGCTGAAGTTAAATGGGGCACAGTCAAGGAACTCAATGCAGCCCTAACAACTTTCATAAGCATTATCAGATTTTTTGATAATAAGTAGAGGTGGCATATGTGTTCTGTTTAGTATGCAGAAGAGCCTCATTTTATTCTCAATGCACAGATTTAATTAAAAATAAATTTACTGTTAACGCTTAAAGTGGTGCCAAGATTAACCAAACAGAAGGTTTATGATACTTAATAATTGATAAGGGGAGGGAAATTCACAGATTGCAAGTGATTATTATTTAGTAGGTCTGTTTGCAAAGGTGAAAGTGGCATTACAACCAGCCAAAAGGAAGAAAAAAGTCCTTTTGCATTTGTAGAATTAGGAAAAGTTGAATTTGTGGAAGCATTTGGAATGAAATGGATTACAGATCCCGACAGTTTCACCAACTACTTCAGATAATATTGAAAGTATTCAAAGTGTTTTCTCAAACATCAGCTTCAGTCCAAATCCACACAAGGGAGGGGTTATTTTATCTTTTTTTTTTTAATTTGGGCACATGCAAGAGATCAGCTCCTTTAAGGCGCTGATTCTCCGCTTGGATTTCAAACCAGCTTTAGCACAATGTGCCAGAAATTTCCACAAGTGCTGAGAGAATTAACTGATGGGATCTTTGAAGCCTCTCTATCCCAGATTAACTAATGCAAAATCTGTGAAATCACAGTTCAATCTTCTTTTTTTCCTGGCTGGATGTGTTTGCAGCGGTCGGGATGACAAGATGCTCCCAAGCCATCTGGCCCCTCGCACAGGATTTGATTCAGAAAATTAATAGTAACACCATTGGTGTGCACAGATTGCAGCAATCCAGACACGTAGGCCTGTTACACAACCCGGCCTTTTGTAACTCCCCCGCAGCTTACACACCCTGAAAATGCTGATGGTGCCTCCAAAAAGATTCCCAGAAAATCGTGGGAGTAACGAGTGAGCAATTCCACCCAACACCGAGCCCGGGGCTGCCCTGCTCCGCTCACCCCTCGCTCCTTTTGTGGGGAAAAGCTGGACTTTGAGCATTCCCCGCAGAACAAAAAGGCAAAAAAAATTTTCTTTCACTTTCATGTATTATGCAAATATAATGTCTATAAATAATGCAGCCCCGTGCTTTCGATAAGTGCTATCTCGCACGTATCGGCCGAGGAATTAAATCCTTCTTTTAGGACTATCACACTCCACCCGTTTTCATGGATGAGCAAAGGCTCCATTGCAGGCAGGCTGCAAGTTTTATTTACAAACCAAATTCTGAACACCCAAACAGGGCTGGGAGAATGTAAAGGCATCTTCAGACAACTTTTTCGGTACAATCCAGAAAAGCCCTGATTCTGTATGGAAAAGGTTTTTGGCAGAAGTGCTGCTTCCTGGAACAGACTCGGGGTTGGAGGAAACTGGTATAAATTATCTATGTTAGATAAATTGTGTATTAAAATGTTACTTTAAAAGATTATTTTTGTTTGGTTCAAGCCGAACATCTTACTATATTTTACATAATTCAAAGCTTATTCCCATTAAAATTCATTAGATCTGTGTATTCAAGTCCAGGAGGCACCTTTGGAAACACTAAGCTCGTGTTTAACTGCAACTGTGAATTTTCAGCTCTCTTGAAAGGTTTCTAAACAGGGTTTTCGTGCTGCAGCAGAGGCTGCCCGGCAGAGGAGGCGGAGAGCTCCCGGGAAAACCCCGCTGTGTCAACCCACGGCAAAGATGGGAACAGAGGGAATTTCAAACAGGTACATTCACTCTCAGAGTGCGCCCTGCTGAAGGGACGAGGAGGGCTGTACATGACTCCAAACACAGTGTAACTTGTAAATACAGGGAACATTAATGGGAACAGTTTTGTCTCTTTTACCGGCGCTGATGGATTTCATCGCCGTGTGTGAAAGAGGGGAAGCCTTGCACTCCTCGTCATGAATTTTTAAACCCCTTAACGGTCCCAGAAAACACAGTATACAAAGTATACGATAAAAAATGACTTGGCCTTTGGAGCATTAAAAGCAGGAGCATCTATAAAAGCCAAGGAGGTGAGAGATCCTCGGGGAATTCTCCGCTCCCTCACGGTTGCAGCGGGTGAGCTCTGAATAAACAAGGGAGTAACAGCCATCCTCGGGATATTTTGGGCAGCGCTCCTGTGTTCTCCCTCTCAGAGCTCGTTTGGAAACACCTTCAGGGGAAGTGTTTTTAGAAGGCTGCACTTTCTCAAAGGCAGGTCCCTTCAACGTGCTGGGCTGCTCACCCCAGCTCCTCATCACCGCTGCAAACCCCCAGCTCAGGCCCTTCTGGGTTTGCACATTCCCCCAAAAAACTGGCACAAGTGGAAAACTTCACTTTTTTGTTTTATAACAAGCCTCCACCTCATCAGTTCTGAGTTCAGGTTTCAGTCACTGCTGCTGCTGATCGTTTTTATTCTGTGACGTGCCGGATTAGTCCGACTCTGTCCTGGGAAGCTGGTGGGACACTCCCCCTTCCTCCAAAGGGACAGGAATGAAACCTTCAGTGAGGAGTTTTCCTTTGGTGCAAAGATCAGGAAGCCCATAAAAACATACAGAGATAGACACAAAATGCATGAAACTTTACCCTCCCGAAAACCCCCAAATCCAAACCCTAAAAACTCTTTCACAGCCGAATTCTTTGAGATCTGAAAGCTTTCCTAAGTTTGGAAGGTGCTGAGGCCCCGGCCCATCCAGGGCTGCACTATTTGCTGCTAAACTTAGGTTAATAGCTGATGACCCTTTCCATTCTTAACCCCGAGCTCTGACCTCCTGACCCACCCCTGGTGACGGTGTTTATAAGCGTGTTGCCACTGGTGTAAATAAAAAAGGAACACAATGTGCTGAAATTGTTACTGGTGATGACAACTGACACACATTTTACACCGCCAGTGGGCAAACCCATCAATAAATAACTCCAAATCTGTTGTTAATGTGCTCAGAGCTTCTTGCAGCGCTCGTGTCATTTGTGCTGCTTTTCTTCTTTTTCTCTGTTTCTTTGTGGGACAAACAAAAAGTTTCCAATAAGGAAACCAACCAAAATTAAGGCAGCTGATGGATACGGTTTGCCGTCAGCATCAGACCACAGCTGGATTTTCTACCTTCCAAGGTACTCCTTCAAACACTAAAAAAACCCATGGAAATCTCCTGCACCATAGATCAAGCAGAACAGCCTGTTTTCTAAAAGCTTCCAAGTGAAAAACCATGTGGCTCATGATGAAAATGAAGGTTTTTTAAAGTCCCTGGCTGTGGAGCACTGTGAAACTCTTGTTCTCCGTGCTGTCCACAAGTCAACCAAAACAAACTTTAAAAAAAACCCCAATTGGAATGCTTTGTATAAAAATAAGACAAAAGGACTGACTCTAAGTTGCACCCATCTTTTTTAAAAAAACTTGTGTTTTATTTTTTTACTAATTTGTTTCTAAATTTATTGCAAATTAAATTTTAATCCAGATTAGCACTGCAGAGCGACAGTTAAAATTTTCGATACATACAACCATGTTTTGCACCAGAACATGGATTTCCTCTATGGAAATTTGCATCTTTTACGGAAGATACTGCAGTGGCAAATGCAGATTTCTTAATTTATGTGAATTATTTCAAATTGTAAATGACGTAGGCTATAAGGGTTCCTTTTGGAGTCCCAGCCCCACACACGGTGCCCGTCACCCCTTGCTCTGCCAGCCCCTGGCAGTGGCTCAGATGGGAACACAGAGGGAAAACAACAAAGGGGAAACCACCAACCCAAAAGTAGCAGACAGACTGAAACATTTCCGAGTTGGAACAGTCTCTTCTGATCATCTCCACCAACTTGTCAAGGCATGTGAAATCCTGCTGCAAAGGCCACCAAGAGCACAAAACCCACACGGCCTGGAAAACAGTGGATTCCTGAGAACCAGCTGATCAGGAAATGCAGGAAAATAGAACAGCAAAATGTTATCATTCAGAGTCCTGTCAACTAAAAGGCAAAAATCTTGCATTTAATGGTGAACAGATAAAATCTTTTTTTTTTTCTTACTGTTGCTGCTACAATTTGATGAGACAAAAGATCCGTGAACGTGTTCCTAAAGGAACAAGTTATAAAAGTGATCATAGTAGATGTAAGAACCTGTAAAATATGGTCAAATAACAGTCATCTGTCTTTCTCCCAAAAGAAAAATCAGATTACGTGTAATTGCAAAATCTAATTTACATTCCCCTATTTTCCATTTAAATTCCCACTTTCAGGAAATATTCCCCGCTTCCAAGTTGTGCCTGTGTAAAAGATGCTTTGCCATGATTCTAATTGATTCGTTTTACACTATCGAAAGGATAACAGTGATTTGCAAAAGAATTCTTTCTGCCTTGCACACATCTCTCATTTGCCCATCTTAATTCAATTAAAGGAAGTAAGGACGGTTTGACCGATGAATGAACCATATTTTAACTGAGGACATTTCTATGTAAACTGGAATACACCGAGCACTAATTCTCAGCCAGTTACTTCCGATCTGCAACTTTTATTTTGAAAGGTCACGGCTTGGTCACCGAAAAGACAGAGGATATTAAATGCTGGCAAGCATTGGACAACAGTGCAAAACTGCAGGCTGATATCAAAAGATTTTAAACTCAAATGCAATTTATATGCAAACAGTCTGTATTTATTCTTAGCTATCAGTAGCTGGAAGTCAAAACTTTAAAGCAACCCCTCTTTAAAAAAGAAGAAATCCTTTAAAAGCCCTTTTAAACCAACCCAGCTCAGTGCATTGTGTGTCTGGTCCTTGGAAGGACATTAAGGAAAATATAATTTCTCTATTTCCCAGAGGATTTATATCATATTGCTGGGAATTGCTACACCCAGGACACTAAATAGATCACTTCTGTGGGTTGTTAAAGGAAATACGCACAGGAACACTGAGCCCAGCTAGCAAAGTTTATTTCCAGGTGTGAAGCATGTGACAGCTCACTGTGTGCACCCAGAGACACCTGGAACACAATTCCTGCTGTCAACAGTGGCATCAGCCTCTCGTTTGCCCTGCAGTCTCTACACCGACCTGGAATACCCTGCGATATCTGGAGAGATTTTAATGAGGTTAAAAGTGGAACAAAAAGCTTCAATGCTTAATTTAAACACACACTGCTATTTCCCAAGAATGTAAAGGAAATGCTGTCACCCAAGCTGTGAATTTAAGGAAGGCCTTTGTTTCTACATTGAGTAGAAAAGTTCTCCATCCTCATCCTCTCGCCAGACACTTTGCTGCTCCTGCACCATGGGGTGAGAGGAGAAAAATTTCCTCAAGCTGAAGGAAATAAAGCAGATCCGATGAGGAGCAGCACAATAGAGGGGTGGGTTCGATGGTGGGGAGCACTGGGGAACATCAACACTCCCTGTAAAAATTTTTAGACAAAGACAACGTTTTAAGGAGAAATAGGTATTTCCATATTTGCAGGATTGTACCCTCAGCACCTTTTGGCCACTGCTCCTGACCCCATTGCATAACAGGAGATGTCTGCAGACGATGGCGGAGGAGGGGATGGTACAATAAGGAGATTTTTAAGGAAATACTTGCTGACAGCACGCTGCAATGAGGATAAACACATGCCTACTGTTTCAAAACAGCTGCAAAGGCTGAACTTTTATTAAATAAACACAGCAAACAAGCCAGCTAAAGCCCACAGGCAAGATGCTCTGTCACCAGGGAGGTGAGGATGATGAGGTGTGTCCTTGACCAACCACTGGGGAAGTTCCTCCTGAATCTGTCAGGGAGCACCCGAGGGGTTTGAGTCTGAATTCCCACTGGGAGCAAAGCATGAAGGGGCACGTTTGCACCAACGACACCCCCAAATTCCAGATCAATGAGGGGCTCTAAATGGGCCTTCTCTCACTGCCAAGCTGGCCACTGGTGCCCTCAAACTCGCTGGAGACCCCTCACAGCCGACAGCAGGTTACCAACTCAAACAGCTTCACTTCAAAAACCCAGATCTGAGTTGATGCAATTTGGATTTTTGTTTCTAAGCCAATATATTGCCAGAAGAAGCGATGCACGTTGGTAGTCCAAAGCCATTTCTGAACAGTCACCAGAGAAGCGCAGGAAATACCAACGGGAGGGTGCACGTTGGGGTGCACCCCTGCTCCCGCTGTTCAGATAGAAAGGCGTCAGAGACAACAGATGTCAGCCAAGAGTTGGGGTCTTTGTGGGTTTAATTTCAGGTCAGTCTTGCACATTTGTCCCTTTAACAAACAGCCAGGTTAAAAGGGACGCAGCAGGTTTTAAACAGGATGGTGTCTACACTCATCAACCAAATTAGTTACTGAAAACACAAAACCCCTGACAGGTTTTAGATCTCACATTTTGGTGAGCAGGTAGAATCGGAGTCACCTCTGGAAGCCTCCCATTTGCATCTCACACCGCAGAGCACCTGGGACCAAAGCCACTGCACAGCAGGGCTGCAACCAGAGTCACAGCTCCTGCCCACTCCCTGCGGAGGGAGAGCTCCTCGGGAGCAGCTCCTCACGTTGGCCAGCGCGATAAATAAAGGACATCCAGCTTGTGTGATGGGGAAGAGTTATTCCCATTTGTGAGTTTTTCCTGGAGTGAGAGCAAACCCCACTAAATATTCCTGTCTGCCTCGGTGTGCACAAAGAGCCCGCAGCACATAAATCTGGAGGAATATTGCTCCGAGAAGCACCAAGACACACACACCCCCCGATGCCCGTACGCTGCGGAGCTGATTTAAGGGAACAACGCTCTCCTGCTGGTGGTTTTGGGGTGGGCTCTGGGTGGGATCCCCAGGAGGGTGCCCACAGCCCGTGGGGACGGTGGCGGTACCCGTTGGGTGGCGGTGGCACTGCCAGCACCGCCCGGCCAGGCCGTGTGTTAATGACCTCGCAGCAGCAGACAGATCCAGTCCTTCTGCTTTTCTTTCTCACTGAATGATTTCCCTAAAGCCAAAGCTGGGCAAAATGCCACTAATGCTGCCGTAAAACTCCCGCTGTGTTAGGAGGGAGGCAGGCGACTGAGGGTTAGGAGGTAATCAAGCTTACAGATTAAGGCTCGCTAAAGCTACAAGATCAGCACGGCTCGGGGTGTTTATTAACTCTTTGGAAACCAAGATGCACCACTTCCTAGCACCTTCAGAGGAAGGATGTTTTCCAGCCAGCCCTGACAGCTGAATTGTTTTGCAAGATTAATTCTAATTTGTGTGAAGCCAGGAGTACAGAGGAGACACACTTGACATCTATTTGGAGCACTTTCAGTGTAAACTGTGTTTCAAACTATGAGATCACGCGATAAAAACCTCCCAGAAATTACAGACAAGGAAAATTTGTAATTATTCTTCCAGTCAGAAACGTTGCTTTTTAAATTAAACCAGGTAACCTGAAAGCCAATGAGTTCAACATCCTTCTGCCCCCTCAGTGCATCAAGGCTGTGACCTGGGAATTCCTCTTTTTGAGCAGTGCAGAACGGGTTAATTTCTGAATATAAAATGAGGTTGCTGCAATCTGGGTGTTTTTTGTTTTGTTTGTAACACAAAGCAAAATATACTCTACAGATGCTTGATTAAAATGCAACAGCTGTTTATGGCGGTGCATTTTCCGCTAATTTACTGGGGCAGATTTTTGAAGGAGCATTGTTTTATTGCATCTTCATTTGCATAAACATTCATATACCAGAGCAGTCTGGCCACTTGTCCCTGGCTCGGCTGATATTTAAGGTTTAAATTCAAATTTGGCCAAGCCATCCACTCCCAGAAGGGAAAAAGAGCTTTGGGAGTAAGGTGTTCCACCTCTGCCCAGGATCCAACCTGCACTTTGTACATATTTAACTTCTCAAGCCAAAATATTTCATTTTTTGGCATCGTACACAACTAGTTGTTAATCTGCTCTTCACATCTGTCTGGGTAGGCCTGGTGCCTCTTTTTTTTTTTAATATATTATTATTTTCCTTTTGTTTATTTGATCTGTTACTTTCTTTAAGCTTGATGACTAATCCAAATTATTAACAAATACAAAAGGGTTTATGTAAATTATTGTGACGATCAAACCCAAATCACAATTAAAACATTGTTAAGTGAATTAGACAACAATGGCTGCAGCTTCCCTATCATAGATTGAGGCGGATGGATTTGAACTTTATTGACAGTAGCAGCAGAAAGCCTTAATCACTAAGCACTGCACAGTCTGGGTTTCGTAGGGTAATGACCTATCTATATATTCATAACGAGGGTCTCATTCATCATAATTCATATTAAAAAAAACCCTCTCACAAAACTAATGGAGGGAACGTGTGAAAAGTGATTGGATGGGTAAAGCTCTGTGAGGCTGGAAAGGCTTTAATTGATTTTATTGTGCTGTGTCTAAGCCTCCTTGCCCAGTACATCAGATCTGTATCTAACTGCATTTCAATTGATTTTCACTGATAGGCTTCTTTCTTATGTCTAGGGCTTAAGTACTAAACTAATAAAAGGATAAAAGACTTTGTAATACAGATTTTGAAAATAATGTGCACACATGATTTCTAGGGAAGAAAATTGTGTGATATGTGTTTGCCCTCCCCAAGTGACTACAAGCAAATGTAATAGAAAAAAATGCAACTAATATGAAGGAAATTACTAAGGGTGGGGGGAAAGGGAAGGAAAAAGAAAGAATATGAGGAAAAAATGTCCCTTGGCTAAAATCAGCTTGATTGTAAGCAGACTTGACTTCAATGGAGTTGTACCTGCTCACATTAGGGGTGATTCTGACTGATACCTCAAACTTGATATTATAATTCATTTCAGATACGGGTTAATTCTTCACCATTTCAAATAATGGATCATATTCTGATAAAAGCACCTAACGTACATATCCTGGTAAAACTACCTAAAGCAAAATGAGCTGGGCTTTAACTGCCTATGGATGATCATCTTCTTGGACCTTTAAAATACATGAACTTTTAAAGCCTCTGACCTGTGGCAGTTGCACTGTGACAGACACAAAACTCCCTTCAGTGCAGCTGCATTTACAGCCAGGTCAGACTCCACTTGCTCAGGCTCCAGGACGTTTGGTGGGGTTTCGTTACAAATGACCACTCAAAGGAGGTGGTAACTCCCTTTGAATAACTGATTATAAAAGCAACAGGTTCACCTGAAGCAAACACATATTAAATGCAAATACCCAACCACAGCGGGAAAAGCTCTACCTTGGGCAAGTGAAAACAACCCCAAAAAGCCATTTCCCCCCATTTTTTATTCTCCTTACCCCGCTATCATTTGCTAATCTATTGCAAACTGCACTATCTGCTCGTCAGATGGTTTGTAACATCTGTAAAACAAATGATAATGTAGACTAGTTGTTCTGGGTTTGTGTTCCTTTATGAGGCTTGGTGTTGATAATCTCCAAAGCACACCCATGATTCCTTAAATTAAACATAAGAATCTTGTCTCACAGTACAGCTAGGTTATCCATGTGTAAGAGCCCAAGCCAAGTAATTACACATCCGCTCAAAGGATTAGACACATAAGATTTCTTTAAATTTTTAATAAAAGTGCACAGCTGTTGTAGGGAAAAAACTCTTTTGTTCTAGATTTTTTTAAAAACCATTAAGCTCAAAGTGATTCACAGTTATGCTTCAAGAAAAGTACTTTCAAAGTATTTCTGTTAGGCACTTTTTAAAGCAGATTTAACATCACTTTAACCTCATGGCAACAGATTTGAGCCAGGAATAAGCTCATGGAGAGGTATTTGGTCAAGTTTTAAAGAATGTTTCCCTGCCCTTCCCAGGATACCTGCAAATGCATTTCCCTCAGCAATACAACCACGTGAAGTGCACATAAAACTGTGTTCGTGCAGCCAGGCTGTGGCATGGGCGGAGAGCTGGTGTTTGGATGGGACATGACGGACAGGGCTGTCCTGACTGCCCTGTGACACAGCTCTGACTGTTCTGGGACTGAGAAATAACCACGGGCTGGGAAATGGGCAATGAAATGCCCAAGTGCTGCTGCAAGGTCACCAGAGCAACACAAGACCAAAGCTGTGAGGGACAACAGCAGCGCTGGCCAAAACCAGCACCAGAAATGCGGGAGCAGCACATGAGTTCTTGCAAAGAGAAACGAGATCAGCGTGACGTAGGCAGAGAGCAGGGGAGCGACACCAGACAGGCCTCAAACAAGCTCTGGCAAAGCCAGGGTGAGCTGGAAGAGACCAAGAGGCCAAGCTGGCCAAACTGGACTATGGCAAAAGCCTTCAGATGGCCTTCAAAAAACATGCTTTTGGGAAGAGAAGGGAGAAACCTGGATGAGAATGAGGATGGAGCATTCAGAAGAGAGGGAGGTTCCTGAGGACAATCATGAAAAGATGAAATAGCAGAGAGTGCCAGGTCAGGACTGCAGGGGCTGGAGGGGCTGGGGCAGAGCCCAAGGACGGGGGTGGGACAGTGGCTGGCACAGCCGTGCTCAGGCCCAGCAGGAAACAGGAATATTGTCCTGCTCAGCTCAGCAGGGAGAGCTCACCTCACACACAGGGACCAACAGCCCTGGTCCAGCTGGAAACTTGAAAGAGATACAGAGCAGCCTGACGAGGAGAGCAGAGACCCTGGCTCTGATAAGGGTGAGAGCAGCAAGGCTCCTTCCCATTCCAGCTGGGAGCCAGGACAAGCTTTCCCTTCCAGGGAAGGAAAAGCTATTTCACCTAAAGGACAACATGGGCACAAACCCAGGTGTGCCTTACAAGATTAAATCCAAAGTGTGGGGGCGTGAAGTCCAAGGCACACGGACGAGCCTCATCACCCGTGTCCATCCTGCTTTCTCATTGCAATATCTGAACTTTGCCTCTGTGCCTCGGTGGAAATGCACCACCACAAAACCTGTGCTATAAAGTGCAATCTTACTGACCAACAGTGTGCAGGATTTACAAGATAAACTATGGTATGTGGGTATATTTACAGCGAATCTAAATCTCTAAAGGTTTTAATGAACTGCAGCTGACCTTGATCAGTGATTCAAAGCCCAGAGCAGCTTCTACTCTCTCACACATTACTAACCTTTGCTACAACATTTATCAATTTACCTTCTTGATCTCTCAAGCAGGTCATGTTTTCTAATCAGCCACTAGCTCAAAGACCTACATCCCAATTAAATTACTGAATGAAGACATGCTGGAATGTAGGCTTCTTTTGAAAGAATTAGCACAAAATACAATTAAATACTGGATTTGCCATGTCTGAACTGACTTTTTTTTCAAACAGTTCCATAGGATATGCAAGTACAGATACACATCCTGCTCAGAACTGTTAATGTCATCCCCGAAACACTCTGTTTCCCTGGATGTTTTCTGGTTTTGCTTCCCCAAGTGTTCTGTGCATTAATACTGACCTGAGCTTTAAATCATCTATGCTGAGCCGTGAGCTCCTCAGACATTGGCTTGTCTGAAATCTTCGGGTAGAAAAAAATACCCAGATGTTTATTATTAAGCATAAGAGCAGCTTCACAGACTTAAAACCACTTGCAACTTAAGTTAGATGCTTATTAAAATGTCCCCAAGATCTGAGCTTCATTCTTTTCTCTTTCACTGCAGCTTTTTTTTTTT
>VZRN01002537.1:830947-913370 GCA_013397935.1 Dasyornis broadbenti
TTTTTTGTCTTCACATACAGTGAAGTAGAAGAGGGAAGGGGCTGAATGCCCAGCTGGAAGGGTGAAATGTCCATCTGAAAGGCTCTGGGTGCTGGATCCAAGAGCAGAGTGCCCAGAACTCCCTTCCCAAAGGATCTGGGGCTGTGGCAGCAGCGACCCCCGAGATTTCAGCCAGCCTTGCTTTGGTTTAAAACTCAGCTTGTGCAAACACTTGCTCTGTGCTGGCCAGGGCAGGGTGCTGACAGAGCCTGGGGATGTGCAGTAGCTCATCCACACAGTAGCTCTGATGCTCCCTGGATGTGATGCACATGTGGGGAATGCCTGTGCCCAGCATGTGCAAAACCAGGCACACGGGCGGGGGAGGGACGGGAGCACGGCGTGCTGAGCCTCACAGCAGCCTGGCTGACGGAGAAAGAAAGAAAGAAATATCCTGCACGCTGCTGCTGCTTCTACCAGCACTGCTGCAAGCACAGGTGAGGAGAAGGAATCCTCTAAAATAGAAGGAATCCCCTGGTAATTTCCTCCCCCCTATTTTTTGCCGCTCTCGGACAACGACAAACACTGACAAACCTCAAACACCCAGCACTGCCCAGGCACACACAGATCACGTTCATGGTCACTGAGACAGATGACAGACATTCAGAGCATCAAAGAAGCACCAGTTCCAGACAAAATGTCGATTCCAGCAGGGAATCTCTGATTTTGGAAAGCTGTTTGCTTCCCTTGACAGCCCTAACTTACACACACTTGTTTCTACCAGACTCAAATCAACCACCCCCCTCCCTTTATCAAACATCTCACAGGGAATTCAGACTCACTGATGAGTCCCAAAAGAAACGTGAAGCCACATTTTATGCAACACCAAGAGTCTGGATTATTTCAGTTTCCATGAAGGTGGAGGAGATGCCAAATCTGCAGGTGCAGCCTGTGAGAGCAGCTTTGGTGCTGCTGAGTCCAGCTCGTCCCTGCTGGGAATTTGCAGGAGGCAGCACCCGGAATCCACCCCTGCAGCCTCACATGGGTAAGAAACCTCAGTAAGCAGAGGGATCTGAGATATGGAAAAGGGTGAGAACTCCTAAATTAGGGAAATCCAGTCAGGATTTGAGCAAGGATCTGCTAGTTCAAAAAGAGGTGATGCTCTCAGAGTAAAAATAGCAAGCCTCTTAAACACTACTAATTTTCTATTTTAATTTTCCTTCTTCCTGCACATTCTTCAGTTATTGGATGAATTACATTTAATGTCTAAAATCCTTCTGATGTTTAAAAAGGGAAGTGTTGAATCCCAACACTTGGGGGATAGAATGAAATAACATTTCTGACCCCTTGTCCACCTTCCTGCCCCTCTCTGTGTCACTCTGTGCACACCAGTAAAACTGCCTGCATAATTAATTCGATTTTTTTTCCCCTGCAATAGTTACAGAAAAGATGATTTCCCTACACTAATGCAAGGGGAACAGCTCAGGACCTCTTCCTTTAAGGAGTGTTTTAGGACACATAAACCTCACAGGTATTGTCTTTTGATGCTGCTGTTACGGGAAAACAAAAACATGCTGCCAAAACTGACCCACGACACGAACAAGAAAACACTCCTTGCTCCGAGCTTAATTTATTTGTTGACAGAGAAGATTTACTGTGCCTAATGCAAAGTTCAATAGAAATGCATGGAATACAGATATCCAGAATCATAACTGCAATAAAATAAGCTCCACGTTTATCTGGCTGTTAAACGCAATCCAAAAAATTTATTGGTAAAAAGGACTCAAATTCGGTTACGGCATAAAATATATTTCTTGCCTTCCAGGAGCAAGCTCCCCGAGCTCCATTCATCACAACAAATCAGGGCTGTTCATCTCTCCCAGGCTCTGCCTCCTCTGCAGCCGCCGTGCCGCGGCACACGGAGCCGGCAACCGCGCTGCCCTCCCTCCCCGCCGTGCTCACATCCCCAAAAAAGAGACACCAGCAGCTCCAAATCTCCTGGCCCGCAGCAAAGCTCAGCCCTCCAGATGGCTGCCTGTGCCCTTGCTTGGGTTATTGTGTTTTAAATGAAGCCATCAGCTGACAGGTGGGTCCGGAGTGGATGCTCTCAGGTTCGTTATTAGAGAGCTGATCCTCGGAGCTGATCCATGCAGATCCAGGCACTCCCTCCTCAGCTACTTTTTATAGAGCGGTTTTAAAAGGTGACAGTAATAATTCACAGGCAACGTTTATGACAGAAAAAAAAAAAAAAAAAAGAAGTATTTCATCAGCTCCTCCAGCTGCTGTTTCAGAAAGTTCTCCTCGAGAAGGATCTACATGAAACACTGAACACTTGTAGTTATTGTGCATATCTCCCCTAATTACAAATTCATAAGAGCAGGAGGATTTCCTTGGTGAGAGGTCCAACATGTGTCTTTTTGCCTTGAGCTTACTACGCTGGCTACTGAAAACATCAATACACTAAAAACGAAATAACTTTCCCATTTTAATGTGGCCATAAGCTTCCCGCCAGGCTGCCACCTAATTGAGACTTTTGATCTGAGCTTTTCCCAAACATGTTATTCTTCAGAGTCTGTAAAACATTTTAACTGCAGATCTCCTGCAATCATTGCTGAAAGCTACGGGGAATAAAATAATCAAGAAAAAAGGATGGTGGAGGGGGGAGAGAATATTCGGTTTATCAAAGTCAATGGAAATACAAGGTATTAATTGTGGTAAATGAAGGAATATGGGCATTTTGGTTACTTTTGGGGCTCAGAACTGTTTCAATGTGGCGCTGGCAGGCAGCTGCCTCTGCCTGACCTGCGCATCCCCATCAGCTGCCGGATCACATCAAAGCGGGAGGGAGCGAGGAAAGCGGTGCCAAGGTCACCGGGCTGCCTCCAACCACCACGTTGTTATCAATTACAAGCCCTGATAAGGACATGACCCTGTCCTGAGGCACAGCACTGGGGATATCCGCGTGCCCCCAAAGCGCTCCCTGCGCCGCCAGGGAGAACCAAACTGCCCAGCACAGTTTAATTCTCCAGTGGGCACCGAGGGAGAAACAGGAGCCAGAGTCCAGTGCTGATAAGATCCACTCAGATCCCGAATGCAGCTCCCTTGATTGGGTTAACTGAGCCAAACACACGGCAGAGCACAATTAAAGCAGAGGGGAAATTGTATTTCTCCCCTACAGACGGCTCTTGTGAAGTTTCATCAAAGCAAACCCAAAAATGTCTTTATTACAGCGAGACCTACAGCAGGAGCACATGGAACCCGAAATAAGGGGTGTTATACAGTAGTAAGTCACCTAGTAAAATAAAAGTATATTTTCAATAAAGATTAGCTCTGCATTTTATTTCTTTAAATTCTTTGATCAAGTAATTTTGAACTACATAAAACCAGCCAGACCTCCCTAACTGAGCATTCCTCAAGAGATTGCTCTGCTGCACAAAAACGCTACAACTGCAGCTGACTGTTCTTCAGGTGACATTGCTCCTGTTCATTTTAAACATGTAGCAGGTTTTGCTCACATTTGTTGCAGATATATTATTTCAGAGAAAAGGAAAGCTCCAGACACAGACCATCCTATTTCCCCAGCCAGAATGCAAAATATTTTTACAGTACTCCAGCATTTTAAACGCTCTCTGAAGTGCTGAGAAAACTATACCAAAAAGGTGGAATATATCTTAAATCCTTAATTATTTAAACTGCCAGATTTAATTCATCCCCATTGCATTAAGAATGAACAAGAAATTAAAATGTTAACACTGTGAATCATCTTGGTTTTTGCAAGCCGAAGTTAAACACTAACTAGTTTACTCTGCGTGCCCAAAATATTTACTAGCTCTGACTCAGATTTAAACAGTATAAAATATGATCATTCTGGAGAGCAGAACAGTTCTTACACATACAAAAGAGGTAATGAGGTGAAACTGGAAGGTACAGAGCTGTATCTTTCCAATCTACCTACAGGTCTGGATTTTACAACATTTTTTCCCCCTGAGGGGACCAAAAGGGCTGTATGCGGTGCTATGGAATTAAAGAGCTACGATTATTTCATGTACCTTTGGAATTTAGCATGAAGTTAAGCGTAGGAAATACAGTCAAGGAGACTGTTTAAAAGCCTGTGGAATGGCTAAGGGAGGAACAGTAGGATGTAGCCTTTAATCCTTTAACAAACTTCACTGTCCGTGCCAAGAGGCAGAGAGAAAAATACATTCTACATTTTATAAATAGTCGTGAACATAAGCTAAAGCATTTTGCCACTTCTGGGAAATCAATAGGCAAAAACAAGCCACTCATTTGCAAATAATTTATGTGGCTTTTTTTGCTAATGCAGGACAATCTCTCTGTGAAAACGAGGGCAATAACTTTATTATGCTCATAAATGCAATGCAAAGCAAGCAGAGACTGATGCCCCTGCTCTATCTGCTGAAAAAAAAGGCACAACTTCGATCAGATCCATCAGACTGAGGAGCTGCACCACTTGTTTTAAGTCAGGCAAAATTACAGGGAATATGGGACCAAAAAAGCCGCAATTATTTAAAATACATTAGATAAGCTGCCGTTTGTCATTGCTGAAAGCTGCAGGAGCACAGCAGGAGTGGTGCTTCTCCGGAGGAAACACCTCCACGTGCATGGAAGCAGATCTGCCATCCCAAGGCTCTGGTTTTCCTGGGAACGGAGTGCAGAATGAGGCCAATTACCAGGGAGGCTCCTGAATCCCCACAAATGAGTGCCATGGCACAGATTTTGCTGCAGAGCAGGGCGGGCAGAAGGGGCAGCCCCCACGGCTCAATCAGCAGTAGACACACAAAGCTCCTTAGTCAGGTCTGAAGATCAGAATGTAGGGCAGGGAGAAGAAAGACCATCCTCCCATGCAGCTGGGTGGGACACGAGCTGGATAATTAACACTCATTCCCTGAACCCACCCTTCCCTCCCAGCCGGGGAAATCCTCCTTCGGGAAGTGGGAGAGGAGTTCAGGAGCGTTTCCACGGCAGCGGTGCCCTCCCAGCACCCCTTCCCCAGGCAGGGCGGCACCTGAACCAGCCCCGTGGGACACAGCACCAGCAGCAGCATTTTCTGTGTGGTGCCTGTGGCTTCTGATTTTAAAAAAAAAGGTTCTATTCCTTAAAAATGCTCAAACTTCAACAGAAACTTTTCTCAGACAGGGAGACAGGCAGCAGCTCTCAGGCGTTCTGCTGCGCAGTTACCTGCCAGGAACCCAGCTCACAAGCCCATAATTCCATCCAACCTGCCCTCTATTCTGCTCTTGGAGTTCTTTTTAAAGCTTAGCCATTATTTCATAAAAAGAAAGCTAAAGAAAGATAGTAACTCCTGTAAAACTGGTATTTGCCATGGGCTGTTAATGCATTGTGTTCCTGCTTCGCTTGCAAATGTCCAATAAATTACAAGAGCTGCATAAAGCCCTTATAGAAAACATCGGCCCATGAGTCAGCCCTCTCCTGAACACCACAAAAACAACTGATACTAAACATAATCAAAGCAAAGGCGGCTTGAAAGTATTTCAGAACCTCATCCAGCTTCATTATGGATTTGATGGTCTTATTTCAAAGGCCAAAATGCTAAACTTCTCCTAGGCTAAAGAGGGAGGGGGCAAGAAAGAGTTTCCATTTGTGCAAGAGAAATGCACAAAACATCCATGATTAAATAAAACTTCCTGTGATTGAATCTGACTACCATTTTACAATATTAATGCTAATGGATTGTCATCCTCTTGTTTGCATGTTTAACTTCGGTTCCCATAAAAGTTGCTTGTACACAGGATCTGAGGGAAATGGCATTTCAGAAACTGAAAACAAAACACACACACACGCTAAGAAGCAAAGGCAAGTTTAGGAGCTACAAAATCAGCAACATCCAGACAATAATCAGTTTGCAATGTCAGACCAGGAAGTCAGGCAGCAAAAAGAAAAAGACGCATCCGAAAAAGAAAAAGACTTTTAGGAAACAGCAAAATTAAACCAGGAGTAGATATGTAAAATAGATGAATGAAGACAACGTCTTCCTGCACCGAGGGAGTTGTTTAAGGAGAAACAGTGTCCGTTTGTGGCCAGCGATAATACTTTCCATTCAATAGAGTTTGCAGCTTGCTGATTCATATGATTGCAGGCTGGCGCCCCGCTGGCGAGCCCCCTCCGCTGAAATTAAATCCACTCTCTTCAGTTATAAATTATAATGCTCTATAAACAACACTCCCACTGGGAACGGGGAGAGAGAGAGAGCTCTCTGCATAGTCCACTCACTGTTTAATGCTCTGCTCTTCTGCCACAAACAAGGACTGTATGTCTGCCACAGACAGCACTCTCGCTGTAATTTATAGACTGTTTGATGTTGAGAGCAGGGGAAGGAAAGTAGGATTGTAATGCGAGTCAAAGAGGAAAAGAAGCTGGAAGTGGGTGAGTGTGCAAGAAAGAGGAAGGACAGAACACATTTTACACGCATATTTTAGAGATACATCACTGTATGTATCTTTGCTGCCCCTTAGGAATTGTCCCCTCCAAAAAAAAAATCTGGAATACCACTTAAAATAAATTAGATGCATGCGCCGCAGAGTGCGACGCCAGGATCATTCCATATCAATCAGGAGCCATCTCCACGACTGAGACTTGAAGTCTGTTATCACAGGGAATATGAAAACATTAAAATGATAAGGATTTAACTACAACTGACAGCAGCCCAGAAATTCCCAGCCCGGGCTGCTGAGCTGCTCCTGGAGCAGCGTGCCCGCTGCGCCTGGATCCCGCAGCCCGCCAGGCACACGGAGCCAGACCAGGAGCAACATCCCAACCACTGCAGCTTCCTGCTTGTTCCCACCTTCCTCGTCTGTGCAGGGCACAAGGAGATCATTCTGGCTGATCTTTCTCATTGTTATTAGTTATTTTTAAATCAACATGCAACAGGCACCCAACTGCTCCAAACGGATGCACAAATCCGACTTTTTCTTTTTTTTTAGCCAAATGGATTAAGAAACGCCAGTGAAACTATTTCTGCTGTGGGAAAGATGAAGATTCCAAGTAAAAAGTATATTATTATCCCTAAGAACAGCCTGTGTTACACAGCTGAGAGGGTACTGGGAAATAACCCATGGGCCAGCGAGAGCTTCGGCAGGAGCAGAAACCAGCACGAATTTCAGAGCAGAACCCCTTCATTACTGTCATGGAAATTGCAAAGTAAACCGTGAGGGAATGACAGAGTGTTCAGGAAAATGGACACCAGGATTGAGATGTCCATCACTCAAGATTGTGATGAATGACTACAAGTCAGTGATCCCCTGCCTGACCAAAACCCCTGAATCTCCCAAAATTGGCACAGCACAGTCACGTAAAGGTCTCCGCGTGATTTTGAAGAGTTACATAGGACTTTGGTCCAGTGCTTTTTTTTTTGTTGATAATATTTTTCGATTTTCCCCAAATCCCACCACTACATCTTTTTCTTCTTTTTCTTCTTTTGAAACTGAGTAGCTTTTAGGTTTGGAAGAGGGAGAGAGGGCAGAAACCTCCTTTACTGTGAGGTTGAGCCCTTGTATGTCAAATCTGGCCTGGAGCAAATTTTCACAGCTGAATTATAAACCCTGTAAACAAGGGTTTATGATGGAAATGCTGACACAACCTTAATTACAAACAGCGTGAAGTGGGGGAAGGCTCTGTAACACACACTCCTTTTCACTGCCAGTCCTCTGGCACGCCAAGGCTGCCATCCACGGAAAAACCACTCCTGCTCCTGCTCCTGCCCCTCACTGCTCAGGCAGGAGCATTTTTATATCAAATCTGGTTGCTCAATATTGTCCTTTACAAAAGAAAAAAAAAAAACAACCTTGATTTTGTAATAAAAGTATAATGTATAGCTTAAAAATAAATTAAATAAAGGAAACATTAAAAGATAAATGGAGCAGGATGCTCTATGGCTGAGGTAATTTGAGTGGAAAGGGAAGGAGGGAGTTTACATTAATAAATGATTAAAGGCCTTAACGAGGGCCTATCTGGTTGAAGTGAGGAGCAGAGTTCTCCACCTCTCCTCCTTCAGCCCAGCTTTTTTACATTTGTTCTCAGTTCTGATCAATATGGTTTTCATTTAGTGATTTCCATAATGCCATATGTGATCTGCAAGCCTGACATAATGAAGGCAGAAAGAGAGCTGAAGTCATTTGAACATTCTCGCTCGCATGTCTGTCGCCAATTTAGAAAATAAATATCTATTGAGAGTTAGGGTTTCCTCCTGTCTAGGAGAATCACAGCAGGATTTGCATATGCAGATTGCAAAGCCTGCCTTTATCTCTTCTCCACCCCCCACCCCTTTTCTGGTTTTTAATAAATAAAAATCATGGTGAAGAATAACTTCCCCCCTGTGCTGCAGTGAGTTTGTGTTTTTATAGTGAAGTAGAAATATCACTGAAGTTTAAAACTGAATGAGGGTTGGCTCCTCTCTGCTCTAGCTGAAACTTGCTTGGCATCCCAAAAAAGCAAAGGTTTGCTGTCTGCTGAGTCACACTGGCCTCCTGGATCCCAGCAGAGACCACCTCCGTTTGAAATACAAGAAAAATAAGGTCTGTATGAAGAAACATTTGGTTTCATCATGGCATTGTCTTCCAGAGCAGAGCCTCAATCAATACTGCGGAGCTATCCCCGCTGTAAACTGAGCTCTTCTGCCCCTCACAAGTGTGAGCTGCACTTTATAGCAATGCTGTTACAGAAATGCTGCGTGTTTAATAAAAAAGCAGGACTGGCAGGTACCTTTTGGAGGGCTGGAACTGGGGTTCCTGCCACCTGTAAAACATCCCTGGCGCAGGAACAGTGTAGAGCCACAGCCGAATTGTGAAAATGTCAATGCTTTATGACAGACAAGATGCCACAGCAGATTCAAAGGTGTTGGGCAGCCAGTGGAGCTCTTTCTCTCAGCCAGATCTCACAGGAAAGGCTGAAACTGGAGGTTTCTGAATCCTCACCCTTTGGTCGCAATCACTTCTCACAGGTGCCTGACTTTGTGACTTAATTCTGTTTATAGAAGTTAGCAACAGGTTAAAAGCTGTGCTGCAGAGTGTCATTATTTGGGTGACTCCCCCGACTCAAATTCACAATTCCTCACCAGAGCAGGGAGATGAGATCTCCCCAGTTATCCCGAACATCAGCACTCGTTTCCTGGCTGCTGGGGGGGGAGCAGCAGCATCCCGGGATGCTCCCACTGGGGCACGGAGCTCCATTTGCTGCAAAGGGAGGATTCTGCCCACAAGAGGTTTTGCTTTCAATGCACAAGATGTAAACAGCAAAACAACACAGGAGAAATTACAGTGTGCATTAAATTTCAGATCCAGGCTGCTGCTTTGGCTGCTTAAAGCAAGTAAATGGTGCTGCTCTACAGAGGTTTCACAGTCTTGCCGAGCCATGAAAGTATTATCTGAGTTGCTGTTAACAAAACTTGCAGTTCATTAAGGGTATCTGACGGAGAAAAAACAATGTAAATAGGGATTTGTGACTGGTGAGCAAGCTTTCCATCATAAACAAACTCTCTTTGAGGTTCAAAGGGTTTAGTTAACGCTTTAAAGATTTCTTTTCTCATTGTTTTCAGGCATTGCCAACTCTTTGTCTACAAGAAAATAGCTCGAAAAAGCTGCTCTTTGTACACATTTTCCAAGTTCCACAAATTGCTATAGATAGAAAATGTAACCATGGCAAAACCCCTCACTGCTGAATTCCGAGAAGAATGTCAAAATTAAAATACCCTGATGATATTGTTAAAATGATAATGGTTCTCCCTCTCTGGAAGTGCAAAGCAACATTAAAAGAATTTCTTCTCCTTCTGTTTATATCACACTTCTGCATCTCTGTTTACCCAGTGTAACTAATGGTAAGGGATTTCAGCTTCCCAATTATGATATTGCATTGACCTAACTGGGTTTCTGGAGGGCTTCAGGGAATTCCATCCTTAAAGACTTTGTTCCCACTAAATTAAGAAAGATGTGGAAGTGTGGTACTTTCAGAAAGGAACAAATGAACCTACAGAGAAATAAATTCTGGAATGAACCGGACTGCAAGCAGGGAAAGCCCAAACCCGATGCCTTGAGCAGTAAAGTGCTGGCAGCAGGGGTGCTGGGATTGATAAACGCGAGTGTTGGGAGCCGGGAGAAGGGACGGGAGAAGGGACGGGAGAAGGAGAGGGAGAAGGAGCGGGAGAAGGGACGGGAGAAGGGACGGGAGAAGGAGCGGGAGAAGGAGCGGGAGAAGGGACGGGAGAAGGAGCGGGAGGAGCGGGAGAAGGGACGGGAGAGCTCCGAGGCTGCCGGGGAAGGCGCGGGGCGAGCGCCGCCGGTGCCGGGGCTGCCTCTGACCTCCCGCCCAATTACAGCCTCATTGGCAAAGCAAACAAGGAATTATTGGCTCTTTAGTCGGGCTTTTCTTCTCCCGCCCCGGCCCCCTGGTTCTCATTCTGGTTTTTTCTCCCCTTTTCCTGTTAGGAAAAACGAGAAAAAAAAACAAACCCCCCAAAAGCCCCAACCCCCAAACAAGCCCATCCGCAAACACCTGATATTCATCTGAGTCCTGCAGTTGTACAGTCTTGTTAAATTGTTACCACCTTTTCCACAAGCAGTTTTGGCAATTAACCTCGTGGTCATACACTTCAAAGGGAACAACTGTTGAGTTTAACCTCCTTGAGCTACCATGGATTCCTTTATGATTTTTCTTCAAACACTTTCATCCCCAACAAAAAATGCAGACTGATAAGATTGGTGTTTATTTTTCCATTTTGTCAGTTTATTAGGATGACAAATACCTCGACTAGTCACCACTAGTTTGTGCTCCTCCAAGTCTGTGCAGAAGGAAGCTTTCCTATTAATTCACATTTCTAAGGCAGGGTCTCTGCTTGCTGGAATCCACGGATTTGATACATCTGACCCCTCCTTGCCCCTGTTTGCAAATCTCTCATATATTTCTCACAATGCCTAAAAGCTCCAAAAGCAGAACATACAAGTAGAGTTAATGCTGAGGACACGAGATGCCATTAGAAGTAGATATATCCTACATATTTATTTTGTAAAACCCACCATTACTGAGAGTCAGGAGTACTTTGCACATGAAAAGGGGTAAAGAGATTGCTCCCCCCTCAATTAGAATACCAGCTAACAGCATCAGGCTCTGTGGCAGTACAAACCACGTTAACTTTTCCTTCTGTCTAAACTCCTGACTACAACATGTATTCATTTACCAGATCGTGCAGCTGCTCCTAAAGCAACTGGAGAGCAAATGATAGGAAAGTACCAAAGCAAATACTACAGGAGTGTGATCAGGTTACTTGGAATGCTGTTTCCCCCTGCATTTACATTCTGGTATTATAGCACATTTTTTCCTCCAAAGTAATCACGAAAATGTAAAATGGGTTATTCTTAGGAGAAGCTTTCAACAGAGAGCCAAAGAATCCCAAAAGAAGTGTCTGAATGACCTTTTGGTACGGAGCGAGCACAGCCGTGCCGGTGGCCAGAGGAAGCATCACTTTTCTCTGGCTGCAAACTGCCTTGGGTGGGAGAAGAAGGAACAAAATCCCTCTCCAGGAAAAGAATGGAACAAAAGTTTTGGATCTGTCTCACAGTGCAAGAAGGGGAAGCATTTGGGCATGCATATGGCATGTGTTTCAGGTTGTGAGGGAGGCAAAAAAAAAAAAAATAAAAAAAATCACGATGTTCCGTGCAGTTCAGACCAAATAGAAAACTTATTCTGACTATTCTCATTTGTCAGAGGCTTTTCAAAACTAAACAGATCTCTCCCTAGCTCTGATGTCAAAGGAGGAAGGGACCGGTGGGTATCTAGTTTACATTTCTAGGTTCTCTTTTAACCATTCCCACTTTTAATTTTAATGTGCTTGTCAACAAAATGAGAAACTCCTTCACTCACTCACCAAAAAAAAAATTAAAAAAAAAAAAAAGGAGAAATTAGCACATTAAATGATACATGGGTCTGGTGCTATGTTGCACAGTTCAGTGAACCCCTGCACAGATCAGCAAGATGGCTGGAAATGTCTCTTTCCGTCTGTTTTTCATCTCGGAAGGCTGTGTACTCAGCAGAGTGTGAAGAGAGCCTCTCTCCCCTCCGACCGCTCCTGCTCACCCCCCCAAAGCCCCTGCAGCAGAGAGCAGGAACTGGAGCAAATGCTTTTGTGAATTAAGAGATCTTGTGAGCGTAAATTTGGTCAGGCTGCTCCTTTCTGCAGGCCAGCCCCGGCTGCTGCCCCAGGATGTGAACTGTCAGTTCGCATAGCTGGTGATGAGTTGCAGAACCATCAGGAAAGGTGAAGACGGCAGAAGCAAGAAAGATTCAAGACTGGTGGAAATCATTTCACAAGGAAAATTTCAGCCATCAGTGGGAGGAAGCTTTGAAAAATGCTGCCATTTCCGAGTCAGAACGAAGGAAAAATTAAATTACTGCCGGTGAGGCGAGCCAAAGTCGCATCTTACCCTAGGGAGAGGTTTGATAATGGTAAACATTTGACAGCTGGCCTGAAGTTGTTATCTTGTTCTAACAGTTGTTATAGTCTGAGTGAACATTTCTGATAAGAGAACAGAAAGAAGAACACTAACCCATTTTTAATTTCTTGCTTTCCGTGTTTTAAGCTGCAGTGCCCAAAGCCAAACAGGTTTAAAGCCGTTTGCCACCATCACTCCGATTAAAGCCTCGGTTTTTACACCGAGCACTGGACCAGGGTTGGGAGTGAGCAACACTGAGTGGGTACAGCAATACCTTAGGAATAATTTAAAATAACTTCAACCCTCTCCCTCTCAATATCCCTTAAATATCCCTCCTCTGTTTCACCACAAGCAATTACAAGAATTAACCCTAAATTAGAGTGAAATTGAAAAAATTAATCAGCTTAAGTATTTACCTTCAAGATCTACCACAAAATCTTGTTTCGCTATTCCTTTACTTCAAGCTGTTGATGTACAACCACAAAACTTTAATTCCTTTATTATTCTTTACTAAAGAGTACTTATTCAGACACATTAGAAAGGCAGCAACCTCGGTTCCACCTGAATGGAGCAAAAATGAACGAAAACCAGTTCTGTTTAAGCAGGAAAAGGTACGCTATCTTCACAGGAAATTTAATTATACATCAGATTTTTTGTGCTCAGTTGTTACTGACAAAGCACGTATTGAGGAGGGAGACACGGCTCTGCTCCATCCTGCCATTAGCAGCTCCTCCTTTAGGAAAACACAGCGTGGCTATGGAAAGTACATTACATGTATGTCAAAATCAAAACTACCATTCTGGCACAGAAACATGGGCTGGTTGGCGTTGGTGTTTTGGTTTTTTTCTTTTTTAAATCAGGAATGCATTTCTAAGCTGTTTAATGTAGCTTAACCTCCCAGAACACATACACAAAGCATTTACCTCCCATTAAAAATAATTAAGATGAATATGTATCGTGGTTATTAAAACTCTGTTTAATAACTTATTGATATGGACTGTGGGTAAATCTTCCTATCCCTGAATAGCTCAAGCCTCCCTGCCGAAGTGCCTCCTTCTGCAGGGCCAGGCCCAGGGAAAGCTGACAGAGAGGTTTTCCCTGATGGTCCTGATCCCAACCCCAACCCCAGGCACAGGAGAACGCTCCCATTAAACAGGCAGCACGTGAAGCTTGTCCCTTAGACACATAAATTAACTCCAAAACTCTTTCTGTATCTCCTGCATTAACAGGTAGAAAGTGTTTCATTACTTTTTCCAGTGACTCTGCCCCACTCTTAAAGCAAGAGTGTATAAATTGATATTAAAGTATGGTATTTTGAGAATGTTTCAAAGTAAGGTCAAACTTGTATTAAAAACCTACTAGTGTAGGCTAAAATAACAGTCTGGCTGAGCAGCCCTCGGTGCATCTGGGTTCAATTACCCACTACATCCTTGCTGTGTTTTCTACCAGCAAGAACAACGCAAGCAAGGCTCGGAGTTCACGGATAATGTCAAAGTTGGGTTGCTCAGAAGAGGAATGAGATAAATCATCCAAATATCACAGTCGTATTGGCAGCCCATTCCCCCCCCTCATCACTGCAAGCAGCACAAAATTGCATAACAACAAACAGAGGACAATAGTCCTCACCTCGGGAGGAAGAGTGAACCCAGCTGGAGTCCGGCTCCCTCACACACACTGGGAGCGAAAAGCACACGCTGAACCAAGGGCTCAAAGAAGGAGGCAGAACCCAACCTAATGTGCAAAGCAAACAAACACGATTTACCACACTGCCACCCTGACCGAGTCCTTTTTCTTGGTGTTTGACCCTGGAACAATGAGGCTGGATTAACATTCATTATTTGCATTCAACGAGCTGTCGTGGGGAGCAGGAACTGCTCCAGCACCAGCCAGAGAAACGAGAGAGGCTGGGACACTTGGAATCATTGGCTCTCTCCTCTCTGACTCGCTCAGTGGTGCCCAAAACCTTGAGCAAATACAAGCCCCCCACGTCTTGCTTTCACGTTGTCAAGCTGGTTAACAAGGATTTAAGAGCTGGCTGGACAAACAACACGCTGGGCTCCACTCAGCAGCAGCCTGGGAAAGAGGATGCCAGACTGGGAGCAGCCCTCCCAAGGATCCCATCGAAATCAGGCTGCCACATCCGACACAAACGGCACAAGACAGACTCCAGTGCCACCAGCCCTCCCAGGGGACAGCTGCCACATCCCTGCAGCCCACCTCAGCCTCCCCAGCTGCTCCCAAACTGGGAGGCTGTACTCAGAGCCTGCATAAAATCACAGCAGTGTCTCTGTCTGCAAAGGCAGACGCTCCTCCAGGGAATGGGAAGATTGGCCTTCGCTTCCATCAAGGCCCATAAAAAAGCAATTGTCAGTAAAGTTGCTCAAAATTATGTATGTTCTGGGAACGCCGCACGAAGTACTTTTAAAGCAGCATGTTTAACTCTGAGCGGCTCTATACGAAACATGGTAGAAGGCAGCAATAAATCACCAGCATCAAAAACTGCCTTTGTGGTGCATGAGGAGTTGGTTTATCCATTCTGGAATTCTGTTTGCATCAAAGTAATAACACATTTGCAAAATGATCAATCAGGTTAAATTTAGAGGAAAACGTGGTTTTTGCCCCGTGTTTGTCAGAACACTTTCAAATTAGAACATAACAAGATTTTACAATATCCAATGCTCTATTTTATATATATCTATATTATAAATTTATGTCACTGTAATGTACCTAATTATATAAGGTCATTTCTTATAGAAAAGCACAAGTATAAAAGTTTGATGGCAGAACAGTCTGGCTGTTTATTAATTTACTATTGCAGATGAGAAACCCTCCACTGACTGTTCCAGGGATGGATGCAACACATTCCTGCATTCCAGAAAAGTGACCTGCCCAGCTTCCAGAACATTAACCACTCCCAGAATGCCAGGCTGGGGGGACCCCAAGGCTCAGCCCCTTCCCCTCGTCTCCCTCTCCCAGCCCTTGCCTGTTTCCCTGGAGACCAGCATTGACAGTGAGGGCTAGAAATACACACAGGAATTAGGCATCCTTAGCAAACCTTCCAAGCCATTTGCCATCTCAGGAATGTTTTAACTTCTGAAACAGAGAATGATCTTGGGTGAAGAAGAATATGAATGCAGCTCTCGGACGGGCAAAGCTCGGAGCTACAGTGAGGGGAAAGTCATCCCTGGACAGGTCATCACTAGTGCCAGGGAATGGTGAATTGGTCAATGAATCCAAACTTTGCTGACTGTTCTCCCACCTTTTATTTCATTTATTTTAACTCATTCATCTTTTCATGTAAAGGCTTCAAGACCCTTTCAAATACTGGCTTTCAATGATGAAACAGTATCTGCAGCAAAATGCCCAATTTCAGGCTGTGATTGAAGATACCCATTTGCATCAGCGGAATTTCAACTTTGCCAAGCACTGAGCGCTTCCCCAGCCAGGAAAAAGGGCACTCCTTTTGCACATAGCACACCAGTAATACTTTGGCAGGTTGGGCATTAATGGCCAGAGAAACAGAAGATTCGTATTTAGTTCCTACTGACCCTTAATATCTGACTGATACAGTGATAAATCAAATTAAATTTCATGATGAAAACGAAGGTTTCCAGGTGCAGTTAAACACAGCCTTGCAGGGGAGAACAGTTTCCCCTGGCTGCCTCTTGGAGCCCTGCACACCACCAGGAGCAGACACTTTTCAGCAGGTGACAGGGAGCACCAGAACCACCTTTGGTGCCTTGACACAAACCTGCCTACACGGTTCAGTACCTGATGTCTGCTTTTATGGCTTGATCTGGCTCCACCCAAGTCAAATTGAAAATTCCCAAGGAAAAGTATCCCTCACATAAGGTAATTAAATACCGACACGCACAACAGAGAAACCCCAAAGCAATCACTGTTTCCCTGCTGAATGTACTGGGAAGAACCCAAGATCATCAGCCACAGGGGAAGAGATGAAGTCTTCCCTCCCAAGACACTTTTAATGCCTGCAGTAAACCTATTTAGGGCTGAATTCACTCCCAGCATTTCAACCCTTCCCTTGCGAGCTGGGATGGGGAGTTCTGGCAGAAGGGGCTCGGGGAGCGGGGTGCAACTTAGGAAGAACAAAGGGAAGCAACTTCAACACAACCCTGAGGAGACCTGCAGGCAGAACTGCCTCTTGTAAAGATGATGCTCCTCTGACAGCGATGTGTAAGTACCTCCTCTTACCTAATAAAAAGATCCTTTTGAAGCTGGTGTTTGGGTGGCCTGTGCCAATGCCGGGGCTCCAGACACAGAATAAAGGGTGGCTGAAGGCAGCACAAGCTTTGTCTGATCTGCATCATTTTGAACCACAAGAGCAGCAAGAGGAAGACAGAAGGGAAGCCAAGCACTTAATACTGGACAGTGGCTTTCTTTAAATCTTTTCTACTGTCGAATTCACTGCAGCACGTCTCCCCTGTCACAGCACTGGGTGCTGGGTGCCTTTCCTGCCCCAGGGAACGCTCAGAAATCAGGAAGGACTCAGCAAACAGAAAGGAGTGACACTCTGCCTCCTATTTTCTGTTTCTCTCTTTACAGCCAGGGAAGGTGAGATATTAAGAAAAATGTCTTCGTGAAAAGGGTTGTAAAGCACTGAACAGACTTCCCAGGGACGTGGTGGAGTCACCATCCCTGGGAGTGCTCAAGGTGTGTGGATGTGGCACTTGAGGACATGGAGCAGTGCCGAACATGGTGGTGCTGGCCTGATGGCGGGGCTCAAACATCTTAAAGGTCTCTTCCAACATCAATAATTCCATGATTTGTGAAAGGAGACGTAATTAAAGAAGTGTTTTGAGAGGATACCTCAAACCAATACAATACAAGCTTAATTCAGAGTTGGGGACTTTATTTCCAGTGCATTAAGAATGAAGGTGGGGTTTTCATGTGTATATTCTTTTGAACATTTGTCATGGTTTGAGCCTGGCCAAAATGCCAGGTACCCCAAATTAACACACCCACACCCAGGGCTCATGAGTTGAGATGAGGAAACCCGGGAGAAGACGCACTTAGAATAGGCAAAACAGGACTAACTTAGGTTGCAAAGTGATCTAATTTATTACTAACAGAGTCAGAGGAGTAAATGAGAAGTAAAATAAGCCCTGCAAGGCCACCATTTCTCCGCTCACCTCCCTCCCTCCTTCCCAGCAGCTGCACAAGGGAACAAGGTATGGGGGGAGGGTTAGGTCAGTTCATCACCCAGATCTTCTTCCCCTGCCTGGGGGAGAGGCTCTTTTCCTCTGCGTAGCCATAGGTCTCACTGTCGGCAGCCCGCCTGACACTGCTGTAGTGACGCTGGTCCCCACACAGGCAAGCAGTCTCCTCAAAACTGCTACGGCGTGGGGTCCATCTTCCACGGGGTACAGACCTCTGAGTCAGGCCGTTTCCATCTCGGGAGCAAGGCTTCTTCTCTTTACTGGACTTCTGCTGGACTTTTTCTCACTCTCTCTCTCTCAGGCACCCACCCACTCCATGTGGGGCACTCAGTTCAGTCTCAGGGTGCAAGTCAAGGCCTGTTTCTCCACTAGGACTCCCTCTGGACCACGGCCTGCTCCAGGGCATCCTCTTGCTTTGGCATGGGCGAGTGGATCTCAGCATTTCCCGTGGGCCCCCGTGGGCTGCAGGGGCACCCCCTGCTTCACCATGGGCCTCACCATGGGCTGCAGAGGCTGCAGAGCTCCGGCGCCTGGAGCTCCCCCTCCCCTCCTTCTCCACTGACCTTGGTCTCTCCATGTTGTTTTCCCTCACATACTCTCACCTACTCCTCCTCCCCTGGCTAAGGAAAAGTGCGTGCACCCATTGTTTTGATTTCTTCTTAAATATGTTTTTCACAGAGGCGTAACCAACATCTCTAATTGGCCCAGGCTTGGCCAGCAGCATGTCCATCACCTCAGAGCTGGACGTGGTGAAGGCTTCGAGAAGCTTCACAGAGGAGCCATCTTTGTGGCCCCTCCCCACTAGAAAAACCTGGGCCAAGCTAAACCACGACAACATTCAAGTTTCTTTTCCATTGAGCCTTTAGGGATGTGAGATCCTTCACCTTTTTCCAAGAGAGGTTTGGGCATCAGAACGGACAACTGTGCACCCTAGACTCCGTACTTAGAGACTCTTTGCCCAAAATCTCCATCAAAGAGGCTACTGAGCAGCTCAGAAGTAAGAATCCAGGAGATGTTACTTAATCCTGCAACACTTGAGAAGAGCTACTGAGATTTGCAGAAGTGTCATATCCCCTAGCACTGAATTTCACCAAAAGGAGCTCAGAGCAAGCCATGCCTGGTCTGGGTGATCCTTCTGAAGAGCTCCTGCAGATGGAGCACCCACAGAATCCCATGTTGCTGAAAGCAGCTCCATCCTGGAATTAGCAAATTATTTTTAAACACTTTACATGTGATTATGCCTAATGAATAAACAAACACACATTTACGATGGGGAGACGTTACGGTTCAAAAAAGCAACACAACATCTTTCAGCTACCCTTTCTTCAAGCCTTAATAAGCCTGTGCATAAATCAAGCCCTTCCTTGCTTGGATAGACTCTCACTGAGACGTGCCCATGGTGCTAATTCAGAGCAGAAAACGCTCTTATTCCAGGCCACTGCAGTGAAGTGACATTTACCTAATGCAGCTATAAATTTCCTGATAATTAGTGGGCAGCTGATGGTGATGCAAACTGACTAGTGCAGCAATGCCAGTCTCAAACTAGCTCTCCAACACCCACAAGTTAATCAGATTTAAACCCCAAAATTTCCAAATTTCCGACCAGTGCAATGGCTCAGGGACAAAGGCTGGTGCCACCAAGCTTCCACCAGTTGCTGTGATCTCTTCATGGTGCAGACACTGCTCCTAATGAGACGGAGCTCCCCTCAACACTCAGTTTCTCACATCAAACAACTCACGTGACTTCAGCATTCCTGAATTCCTTATGATTGTGGAGTAAACGTAGATTAGCTCACTCGGTACTGAAACAATGAAATTTTGAGGGGGACAAAATGGTGCTTTCAAAAATAACTTCCAGAAGCCACTTCTAAAATTTCATAGCCAGTTTTGAAAGCTTCTGATGTCTGTCAGGATTTTCAAAATTAAGCAGGTGAGCAATTAAAAAAAGTTTAAAAACAGAGTTAAGAAACCTGGCACCAAATCACACACAGCCTTTCACTCACCATGAAGTACATGGTCTGCAATGCTGCTTCGTTCTATGTCTCTACCCTAAAAAACAACTCAGTCGGATAAAAATGTATTAAGGAACCCTAATTTTTGTTTTCTTTTTCCAACCTGATGCTGAACAATGTTTCTATTCTAATACTTTGGAAGCATTAGAGTTAGAATCAACGTAAGACTGACTAAAGAGCAGCCTTAGATGCGCAGTGAGTTTATTTAATGCTGCAAGAGCTACCATGGAAGTTGTAAGTAGCTTCTCAGACAGAGAGAAAACACAGACCCATCCTTTAAAATACTTTCTCAAAACAGTCTTTGACCTCTTGGGTGCATCATGAACGAGGCCAGTCAATCAGAGAGAACCCTTCTCCCTGTTTTTTTCTTGGATGAACTGTTCCTTTATCACACTATTTTAGGAAGAAAACAAAACCTTTGGGCACGATAGGTCAGAATGTTGTTCTAAAGCAAAGCATGAGCTAAAATTTCATGAGAAAGTCAATTAACATTTGGAAAATACCCTGAAATTCTCACTGAATGCAAAGGGCCATCCACATATTCTCGGTGGCCAGGAAGTGCCCAGCTCTGCATGTGATTCCCAGAGGAAGCAGAGCTGCAGGGATAGCACAGGAACAGTGCCCACGTTCACCAGAGCCCCCAGCCCTGGGAGTGCGCCAGCCTCAGCTGACATGCAGGATCACCGCTGGCATTTTCCCAGCTGCACTCGTCTTCGGGTTCTGCCTGTTGCTTTGGACAGCCAAGCTCAGAGAGAAGGGATGAACAGGCCCTGCTGTACCTGGGACAAGTGGAGCACCCCGGGGGCTGCACCGGCTCTCATCCTCTTCAAAGTCTCGGAAGAAGAGAGGGAGGAGCCTCTGCTCAGCCTTGCAGACAGCCCCAACCTGGGAGCGTGTGCGGGAGGGCTCCAGGGCAGGGCAGCCCCTCAGGGATCCCTGGTGGGAGCTGGTGCAACTCCCCAAGGACAAGGGCAGCAGCAGCAGCTCCTGCTCAGGAGGCACAGCTCAGAGAGTCACTGCTGCTCTGCTGAACGCTCCTACGGCAGACACAGCTCCTCCCTGCATCAACAGCTTCCTCACGTGAACACAAACCTGACAAGAAAGTAACTGCAGAGCTTAGGATGGATTTTAACAGACCTATCTAATCCCTGCATGCGGCATGCAAAGACCAATAAAGGCAGGGCCCGTTTTTCCACATACTCAGCTTCCAGTTCATGCACTAATTATAGCCCAGGCTGATCTTTAAAAGTGGAAAGACCCACAGAATTTAAAAAAAAACCAAAAAAAACCCCTACAATAGGGTGAAATAATTGCATTTATTTTTGTTCTGAATTCCTGGTTAACAGAAGTGTCAGACCATGCAGAACCCAATGTGCTTTTGAGACTTGTCTCTAGTTACACGTCCAACACCAGATAGGAACTTTCTGACCTCTCTCCGCTGTAAAACCTGGTTTGTAAGCATTACTTTTTGTCATTCTTTTCCCTTATTAAAAAGGGCAGTGAGGAAAAAAGATGATTAAAGCTATCAAACAAACACCAAACCTCCTGTGAATGGACCGTTGGAAAATAAAGCACTATTTAATGACGTGAGAAATTAGATGAAACTGTCAAGTTTAAAGAATCTTAAAATGGTTAACAGGTCAAAACATAAAAACTTCTTTATGTATAGGGTGAATATAAAGGGAACATGGTAAGTATCTGCCAAGGGTTAATTGCAACCCTGCATGAAAAGCAGTTAACAAGTGAGAGTTAGAACACCCAGGAGGAAAAGAAAAATTTTTCCAGTGCCATGAGAAATAAACAACAAGGGGGAAATATTTCCTTTGGCCACTGTTACCTCCTCTCCAAAAGCTCAGAGGAGCAGTGGGAATGCCAAGGCCTGGTTTGCTCTTGACTCCCTCCGAAACATTTGTCTTCATTACCACTCTTTTTAATCAGGGCTCCTTCATGAGTGTTTCTGCTCAGCCCCCAAGGGGCGACTCTGGGCTGCGATAAATCAGCATCCATACCGCAAGTCACTAATCAGCACTCTCAGGGAAAGAATAACACTGAAGTGCAGACCACTAAAGGCTTGGAGAAACCTGAAGGCTCAGTGGCCTCAAGGAAGAACGGCCCACATCAAAATAATCAGCCAGTGAACCATCCTTACCTTCTGGGCTTCGCAGGACTCGCACTCGGGGTATTATTTAAAAGCCTCCTGCACACAAATTGTTCTCACTGGATAAAGGGACTTTATTGATAAAGAGGGAATGGGCTCTCACCCTTGAGCTTGGTTCCACTAATTCAGTGGATTGCACTTGTGTCTCCTGCTAGAAAGCATTCAGGGAAACAAACTTGGTAATGGATACCTCGTGCTGCCATCCTGCCATTTCTACAGGAAAAAAAATCAGTGTACAAAGAACTGAAAGAGGAGGAAAGGGAAATGGATAGAAGATAACACATTCCCAAGGCACCTCCCGTATTACTGAAATGGAAGAAGAAAAGATTGTGCCCATTTCTTTTGTTTTCAAAGGTTATTTATAAACACAACTAAACAGATGTCATCTCAGAAGGAAAATATCTGCTTAGGTTATCTGTGCTTACACCCATCTCCCTTTAAAACTCCTGCATGGTGTTCCAACTTCAGAAACAATTAATATTTCAATAGTTGTTATTATCCCTTGAAATTGTCCAAATTCCCACCTCTGCCTCAGTGCTTGCCAAGGACATCACAGAAAAAAAGCTGAATGCACACCCAAGGCCTTGTGCCTCCCCCAGCAGCCCAGCTGCCAGCACCACTGAGAAACAGCCCTGAGCTGTAAAACCCAGCCCTGGCACCCAAATTAGCAAACTAAGCATCCTCCCTTCCAATGGCTGCTGACCAAAAATCCCACAGCAAGCTTTTCCAAAACCACAGCTGCAGCCATCCACAGATGTTTTTTTCCCCTCTCAAGACTCATCTCTATGGTACCTGGAAACCTGGCCCATAGAGATAAAGAGATTATGGAAAGATCACAGAAAAAGAAGAATCTTCCACTGTTCCCATTTCCCTAGCTCAGGAAGGTCCAGGAATCACATCCCTACAGTGAGCTGTCTCCAGCACTGAAATTCAGCATTACTGTAGAAAAATCTACAGTCCTAAACCAACAAACCAGAGTTATTTATTGTTGTCTACTTTCTTTCCTTCACGTTTTCGGCTACATAAACTGCAGAACGGATTCGCTTCGAGCTGCGAGGTGAAGAGAGTCTCTGTGAGGTTATTAAAAAGTGTCCTTGGGACCCAGAGTGGCAGCACCTTGTGCCTGACCTCTGCCAAACCCTTCCCAAAGCAACAGAAAGCACCACTGGGATAGAGCAGCTTCTGACTGAAGCTTTAATCCTGAACGCCAGAGAGGGGAAGGGAAGGGAGACAACCTTTGCTGTGAACTCATCGTGAACTTCTGCAGAGTTCCAGGCTCACACTCAGGTTTATTACTATTGTTTTATACACAATACAAAACACAAAAACCACAAAAATATTCGCTATGTTAATCAAAATATGAGTGAATGATCTGCCAATTATGCTTACTAATTAATACTCATTTGAATTTCGGCGCTACCGAAGTAGGAGCATAAAGTATTCAGTCAAGGGGGACACACTGTGCTGCAAAGCCCAGTCTTTTGAGCACTATAAATAGGTGGCTTAGGAAAGTTAGGGCCGGGTTCTATTAGAAGAGCTGCTAAACCAGAGCGTGGAATGCAACAAAAATATTCCCTGCACCAACCGTGCTCCGTTACTTCAAAGAATTCAATATACCCCAGTGCTCCTTTCTCAGAGATGAAAATTGTCATTTAAGTTGTCTGGTCCCACTCCACTTAAATGATCCTTTAATTTCCTTTCTGATCCCCGAGCCCTCAGGTGCCCGGGGTCGCATGAGAAGTTCACAGCTCCTCTGCTGAGCTCCTGATCCTCTCCCCAAGCAGCCCTTTCCTGTCTCGCTCTGCCTTGCGTGCTCCGCTCCGAGGCCGCATCAGCTGCCAGCCCCAATCCCTCTCCTGGAACGCCCCTTCCCCCTCCAGCCCGGGCCTGACATCCGGAACTGACTTAGGAAGTGCTCTAATGGTTACCAAATTTTTGGGAACTGCCTCAGCTTTTCGGAGCCTAACATGTGTTCAGTGCAGGCAGCATCCACCGGCACCACTTGACCTCACGGCAGCCCTCGACTTGCTGATTTTTCTTTTCCTTTTTTTTTTTTTTAAATCCCCTCCTCCTCCTTGAAAAAACAAAAAAACTTTTACCAGATAACACATGATGTAAATGCAAAATTATGTTGTGAAATGACTGCAAACATGCTGTTTTCCAGATGTTTGACGAGACAGTAAAGAAACAGCACAAAGAAGGGTCAACAGTTTCCGTCAGAGACTCTGCTGGGTTCCACATGAAAAAAAAGCCCAAACCCCAACATTCAGATCTCATAAATTCAAGGGGCTCTGCACGGCTGACAAGCTATTTAGGCTTTAAAAAATAAAACGTGAGGTTCCTCTGTCATCTGCCAAACTTCACTCCATCGATAGGTGGTTAAAAGCCATTTGACTGTTAACATTCTATGAATTTCCTAAACCCATTATTGCCTCAAATACAAGAGACTGCCTGGGAATCGCTGCTCCTGGGAAAAGCTGTCTGAGGTGAGCAGGGCTGCATCCTCCGCTTGCTTATAAATACAGATCTCCCTGCACAAACCCAAAACTTTGCAGGAGAAAACGATCAAAAGGAGCTGGAAGTTGAGATGAAAGAAAAGAGCAGCTGCCAGGCACTTGCCCTCATCCCCACCAGGCCAGGAATGACTGACTATTGCCACAAGGAACAGCAGCTTTTGTTTTCCAGCAGTTCATCCCCAGCTGACGCCAGAGGCACGGACAGACCATCCCGGTGAGCGTGGGTCCTGGGAGGCTGGGGACCAGGGGACATCTTTGCACCAATCCATCAGGACTGGCAGGGCTGGAATCTCATTTCTTTCCACCTCTGCTTCCTCTCACAGGATACAAACCCATCCTTTTGGACCAGGCCATCAGGAGCTGTGATTAGAAGATTCTTGCTATGCTTTTCTTCCGCCCCCTTTTCCACTCAGGCAATTCTTATGGAGTACACCCCTTGTGATGGGCTGGGTGACATTTTCACAGAAACTCAACAAATTAACCTTGAATTTCAGCACGTTCTACGTAGGAAGACACCAACCATAATTCACAGACAGCTCTGCCAAAGTGGAAGCTACGCATCCAGACCCACTCATTTGTTCGCGTGGGATCCACTCTGTGGGATCACTTTGGATGCCTTTGAAAGACACGTGGCTCAGTCCCACCCTGTGGTGTTCACACGATGCTGGCAGCTCAGAGGGGTCAGGCTGCTGCTCTGCAAGCAGCACAGCCTCTGTGCAAACTCCCACTCTGCATCCAAGAGGTTCTGGATGCAAGGATTTCTACACCACGACACTGACAGTGTGCTTACAGTGAAATTATGGTATGACTTAATGTGAGAGCAACACCACTGCAAACATTTTAACTCCAGACAGAGCATCTGTGGATGTCTCTGAAACTCCTGGTTCTGTTCTAGCTGCACTGATCAATTCCCCTGCAGACAAACCCCAAGCCCACAATGAATTCATTCACTGTATTCAGCAGCCAGGAATAGCCAGTAGTTGGCAGCACGGTCCCTCCACCTCAGCCACAAGCCTTGGGGAAATCTCCCCTGGCTGGCAGAAATCTGCATCTGGTGGTGTGTTAGGAACTTTTTTGTTCTCCTTCTCTGCAGTAATCAGGACAAAAAGTTCATGTGCTCTGCCTGCCTCACTGTCAAAGCAGGATATTCCTCTTCCAGCAGAGTCTGACACAAGAGGAGCTGGATTTCCCTGTTACTGACTCAACAAAAGCCCCAGCTTGTCTTTTTCTGTGTTATTACAGCACTAAAACATTGCATGAATTGAAATAGATACTTAATTTTATTTACACTCAAGGAAATAATTTATTTGGTTGTGAAAGAGTTAATAAAGAAGAAAATCACACACAGTGCGTGTTAAAGGTTAGAGGAATAATCAGTCATTTGAAAAACACTACATAAACATTTTTCCGGATGCAATTTTCAGTCCAAGGATACATTTCCCAGTAGAAATCAGCAGCTAAAAAGGAAATCATTTAGTCTCCATAAGTGCCAAATTGTATCCTGATTTTTCCTGGTCTGGCTCAACTTTCAAAACTAGTGGTTCAACTTCTGCAATCTTTCACCCAATGACTATATAAACACATCCTTATAAGACAGACATAATCCTTGGGTGGGCCAATTTATGTTGGATTATGAAAATACTTAAAGTACAGAATCGTATAATGACTGTTGTCCTTTGGTTTCCACTGCAAGGGAAAAATCCCTCTCTAGCACAGACAGTCTCTGCTCCTTCCAAGGGCTCCCCGCGACAGTCGTCTCTGGCAACTGTGTCAACATCTCCTGAAAGTGATTAGGTGCCACTCCATTTATTAGTTAGTTATCACAAGCTCTGTTTTAATGACACCTAATGTGACAGGTATCTATTTTGAGCTTTCACGTGCAGAGGGGAAAAAAAAAATAATCCCTGGCAAATTGTCTGCACGTCAACGTGGTGAGACCCCGTGCACGAGGGGAGGGGGGCGAGTTGTTCCCCACCCCAGCCAGAAAAGCAGTTCTCACTCTCAAAAATCCTCTGGCTACTCTCTGTTTGGTTAAAGGTTACATAAATAGTAGCTTTAAGAGGGATAAAACAATCTCCATACAAAGCAAACATATTCATTTGTAATTTATTGGTGCCCGATGCACACATACACACACCCAAGTATAGATGTTAAATCCAAAAAAATTATCTGTTCCTGCTCACTTGTACTTTCGGCGATGGAACTGAGGAACAATGGAAACTTTTATTCTTTGTGGAGAGGTAAATTCTGTTTTTTCACTTCCCCTCTGAAACTCTAGAGTTTTTACAGGCAACTACAAAAGTCAGCATGTTAAAGCCAACAGTATCCCATCTTCAACACTTCCCATGTGGTAGAACAGAACTTTCCTTTCCCTCCAATGTATAAAGTTATGTGAAAGAAGACATTTTTTCAAGTCTACAGAGAGTAAAAAATAAATTATAGTGATAAGATCTGGAAAAGTTGGGTTGGAAGTTGAGATATTTTCACATCTGTGTCTACACATCCATGTCTGGGGAATAATGTATCTCGAGTACCAGTCACATAAAAATGCAAGAAATTGTTCCTCTCTCAAAGGCAGCCACATCATTCATTGTCCTCATGTCCACACTTTGACTGGTAGCTTACAGCAGAGATCTGAGCTAGCAAACTACAATGCTTCCCCCTAATTTCAAACCTTGACTATTTAATGTGTGCATGCATTTAAAAACACAGAATTGGTAACATATACACAACTTAATGCACCATGGCATTATTCCCTCTTTGAGCTGGAGGAGGTTAATTTATTCATGCTGTTCAAACATAAACTGAGTGATACTGCAGTGACTCTGCCTGCAACACCACGAGCCTGATTTATATCCCAGCAGTCAATGACCATCCTTCCCTCTCTTTCTGAGGGCTTTGGGATTCGCTGCTTTTCCAGGCAGATTCTCACATTGTGCTGTGAATAACAGTCCAGTGTGATGTCAACAAGAGCTGAGGAATGACTCCTCATTTATTTAAATAAACGTGGTAATGGCACAGCCTTTCATGAGCCCGATGCAGAACACTGGATGCATCCCACAGCAGGAACAGGAGGAACTGAGCTGTTTGAAATGCTCCTTGAAGCTTGTCTGGGCCAGCTCAAGATGGGAGAATGACTGAAAGGAAAGCAAAATGTGCAGCCTAACCCTGTATGGGCATTGCCCCCTGCCCAGTACAGCTGCTCAGGTAACAAACATGATGCACACCTTGACACACCATTGCACAGCTTCATTCCCATGCAAGAAAGAGAATAAAATTATTTCAGCCATCAAGACTCCAATGCTTTTCTCTGGTTGTCTAGTACAATGTAGGATTGGCCTAAAAACCAGATTATATTATGAACCTCTAATTCATAGAAATAGTAATTTAAAAAACTCATCTTCCACAAAACACACACTGAGGTCCTCCAACAATGAGAATTTAAGTGCAAGTATCTCAGACGCTCAATTTAACCCAATTTTTGACAGGGCAAAGCATTCCAACAGGTTCAGCAGAGCAGAACTGCAGCAGGCACGCTAAGAAAGCCCCAGTACCTCTTTGAAGCACAAAAGAAAAGTTTTTGTTCAAAATCAAGAATTTCTGGCTGGCATTTTTCACGTTCCTTTCAGCTTTAAAACACTCCGCTCTGAAAGCCACCATTATTTCCAAGTGAAGAAAGAAAAGGGAATTTGCCCCATTTCTCCCCACTCCTCACTTTGCCATTGTCCCCTGTATCTATTTCCAGGAAGCCAGATTCATTAGGGTTAATCTGCCTACTAAATGAATAAACAAAGGATTTCTCTGTCACCGAGGGGCCAGGTGAGCCGATATCATCTTCTAACACAGAAAATCATCGGCACAAATACAGCGCAGGAAATTACCTGCTGCAATCCCACACCTGGGATCACTTGGCAAGTGGCTTAGAAATGTTGAGTAGATGACTGAAATCAAACTAATTACGGGGTTTTTTTTAATGCAGGTCTTCCATCAGGAGGGGGAAAAAAGGCCTTTCTGAAAATGTGATGTAAAAAGGTCTCAAATGTCTTGGCTTCCCTCACTAACAGTGCAGGAAACTTCCCCAGATGAAAATGTTACAGGATTTGTGTAATTAAAGTATCCTCCTTACTCACTAATGACAGTCACCTCTGGCTGTCTCCAGCCGTGCCCACACTGCAAAAACATCAAGGTTTACAAATTGTTGCTGTAAGAATCGAATGAAAGATGCAGAAAAAAGGATCTAATTAAGCTGCCATAAATACAATCTCTAACACCACAACACCCGCCTGCCCACGTAACTCGTTACACAGACCCAGCTCCAAGGGCTGTGAGATCTCCCATTTCTGGTGCGTGTCACAGCTTTGGGAATTGGCACCTGAAGGATGGATGGAGAGCTGGAAAAAATTCAGATCTTACTTTCCAGATCTTTGCTTCCTGTGGAAAAGTAAATCATAAAACCATGGAACAGTTTGGGTGAGAAGGGACCTTAAAGATCATCAGTTCACACTCCCTGGCCTGGGCTGGGACATCTTCCTCTCTCCCAGGTTGCTCCAAGCCCTGTCCAACCCAGCCTGGAACACTTCCAGGGATGGGGTAGCAACTTCTCTGGGCAAATACTGAGAAATATTAACAGTATGAAGAGAGGTTGGGGGAAGTTACCAAAAAATTCCAAAAATGAGGCAGGAACAAGAATTCCTTCGATGCAGGGGTGTGAACTGTGCCCATGTCACAGCAGAAAAGGAGCCAACACAGACATTAGGAACTACAGAAAACGCCGTGACCAAGGTGGAAGATGTGCTCAGCAGCCGTGATCAGGACCACGGAGACAACAGGAAAAAGGAAACAGAACTGGGAGGGGTCCCCGGATCCAAGGAAAGGAGGCACACCTGGGTAGAAATGCAGGCACGAACCCCAAAGGTTGGAGCTTGGCAATGCCATGGAGGAAGAAAGGGCAGGATGTGAAGCTTTGGGACGAATGCTGCTCCCAAAGCTACCCAGCAAAGGGCTCCCTTCCCTCCCGCAAACACGGATCCGTTTGATGTTCCTTACCCAGCAAGCAAGAAGAGATAAATTAAAATTGAGAACCTAGAGAGGCCTTTGATCCTATTGCCTGGAAATATGTAGAAGAATATTTTCTCCAGACGTACTTTTGCTATATATGGAAACCAAATGCTGACTAATCATAGAAACCTTATGGTGCCTGAGCACAGCTGGAATCTGCAGCAGAACACTGTCACAACAGCCCAGGAAAATGGGGAAAACCAAGACGTTTGCTGGGGTGCTGAGAAAGAGGAGAAAATGGTGATCAAAGGCACTGGAGGCCCGATCAGACAAGAGGGAGGGTTTATGGCTGGTGAGCTTTTAAGAAACAAGTGACACATTTATGATTTATTCTTGTATTACTGAACTTCAACAGTCCAAGGAAGGATTATCCCTTTTCCAAGGGTGGGGAAAAATGATTCTATCTGAGACCTGCTGACTCAGGACAGCAGTAATGGGATACAAGAGCCTGAATTTTGGTTTATTTGTTTATACACATCACCAGCTGGCAGGGATGGAGCCATTTAGAGCTGTTTATCAGGACATGGCCTCATGTTCCAGGCACAGGAGGGATGGGACGTGGACGGAAGCTCTGACGTGGCACCGTCACTGGTGGTGATGGCCAGGGACAGTCAGGGCTTCACAGCTGGAATGTGCCTGGAGAACATGGGGGTTTAATTTCTCTGGCTACTCCTTACCCTCTGAAACGGGAGAAACAGGAACTCAAAGAGCAGCATCAATTCTTGCTTTTCACTTAAAGTGCTCATCAGTATGGCATAGCTAATTAATGCTTTCAATAGGTGTTAAGAATTCCTGGGCTGTAAGGCAGTAAATGCGTTATGAGCAGGCAAAGGCAAGTGGCTACGGTTTAGAAGCACAAAGGTGAGATAATGGCCTTCCACATCACTGAACTGTCAACCTCATTTAGCACAAAGCCTGGCATCTGGAGATTTCAAATCATACAGCCGTTTAAAAATATATAGAATGTTAAATTAAATGACAAACACGGGACATGTCACCTTTTAGAGGCAGAAATGTAAAACCAAAGCATATGTTCTCCAACTGTATTTGCTCCAGGATCAGCAATATTTTTGTAACCTCATTAGTTTCTTGACTTGGTTTTAAACAGTCAGGGATGGATATACAAATAAGTTACAGGCCCTCCATGTGATATCCTCAATTACAAATCAATCTTTACCAGCAAAATAAATGAACTCTCAGTTTACCTCTTGTGGAGTGTCTGAAAGGTGAAGAAAATGAGGAAAAATTTCTGCAAGTTGTTAGGGATGAAAGTCCCTCTGTATTTTGAGTCTGAATCTGAGAGGCCTGAGCCAATATCCCAGTTTCAAACCTACATTTAAAGCACACCCTGTGGCTCTGTGTGTGTCACACTCCCCCTGACAACCCCAGGGTTCAGAGGGAGGAAGGCACCCAAGCTCTGGTAGCCTGGCCCCAGCTGGGCTGTGTGACAGAGCCCAGGCTGCACACAGGGTGGGTTCGGTGTTGGCACCGTGTCCTGTCACCGCTGTGCTGGGAGAGTGTCCCACCAGGGCAGCTCTGTGGGACAAAGCCCCCTGCCCAGCACCACTGGGTCCCTCTGCATGGTGCTCCTGCTCTGGAGATTCCAGCTCCACAGCCCCTGGAAAACGGGGCTGCCCCTCACCTGCCACCCCCGTGCCAGATCCGTGTCCTCCTGGCACGTGCTGTGACCCGGAGCTCGCACTTCACGCCATGCACAATCCCTCACTCAGGGGTTATTAAAAGGCCAGAACTGGGCCAATAAAGCTGAATTTCATTTGTTCACACACAGCAGTGGGGAGTGCTGCCTGCTGATGGCACTAACCCCAATCCAAACTCCTTTACAACAGAAGTGGATCAGTCAGAAGTTCAACAGAGAGCAGGCAGTGCCCCTCTACCTTCCCCTCCTCATCCCCTATTAAAAACCAATTTTATAGCATAGGGAATATCGGATACCATCTAATGATCACCAACTAATAGTCTCACTGAGCCCTGATCCAGAACATCTTTAGCTTGTGCATCCTCCCAAGGACCTTCTTCCACAGGGATGGATTCTCTTCCTTTGCAGGCACTGTAGGACTAGCACAAACCAACTGCTGTATAATTTAATTTTTTTTTTTTTGGTCAGCCAGATTCCCAAAGTTTCAATCACATTTCATTGGAGAGAAAGGAAAAAGCATGAGCCAAACTTTGAAATAAAATCATGAAATAGTGAAGCACTGCTGGCAGTTCAGCTTACTGGGCATCAAAGTTTAAACTTTGCTTTCAACCTCAGTTTTCCAAACACACTGTCACTCACCATAATATGGGTTAAAAATAAGAGAAAGCAAAGATGAAATGTAAATGATTTAAATGCATGCATATGTTCTTTTGTAAAATGCATAATGCAGCTGCAAGGTTTTTCCTCATATTTTGGACACAAATCAAGGGGGAAATGGTTCACTTATGATACAGTGAATTTTTTATCTAACTTCAGTGCTAAAATGTAGCTCCCTGTAAGCATTTCACTGTATACTGTGTGTTGGTTTGCTTTTATTTGGCCTTTTTTTTTTTTTAGAGCTCAAATACAAACACCAAAATCAAAAGACTGACACCAAAGGCCTTTTTTCTTCTCCAAATTCTTTCATGGCAACTTCCTGCTTGTTAAAAATCCACCAGCAACACAAACACTTTACAGAGGATCTACCGCCATTTACTACATCTGATATCCAATCACAAGTAAGTTTGGAGGAAATTATCCTCACTTTTAAAATACATTTAAAGTGATGGGCAAACAGTAGAGCACACAGTGGTTTGCTCAGCATTCCTGCTGTAAATGCTAGAGGTGAAAATCCCAATTAATGGGAATTGCAAGGAGCTAGCAAGATTCTTACTGCAACACTGGCTTCTCCTGCTTTTTTGTATCAAGGCAAAAGTAAGGAGGTAGAACTTTCCTGGAGTGACATAGGACTGTTTGTAGCATCCCAAAGCTGAAAGATGCGACAAATGACAGGCAGGGCAGGAAGTGCAATCTCCTTCTCACATCAACAGCACCCTGACCTGGAGCAGAGGGAATGCAACGCCAAAGGGGACGGCAGAGCCAGTTACCAAAACTCCCACTGCTCCAACCCATGCCAAAGCCTCGCAAATTCCAGGAGTTATCCCGCAGTCCAGGTGGGTCGTGGGGAGCCAGGGCCAGCTGTGCCTGGGACAAACGCCCAGGCAGGCGAGCCCCGCTCCTGGAGCAGATGTGAGCTCCAGGGAAAGCAGCTGTGCCGGAGGCCCCGGGGGTTCCACACAGCACACCCGGCACACGAGGCACAAATGGTTGCCCGCTGTTGCTGGAGGGAAGTATCAGGGAAGAAAGACTTGGCAAGCCTGGGATTTCAGAAGAGGACGGCCTGCACCCCACCTGACCTGGGGACATGGGATTTTTGATAGGACTATTACAATCACAGAGCTTATAAAATATATTTGGAAAGGCTTTCGTGTTGGTTTTGGGATAGGATACGAAGGCCCCAGGAATCCACTCTGAGGCCTTAAATCTGTGGCCAAACTCCAGCAAAAACCATATGTTGTTCATATCAGCACCTTTTGCTTTTCCCTTGCTCCATTTTCCAGGCCCGTGCCCTGCGCAGCACCGACCGGAGCCTCAGGGCACCGGGGCTCAGGGACCACTTCTCACCTGGAGAAATCCCAGGATAATGATGCCAATAACCCCAAATCTGTTTTCTGCCATTTGCTGACTGTGCCCTGCTTATTTTCACTTCACAAGGGGAGCAGCACCAGGTCTAAGCACAGAGCGCTCCCTTGGAGACTCCACGCTCCTTTCTGGAATGTCCCAGGAAGGCTGTTCCAAGCAGGAATAAGAGCCCACAGCTGCAGGTTGGGATCTCTAGCATCCTCCTTGCACACGAGAGCAGCTGAGGAGGATGGTGACAGTCAGGGGCTCCTCCCTGTGCTCCCACTCTCTGCTCTCTGCAGCAGCCACTTGCTGGCACCAGCTTTGGCTTTTTGGAGCTCTCCAGCCAGAGCTGGAGTAGCATCCAGCACCCAATTTAGCTTGCGTTGTAATAAAAAGTGAAAGTTAAAAGCAATGCAAGCAGCAGATAAAGAACTATTAAAATCTGGCTGGGGTGATGCCAGGGATGGAGTCCAAGGCAGGGGAGGAGCCACAGCTCCAAGCCAATGGGTATTCCACAGTGTTAGCTAATTAAGGAAAACAAAATATTTTCCATCTGTTTCTTTACCCCTGACGTCACCGAGGCAATAAAATATATACACAAGTAAGCACCAACAGGCTGTATTTCAACTTTGATATAAATATTTACTCCCAGCAGAGAACATCTTTACTTCAGCAAGTAGCCAGGGTGAGGAGGCTGTGATTGTGACACCCTCAAGGTATTAAGCTCCAGCCTAGAGTAGCTGAAATGCCTGGCTCATTTATCCTGCCAAATAGCTCAGTTCTATCTGTCACGTACCTAAATCCACACTTCTGCCACTCATCCTTATTACACCTTACAATAATGGACAATTGCTAACACCTGCTCTTTTTGGACTAACAGTGGTGAAAATAAGTGCCTATGCTGATATTACATTAGAAATTACAGCAGGAGGAAGCTGAAAGACAAAAGGGAGGGTCTGCAGAGCCCTGAGGCCAAGGGCTGATGTTCTGGATCAGTTCCTGAAAAGAGTGGAGGACAAGCTGGAGGATCTCAAGAGGAGCAGGACCAGAATCCTGGTGGCTGAAATCCTTAGCATCTAACAGAGACTGCAGGCCAAAGCGGCAACAAGAAATAATGAGGCGTGTTTAGATGTTTTCCAAAGCAAACACGGGAAATGGTGAGCAAACACTTGGAAAGATAAAGCCTAATTTAGTGACATCACTAATTAAGAATGTCTCTATTATAAACTGGAAAACTGCTTATAAACAAAGCTTTCCCTGAAACAATACTGACTCCAAAATTCAAATACTGTTCTTTTAACTTGCACATCCAACACTATTTTAAGACCACTTCAAGCAGCCTAGATTAATAAAAGAGCTTAGAATATGTTACAAGCTTATAAAAATATAAAGATTTGCAAAACGCTTCCTTTAAGCAGTGTAGGAAAAGAGCAGAAATGTCAATGCACACGCTCCCTGCAAATACCAGTGGTGTGTTATTTCTGTGCAATCTCTCAAAACACAAGTACAGACACTGAGGTTTCTGGATCTCTTGTAAGTTTAACAGTAGCTGGGAGCTCTTAGATCTCCAGCTATAATAAATATTGTATCCTACAGGAGCCCATCGGGAATCTCAGCTCATGTGTTGTTCCACAGAAGATTGTGGTGTCAGATATGATTAGAATCAACACTTCCCACTTATTCAGAGCTTTAAAGCTACCTACACACAACATTAACAGCTGTTAATGAAAGATAATTAAGGGGCACAGAAGAGCCTCATATTAAGAATGAATTCTTGTTAACTAGGGCAAAATACCCAGGATAGTAAGATTTTTATTTTCCCTCTAAATAAACTCAAGGCATTTCTGTGTTAGACCATGTGCTCTAGCCCCCTGCTATTTCTCAGCTGATATGAACTGAAGGTGGCTTCCCCAACTGGAAGTTAGTAGCTCACACTTCAGCAGTGAGACACTGCAGAGGCTGCATTAATGGAGCCCTGTACACGCGTCAGGCGGGTTGTGTGACACGAGAACAACTGTCTGGGAGCACCAGGACTGTGCCAGTGACCATTATCAGGGCCCCTGGAGGCCCCACTGCAACTTTTCTTCATATGGGAAGAAAAACCCCATTGCCCTGGATTTGGTTACGATGCTGGTGAGGTCACAGTTCAGCTTCCAGGGAGCTGTGACATCAACAGAGAAACTGCTGGGCCAAAAACCACATGGGGGAGATGAACAAGGACAGCAGCACCTCCAGGAACCCAAATTGCTTAAAGTCAAATTCCACCCAACACAGCAGGGGCTAGAAATTGCTGCTTTTTGGTTTTCACTTGCATCAGTGAAATCAGATGCATGTAGCACCATTTTTTAAGCTGATACACACTTGTGTTGAAACACAACCATCTCAGCAGAGAGGAATTGCTTCAATGACTATGAGACTGCTCAGCTGCACCAGAGGCAAACTGGCGTGAGGAGCCACAGTCTCCTCTGCCCCTTGCAGGATAAAGCTACCCCACATCACCACGCTGTGCTGTGGAGAGAGAGCTCCCATCTCCAGAACTGACTAAACCACCCACAATCATCACAGGGTGGAAAATTAAATCAGTATCTAATGATTCTGCTGCCTTTCACTCACTGCCCCCATGCTTGTCCTCTCCAGTGTACTTCTCCTGCCTCCAGAAAACACCCACCAGTGTTTCAAGACATGAATGCTACTCCATGTATCCCTGCAGCTGAGTCTTTTCCCAATCCAGGCAAGGATCCAGCAGCAAGTGCCCAGTCAGTAGTGTCAGGTCATTTTAATTTCTCCTCACATCTCCCCAGTCTATAGGGCATAGCTGTTTCTAGATGCAATCACGTACACTGCATTGGCATCGTGGAGCCTGTTGGAATCAGTTCTGTCTTAAGGCTCCCTTCAAAAATCATCAGATAACATTTTCTCAAATTAGATGAAATAAATCAAGTTGAAAACATCCTAAGTACCAGAATTTTGCATTATGCAGCTCACGCACACACACACACACACATCGCAAGGCAGATGAGCTGGCTGGAGAGAGCAGGAGCACATGTGAGCGTGTGCTACTGCACTGAGGAAACAAAGACACCTGAGATGTCCCACATGCTGGCACCAGCCAAGGAATAATGCATCAGATGTTATGCAAATAGGAACTACAATAAGCATTTAAAATAGATATATTAACAGAATCAGCACACAACTTATTCCAGGGAAGAACCAGAACTTAAATTCATGTAAATGTGAGCTGACAGGACATGTAAGTACAAACCAAGCAGTGCTGGGTCAATGTTTTTGTGTTACTGAACAGGTGATGCCCCCTAAGAGCAGCTTGTTCTCTGCTCAATATTAAAACCTCTCAATTGCTGTGAAGAACAGACCAAGGGCCAAAGCCCTCCCTTGCCTTCAAAGCTCACCATTATCCTCTGCAGCTCTGAGTGCAATCTCTATCTGCCACAACAAACCACCTTTATCCCGTGCAGGTAATTACAGGTTCAGGTCAAGGACTGCAGCCCAGATTGATTTCACGTCTCTGCAGCCCTGGCTGGCTGCACTCGCGCGGGGCAGCTGCAGCAGCCGTGACACCGGAGCTCACCGGGATCCAGCCCGGCTCAGGCCCGGCACTCATTGCCTGTGGCAGTGGGGACAGCCTGGGAATTCACAATGTTGGAGACTTCATCTGCCAGCTGCATTCACACATCTTTACTACCTGAATAACTGATCTCTGCTTCTCCGAGGCAGCACTTTGTGGTGTACAGCGTTTGGGAATAAATATTTGATCGTGCATACAACAGAAAGGAGCTCAGATAGTTTAAGGTGTGACAGCAGAAGTGCTTATTAAATTCCAAGTGAGAGCATTGCTGGACAGTAAAAATTTGTTCTGTGGTCCCTGTCTCACAGGTGTGGTGATGAACAATAAAAGACCCTTCACAGGGAGGAGGGAGGGCAGGACAAAACCCCAGTCAACTCTTCTGTTCCTTAAACCCTCTGCAGGCAGAGCTCTCTGTCCACGACCAGCTAGTCACACACAAAAGAAAGGGAAGTACTAAATTACAAGCTGATTTTAAGTGGGCATTGATTGAAGTAACCAGAAGAGAGCTTAGTATTGTCAGAGTTTCATACAACAGCAATAAACAATCTTCATTAAAAAATTATGTGTGCATCCCCCCACAGCACTGCACTCACCAGGTTTCAGTTTGAGAACATTAAGGTCCCCCCCACCCCACACACAATCAAAGAGGAAAAGAATCCTCAGGATCTTCTCCTTCTACAAGATTAATTTTAATCATTAAATACTGCCATTCATTGAAATCCTTCCCACTCAATTTCTGCATTTGTCCTAAGCAAGACAGAAACAAATTTATGATCCTATTCTGTGATGTCCTCCCAGCAGGAAAGGAAGAGGTTGATGCAAAAAAGAGCTCAGACAATTTCTCTGTCAATGTTCTTGTCCTTCCCTGAGCAGTGCAACCAAACAATTGCTTGGCTGATATGTAAGTGTCCAAACCCTCTTTATGTGAGGGAATAAACAAGGCTTTTCATAGACAGACACACAGATGCAGCCACTTCTCTTAAACGAGCAGCACTGAGTCACGGAGCACACCTGAGGGCCTGAGCCCACACCTGGGGTGCAGCTGAAGGGAAACACTTGTGTGTACACTCACTGCAGCTGTGGGGGCAAACTCACTGACCAGCAAGTGCTGCAAAACCCTTTCTCCGGAGGTTTTCTAGCTCTGAAAGCTCAAAATTGACTGTACAGATAATCCTAACCTTCCCACACCCTCATTTCTGCATCATTCAGGCAGTGGTAGCGACTTCAATTTTTCAGGTATGTAATATATGGTACATAAATGATGTGTGTCATCCCCCACAGGTTACAGAACGAAAATTCAGAGAGGTGCCTGGTTGGTTTGGGCGTGTAAAGACCTTCAGCTGCAGCATCACCTGCACACAGGAGGACACTTCAAGGTTTCTCTTTCATCTCTGGGCTCTAATAAGGTCTTAAATGGAACCTGAATTAGTAAGATTTACCCCAGCTGTGCCAAAGCCAAGCCACAGCCTGAGCACACCTTTGGGAAAGATGGACAAACACCCTCTGCCTGCTGCACACAGGGAGCAGCTCCTACTGCACAGCGGTTCTGCTGCTGCACGCTCACCAAAGGCTTCCTGCTTTGCAAAGATTTGAACTCCCTGTAGTCCCTTTAACATTTCCACTGCCAATCTGGAATGGCATCTGGAATTACAGTGCATTTAATCCTTGAGGGTATATTCTCTCTATGATGCACGTGACTAAAATGTGTGCATTGAGGGACAAATGTCCAGTAGCTTTAGGTGACTGGATCTTTGCAAACTTTTCTTGAAAAAATAAACCAGAGAAGAGTGTCTTAGGAGAATTTTGAGTTGAGAGAACCATATAGAAATATGCATTTTTAAAATGCACCCGTGTAAGTTTTACAGATTCAGCCATCCACCTTGAGGATGCCATCACAAACACACATTTCTAACAGTATTAGGGTTTTGTACTTTTTAAATGAAGATTTTTGCAAATGATCTTACGAGGTTGTCCTTAGCACAGCACAGTTTTACAGACACATGAAAAACCGTACTAAAAAAAGCACCCAAATTGCTTATGAAACACACCAAGAGAATTGCCACCAACGGGGGAGAAGGAAGGAAGCTATTGAGAATGGCAGAAGGATAATGGGAGATGATAAACATGTACTTGAAGTCTTTTGATAGGAAGGAGAAATGATGAGTCAGATAAGCAGAGGCGCCACATGGGTTGTCTCTCCAAGCAACAGGCAATCAAACCTCCAGATAAGCATCTTCATAAAGTGCAACAGGCTCCAGTGCAGGGGCAGAGCTGAACAATCACTTCCTGGTTCAGCTCAGGCAGGAAAAATTTATGACCTACTTAAAAATTCTTCAAACCTAAAAATGTCTTTGCCATAAAGACCATCAGCCGTTTAGGGCATGCTGTGGGAAGAGCAGGAAATGAGAACACTTGAAGTGGTGGACTGGAACACAGAAATCCAATGCTGTACAAGAGTGGTATTTAAAGCAATCCCTTCCCATCCACAGCTGAGATTAATGGAGTTTTCTGCACATCTCAGAGGTGGGAAGAGAAGAAAATCAGCATAAAATACTTTTGTTCCCCTTGCTGGGCCCTGCTGCAAGAACAGCTTGAAATCTCCGAACACAGTGCACACATTTCCTTTGTGTCTCCTTTACAATTCACACCCCTACACCATCACACAATCTAGAATTTGAACCTCTAGTTCTGCATGGGAAAGAGTGAGGATCAGGCAATACAAAAACTGCTAAAAGAGGCTAAAATCCCTGAATCAAGAACCAATTCCAACCCAACCTATCTGAGCGAAGTAAATAAATGCTGCCATCAGCATGTCCCTAACAAAACCCAGGTATTGGTTATAAGAAACTTATGAGGTGTTATAACCAAACTGAGTCACTGCTGGACAGTAAATATATTTTCAGTGTCCTAACAATGTATACAATGGACTTTGGCAATTTTAATATGGACACACATGTTAAAGGCATTACAAATGGAGCTTCATCACATTCACATGAGTCAGTTCATATTAAAGCCCCATCCACACCTCAGGAAAAGCTGTTTAGCACGGAAGAGGCACAGTCCCACGTGTCCATTGTTTCTGCTGGAGATGGAGGAACACAGCTCTAGAAAGCGCTACAGTTGCAGCACGGTCACATTTCAGAATTACTGCACATCCCTGTTACAGGTAAAGGCGCTGCTCCTACACAAGAGGGAAAAATCCCTGCCCTGATAATCTCGATGCCTCGCTCTGTATCAGCTGATAGTGAAGCACAGCTCTGCCATTGATCACTCTGAATCTCAAGTGTCACAAACACAGACTGAAACACTCCGGTGATTCGCAACAGTAACCTTTTAGGAGCAATGAGCATAGATGAACTAGTCAAAAAAAAAATCATAACTGATGCATTGATATTTTCTTCTGTATCAAACAATTATTTTCAAAATTACTTTGTCGTGTAATAAAACAAACAAAATTGCCTTCAAATAACCAGCATCAGATGTTCGTCTAAGCCCAACAGGAATTAATTTAACAACTTTCAAATATTTGAAAGTGGAATTTATAAGGACAATGCTCAATATCCAAAGTAAATGTGGTTACTATTGAACTCTGTTATAAACACATATATGAAATATCCTGTAATACCCAAATAAATTCATTTGGCAAACAATGAAGCACCTTGGACTCAGCATTTATACCAACAGCAAACAGAGTCTGAAACAGGAGCTTTTACTTTAACTCTCTTTAAACCAGCCTTCAGAACCCCCTTTCTGTATGTGTTACAGTCTCTCTTTACAGTTTAACCTCAATCCAATCAGGAGTCTCCAGGGATTTTCAAATCGCTAAAGATTAAAATCCTCTCTGACTTGACTGTTTGACTAATGCTGTGTGTTTAATAATTCTACTTGTGAGAGATTTTATTTGACAAAATCCTGCTGTGTGGACCCTCCGACGCTGTACAGCTGCACTGGAACATAAAGCTCTGCTGCCCTTGTTTCTTTAGACAGACTATTCCCCACCACCGAGGGGAAAAGAGAACTTTATAGTACATATATTACTCTGTTGATATTAACAAAACCACTGTGGTATTAAATCTACACACTCTTTTCAGAGCAGAGCAGTGAAAATGTGCCTATTACACAAACATTAGATAAACTCTCCCGTTGTCCTGATTGTTCACAGAAATCAATTACATTTATGATTACACTTCAATGAAAGCTATTTTATAAATGAGATGGATCTGTAATATTCTATGCTTTAGGCATTCATTAATAAAAGCATTTCAGTGTTAGTATTTGTAAATGTTCTGCTTTTTAGTTTAGGCCGTTTTTAGCATTCTACAGCTCATGTTAAACTTTACATAAATAGTGTGTTCAGACCTTACCACAACGCTGTGATTTCACATTTGAGTGGTAAGAGGGGAAAAAAAAAAACCATTACGGCAGGACTGAGTATTTGTATAGACAGCACTTACCCCATGGTGCAGCTGAAAATCAGGACAACCTTCATGGCAACGGTTAGCAAACATTACCAGCCAAAACAAAAGAGCAATTGATGAACATGAACATGAAAGGCAACAAAATCTGAAAGTGTTCCTACCTGAAGTAGCATCGATGACGGTGGAGACTCCCCGGCGGTCGGCCACGGGCCGCGGTGAGCCCGGCATGCTGACGGGCTCCGAGCGCACCGGCTGGATCCTGCCAACAGGACAGAGTCAGCACCGGGCCACACTCACCCTAATCAGGGCCCTAATCACGCCCCTCACCTCAATGAGCTGAAACAAGCAGCAAGTTAATTGGGAAATGGGTTGAAAACCGCTGAACACTTCTGTTTTGCCTTGCTTGGTGTAGCCAAAGTCGGGATAATCCATCCAGAGACTTGCACAAAGTGAGTATTCCCAAAGGATGGGTCAGATGGGAGCTCTCAGGAACCCTCAAAGGAAAATGCTCCCCCTACCCAAACTGGGTTAAAAAGCCTCCATCACCCTCCTCAACAGCAGCCTTTTAAAGACCCCCTTGCAATTGTTGATTCCTTTCGTAACGTAGCTCTGTATAATTTCTTTTTATTTCTGCTTTCTTTCTGCACATGTAAACACATACACAATAAAAAAGTAATACATTTGACAGCCATATCCTTACTCATGGCAGTAATTACACACAAGGAGAAATCACACATTTCAAACCCATGGATTTCCAGCCCAAGGACAATCTGCCCACTCTTAATGGGATTACTCATATTATCCATCTCTCTTGCTTTACTCCTAAGAGTTTCAAACACAGTCCCAAACAATCCAAGTCCCTACCACAGAACTTTGGACTTCAAATCACATGCAGAGTCAGGAGCATGGAAACTTGTTAAATCTGGAGTTACTGGGCAGGACACAAACACTTGGAGCATAAATCTCTTCTACAAATCACCAGCAAATATAAACCCACAGTTACCTTCGCTCTCCTTCCTTCCTTCCCTAAGCCCAGCCCGTGCCCCCAATTCCAAATCACCCAATGTCCAAAACCAGATGAATTAAATACATGAAAAAGAATTGCAAGGAAGGAAGAAAAGGAATGGGAAATAAAAATTTTTTAAAAAACAGGGAGGAGAAAAACATTCCAGCAGTTCACTTACTGTTCCAACACACTGACCGCTGTCTAAATTCATGGCATAAAGCTCCCACTCATGTCTGAGAAAATGAATTTATTTAGCAATGCAGAAACTGTGAAAGGCAAGAGGACACTGAGCAAGGCCACCAGACTTTGTACTGCCTTTCCCTGGCGTGTGCCAAAAGAAGGGGCAGCAAAAGGAATCTGAGCTGCCTGGCCTGGATGGGTTTTTCTCATTGGTGCATCATGGGCTCTTCCATGACTTTCCCCTGGCCAAGCCTGATGAAAACTGTGACATGTCCTACACATGTGGCAGGAGGCAAGTTCTGCACACAACAAATGTGAGACAGCTGGGAAATTGGTTTTGGTTTTACCTGAGGCTGTTGAGATCAAGATCATCTGTGTCAAAGTCCAGGAGGGGCTGCGGGGTGTCGCTGGGCCCGTGCGACTGCAGCACGGAGGAGCTGGAGGAGATGACGGTGGTTTGGCCTGAGGGATGGATGGTTTTGAACTGGAACTGAGGGCCCATCCACAGGCGGCGATGAGGCCCAGTGTGAGTCACTATTTCCACCTGCGGGAAGGGAATGTGGGAAATGATTAACACAAAGCTGCAACTTCCTCTAATGATGGGTTCCTTCAGTGTGCTGCACTCCTGGAACCCTGCTGCTCTCAAGTGAAAAGGGTGTTCTGAGCCAGGGTGTTTGGAGGAATGTTTAGTAAGGGAAAATTTGGGATGTCTTTGCTAGAGAATGGATGCGTTAGCCAAAGCCAAGAGCTTCCTGCAGAGACTTGAAAGCCTGTGAACCACCGGCCTCACTGAACCCTGGCCCTTCCACTGTTCTGAAGATCAACGCTCCAGCCTGGCCACCACTTCACCAGATCCTGTTCTTTCCTCTCCTTGCCAGGATGAAACACACCCCAAAACCTGAATGCTGCCCTCACGACGTAACCAACAGGGGACACATTTCTGCCTGCCCATATCCCCAGCCATCCCCTGTCCCGACCAGGGCGAGGGCTGTGCTTCTGGAGAGCCTGTTCAGCTTTGTTACGGCTGCTCGGTGAAAGTTCACACCTTAAACCGCTTCCCATGGATACAGTGAGAGCTGGATTTCAAATCACAGCTCCTAATTCCTGTTGGCACGTGTGAGGAGAGGGCTGGCACGGAGCATCTTGCGGGAAGCGTGAGCTCCGTAACCGAGAGCCGTGGGGAGAGCGCTGGGATGAGCCCAGGTCACGCTCAGCCGAGGAACAGAGCCACAGATGTGCCACACACAGGGTCCACACAAATCCAGACATTTAACCAAAATTCTGACAGTTCAACAGAAGGAGGGTGTTTGTGTTCAGGAAAACTGCGCCTTGTAAATAAAAGGGTAACCCAAGCATAGAACTTCTGTAATCAGAGAATAAAATCATTAAGGCTGGAAAGATAATATGATACAAGACTGAAAACCAAAAAGAGCTTTTAAAGAAGAGAAAAAGGAAACATGACATAAAAATATAAAGCTCTGGTGAACTCATTTTTTTTAAAACGGAAATAGACTATTAAATATAAAATAACATAAATATAAAATATAAAATATACTATTAAATTCCTTTCACTTTCTGCTAAACAATCATCAGCTTCAGAGCAGAAATGCAATTCAGTGAGGGAATTCATGAAAACAGATTTTTGCTTAGGTATATAGATGTACACCAGTAGCGAGTCTCCATCCTTAAGAAGTAATTTGAAACCCTGGATGATGTCAGTTCTCTGCTAATGTGAGACAACAACCACAGCCTATACAGCTCTATTTCCATCTTTGCATTTAGCTCAGCCTAAACTCAGCTTGGCTGCAGCCGTTTCTGAGGCAAGTAGCTTTTATGTAGCAGTGTAAATTAGGCCACAGATAAAGTAATCTGTGTATTTTAAGCTTGAAACCATCAGTGTCACAGAGCCGAGAGGTAAACAGATGCCTTTGCAATTTTACTGAGGCTATGGCCAGATGTTCCTATTCACTCTCCTGTTGTGTGCAGGACAAACATATTGTATCTACTTCCCACTGACAGCACACATTACCCACTGTTCTAATTGAAAAGTTGAAGTGAAGGGCGGTTTTTTTTCACTGCTTGCTGTTACTGTTGATAACAACACTTTAATTTTGAAAAACATCCTTGCACTTTAGGCTTAATCTGAAGTGGCTTGCTCAGAGAACGCCAGCGTCACCGCACTCCAAGGGCTATCATCACTCCTGCTCTCAGCAAGAATTAAACATTCCAGGAGCATTCTCGGAATTATCTGTGTTCTGTGACACCACTTGGGATTTTTTTTTCCCCCCCTTATAAATATATTTAGTCTTCTAGAGGGATGGATGTGGTGAAGCTCGAGCAGTTGAAGTTCTGTTGACGTCTCATATCTTCCAAGAATTACTAATAAACAAACACCCATAAGGTAGGTTTACCATAATCTCTTTTTTCCTGAGGTTTCACCAGAACAGTAAAATAAGCAAATAACTCCAAACAGTCCTGGAGAGGTGGAAAACTGCAGGTCAAATCTTGCCCCAATGAGCTCTGAGATAAAATCCCTGTTGAGAAGTTTCATCATCTTTGTGCTCTGAGAAATCAGACACAGCACGAACAAATGAGATACCTCAATGTGCAGCCACATCTGAAACCTCAGACAGGTAAGTGAATTCACATGAGTGGATTCCCCAGTGAGTGCTCCTCCTGGACAGGTCCTTGTGGAAACCTAACCTCTCATTTTAGGAAAAAGCTGTGTATGATTTATTCACCAGTGGGAGAAGCAAATCCCATCCATAAATATTTCATATTTATGCCATACACCCCAGCAACACATTTAATGCATCACTCCCATAACAACATTGTTCTCAAACCAGAGGAAACCCACCTAATTTGTCAGGGTGAATTCCATGGATCAGGTACCTTGTAATTGCTTTGGCAAATCCAGAGCATTTGTAAATGTTATTTATTTATTTAACTCTAACCTTTCATTTCTAACAGGAACTAATTCTCAGTGTATTATTCATGACCTACATTCTTACACTGATGTTCTGTTTTGAGCCAAATGGTCAAGTATTTACTGAATTCTTACAGAGAAGCTTCACTGACTGAGACATAGCAGGATTGGATAAAAGACGATGATTAGGCCTCATATAAAATTCTTCCACCAAGCACGACTGTTTTAAAGCAATAGAGTATTTCTGTGTAGGCATTAGTCACAGGAATTATCAGTAGGGAATGACAAGCAGGGAAGGAAGGCAGTAAAGCAGCTAATGCCCCATTTTTCTGTTCAAGGGAGACACAGGTCACCACCCCAAAGGCACCGTCATTTTGCCAACTTCCTTCATCGCTGTCCAAAAAGGACCATGCCAGGAGAAAAAGGAACACAGGTAACCTGCTGTTGCCAGCTGAAACTTCCCACTTGATGCTGAGCTTCCCAGGGATGTGATTGTGTCAGGAATGACGGGGTTTTATCTGGTTTGAGACCATCGAACTCACACCACGGCTAAGTCAGGAGTGGAGTCAGTTTTACACACGGCAATACCCGTGGCTGTTGGAAGTCTCTTTCCCACCCGGAGGAAAGCTGCGAGTTTTACTTCCAATGGCTCCCATTCCTTTTGTCCTGACCTGGAACCCCCCCAGAGCATACCTGTGACAGCCACTCCTCATCCTCCTGCCCGCTGTGGTCGGAGGCCAAGCTGTCGTAGGACTCGTGCCTGGTGATGGGCCCAGGGCTTCCTGGTGGCACCACTGAAAAAACCCCAGAAAATTCAAAATCAGATTTTCTTTAAATGCTTTATTTTAAAAAGAGAGAGAGAAAACCTTTTTCAATAAGTTAATGGCACAGCAATGTATCTTTATGGCCTCTTCCAACCCAAACCATGCTGTGATCGGCCATTTTCACTGCAATCCCCACAGTCTGTGCCTGTGCACATCCACACCTCGACAGCCCCAAGTGTTATTTCAGCTCTGTGTCTTCATCAATTTTCAGAGAATCTCGAAACCACCTCCATCTCCTTCCTTACAGCCGTGGCAGACCTAACTCCATGGCTCAGGGATGTGTCTGCCTAGCCTGAGCTCCTGGTAAGAGAACACACACATCTTCCTGAGCACTCACAGTAATGTCTGAGTATGAGATCACAACACCCGCTTCTCTTCCTTGAAGTTTATCTGTGAAACCAAAGAACAAACCCATGATTCTGACCTGTTTTGCTGCTGCCCCAATGCTCCCCACATCTCCTGGCTCCCAACACTAAATCCTCCTGCCTGTTTCGGAGAGCACAGCTGATCAACTGCAGGCTTTCCTGTTATTGAACTCCCTAACAAACTTCATGGCTCCAGCAGATGGTTTTGCTTTCAAACCAACAGGAACTTTATGGACTGTTCTGAATTTTTTTTGTTCTTTCTATCCCAGGGGCAACTACCAGAGCTGTCAAGATTAGGGAAGCTGCAAAAACACAGCCCAGGGAGCAGCATCCCCCCTGCCTGGTCGCCGTATTTCTCCCTTGTGGAATACTTTTACATTTTACTGGAGATTCAAGACGGCTTTACAGTGAGAAAGAAATTTGAAAAAACAACTAAAAAGCTGGACAAGTGATTAGTTTTGGTGCTCCACTGGAAGCCTTTTCCTGAGGAACCACAGCTTTGCCCAGGTCTTGCGTTTCCGCGCAGCTTCCAAGCGCAGCATTAACTCTTTCCACCCAGGAGTGATGAAATGCTGAATTCCATGGCAAAGCTCTGCCTGAGAGTTCACCAGCGGGGCAGCCGTGATAAAGCCTCAGCTGAGGTCAGCCCTCAGACATTTAACTGGCTGTTTAAGAAGCCAGCATTTCTGTGCCACACCTACCACAGAAGCAGCATTTGGAGGGGCTGGTTGGGATGGGGGGATCCCTAACGCTGCTCCCAGCTCACTACTGGCTCTGCTCCCACCATTCCCAGTGGGAATGTGCAGTGTGCTGGGGGAAGCGACCTTAAAGACAAGAGATCCTTGCTGGAGATCTGCCGTTGCTGTGCTGCTTCTTACACACACACATATGGTCATATTTTTCCCAAGTTAAAAATGCCCTTGAAGTTACAGGAACAAACACGATGTAAAAATGCAAAGCCCCTTTTTCCTTCATTTCTGGGTCACACACCTCTCACGTTGGTATCAAGTTCCAAGACAAGATTAATTTAAGCCTGGAAGGACATTTCCAGGAATTTGAGCTCAGGAGTAATCTTTTATCTTCCAGCTTAACTCTTTGAAAATCTGAATTCACCCTGGAAATTAAAACAGACTCTCACCCATGAGTGAGGTTATTCTAATGCTGCAACACAGAGTATTTTCAATTTCTGAAGAATTTCCCAACCATGCAGGATAAAAAATAATAAAATTCCAACTCTTGCAAAGCTTTGGAGCAAGTAGTGTTTTTTACTGGTTCTCCTGTAATTTCTCTTTCATTGGGAAAACTCACAAATGGAGCAGGCACAGACCAAGAGCACGAAAGCCTTGGCTGCACAGAGATATTTTACTGCAATTGCAGGTGGTTTGTACCTTCCTAAAATAATCAATTCAATGCCTTGTGTCTGAGCTATGCCAACTTGTAACTTCTTCTGTTCTTACACCAACATCTGGAATAAACATATCAAATATCAGCCTCCAACGGAGTTTGTTTAATCTAGAAATACACAAACACAAAGTGAAAAAGTACAAAGAAAATGAGTGCTTATTAAAAATCTAAGGTGAGAACTAAAACACACAATCTCTGTCTGTGCAGGATGATAGGACACGAGTTTCTACAGTCTGCTCAGAAAGGAAAATAAATCCAAAAATAAGCATTCAAGGAAACTTCTGAAAAACTGGAGTGGTACCTACAGAAAAAATCAGAGTTGTGCCATCAATATTTAGCAAGGGGCAAAAATCATCTTTGAGCTGCTCAAAAGTAATAATGGCACCTTTACTCTCTGTCCTCCTTCAAGGGAAAAGTTTACAGCCTCCCTTCTCTGCACTTACAGGATTGATGTTACTATGATATTGAAGAAAGATTGTATCTGAAAAAAACACATTACAAATGAAATTATTGGTGTGATAATTGTTAGTGCCAGGAAAACTGCACAGAAGGGACTGTGGAGACAGAAGTTCCAACACAAGCCAAAGCAAAGGCTGAAATACAGCAGAACTGATATTTCTCTGGAATTCCAGGGCCTGATTCACACAGTTCCATGATCAAGTATGAAAAGACCCTCATTGTTTAGAAACTTCTCCGTGATATTTACTGACAAGAAAATAAACAATTTGCATTAATCTCAAATAATTTGCGTAGACTCTCCTGCCACGTGAGCAAGACCTAGATAAACACACATATGCGGAATATTGGAATTAACATGCAGTGCGTTTGTTCATAGATGGGCTAATTACACAATAAATACCTAAAGCTAAGACAAATCTTCCTTCAAAGATTATAAATTGTCATCTTTCAGCAGCATAAAAGTGTTGGAACAAAGAACCACTACAGCTCAATTGTAGTGTGTGCACTTATGGTTTTAATTTGGGAACAATAAATCATTAGTTTTACTTCGTTTTGTGTACTTCTTGAACCAAAAGGTTTTAATTTTCTCATTTATAGAAATAAGCTTTGCACAATTCAATTTAATTGAGAGTTATATATGAAATTCCCAATGTGCTCTTCTCGAAGGGCTGGATGTTTGTCCAAATTACGAGCAAACAAAGGCATTTGAGCACCACAAAGCCTGTTTGTTTGGTGCTGCCTGCCGTGCACATGCCTGCAGACACCCAGAGCGCTTGCCTTTTTCATTTCCATAATTATAATTTAATATAATTAACATTTATAATGTCAAAGAAGGCTCTAAAATGCAGTGAAAACAGGACAATGTGCTCTTAACTAACCCTCCCAGTCTCTAGTGATGTCTGTGGTGAGCAGGTACACAGGATAAAGACAACGTATCCCTTGGTTTCATTAAAATCCCACCCGAACACCCGATTTGGATGTTTTCTCTCTGGTTCCTCAGTTACATTTAGGTGGTGTAGAGTTGGTGCTTTGTGCCTCCGGCTCTACCTCTGCTCAAGTGTGACAACGGAGCGAAGGCCAGGTTTTCATTTTGGGCAGAACACTCCCAGCCATGTTAACAATAAACTGTTTGTAGGCTGGAGATATGCTCCATGTATTTTTTCTTGTGGCTGCATGTTACTGAACCAAGTTCTGGTTTTAATGCAGTTTTCAGCTTGTAAACTCCTACAGGAGCATGGCATGCAAATTAAAATATCTTCTTTTACCCAAAACTTCTCCCCACTCATTTTTTTCCTGTTAGGACTTTCTGAGATTCTTTTATGCATAAATATAATAAAATTAAGCTTAAAAAGCGCTATAAAGCAGCAGTTTAGCCAGACTGACAGCTATTTCACACCACTGGTTGATCAGAGCTTGATCCACTCATTATTTGTGTGTTGCCCACAGTTTATTAGGTGCTTTATGGACCATGCACTCTCTGTATCAGCCCTTTAATAAAGGTATAGGTAGGTCTGTAATCAGAATACAAATTCTGCTTTGATTTTTTTTTTTTTCTTTGATGACTGCTTTACTTGCTCCTTACTTACACTGATCTGACAGACAACAGCCTGGATTTTTTTCCCTAGACAGGTGCTGATTAGGTGTTTAGGCCTCACCATTGCTCCTGGTTGTACTGCAAGACTGGTATACATTCCCTGTGCTTAATTCCAGCTTCCATCTCCAAAGCTCCCTTAGGAAGCCAGTCCAGTACGATGCACTTTTAAAGCTGGGCAGAGCTAGAACCTGATCTTACTCACAGGATGGAGCACCTTAGGGCTGCTCAGCACTCAGACTGCGAGCACACAGTCATCTCTGCACCAAAAGAGAACACATATATTCTTTCCTGAGTTAAGGAATAATTTCAACCGCACGAACCCACGGTGAAATCCATGTGATGGCCATCTTTAAAGAATTATGGAAGAGGTAACTATTTCTATAATTCACTGACTTCAAAAGTATGTTTGACATTATTGTCGGGAAAATTATGTTAACCATGGATTACTGTTACAATCAAAGTATGTAGTGAGAAGTCAAGAGGCTTAGTAGTAAATTTTCAAAGCGGTGCGTGGGGATTTACCCGTTTGACTCCCATTAACGTCAATGGGAGGCGCGCGGCGAAATCCCCGTACGCTGCTTTGAAAACTGACCCCTGCGTGCTCACGGACCCCGCTCTAAGGACTTCCAGATGACCACGGAAGAGGAGGAAAGAACTATTTCAGCATGTGCCCTTGTTCATTATTGTTGTTTGTACACATCTGAAAGCATTTGAGTCGCTGTGCGCAGCGCCGCTCCCAGCGCTCCGTTTATAAAACACGGATTAGGGCGGGCGAGCTGTGGGTAACCTGATGAAGCCATGCACAGGCCCAGGTGTATCTGCATCACAACCTCGACAGACACATTCCCAGCAGCCAATGCACCTTACAGAGCTTATTTTCATCTATATCAATTATGGCTGCAGAATGTGCCGTGATGCACTCCACTGCTCGTGCAACGGCGCAGCTCTTTCATGAACTGACATCTGCCCTGCTCCTATTTACCCCAATCACTCCGTGCTCAATCAGAAATTAAATGTGCTTTCCTTTAACACTCAGTCCTGGTTCCTGCAGGGAGCAGAAGGTGCAGCCTGCAGTTTTAGGGGAATGTAGTTTTCCCTTAAAAAAATAAATACCATGAACTCAATTTCATTAGAAACACCTTTTTCTGGAAGGGGAAGGGGATGCAGATTAACCTGCAATCTGTCACGCCTCCAAGTGTAAGAAGCAAACTTGAAAATTCCATTTTCACCATTTGTGACTCTTTCCAGGAAAACCCAAACATATGTAACAGTTCTGTGTACGAAATGCCTGCTTGGGATCAGTTTTCCCCAGGAATATTGTAACCTTAGTCATAAAAAAAATATATAAATATATATACATTTATAACAGACATATTTAAGACCTGCAACAGTTTTAAATGAAGTAAAAATTTCCAAATTTTAAATCATCAAAATTCTTCTAGAATGTATTTTACCAGAATCACGTTATCACTTACATGCTCATACAGATACCCGTATTTCCACGTAATATGTAGGAAGAAAACCTGAGTCAAAAGAAACACTTAAGAATTAATTTTCTGAAATTCTAAAACTCATTTTCCTGCACAGAAATGCCCTCTTCAAAATTTCAAGGAATTATAAACTTTTCCCCACAGATGTGGATTTTTACAGGGCATCTGCACAACTCCTTTGAGACTACTGATGAAGAGTCCCAGGGAGTTTTTTAAGAAATATATTGCATTCTTTTATTATATGGCTCTAACAAAGTAGAATTTCAGGAGAATTATTTACCGAGTAGAGGCAACATCAGGTAGAAAGAATAAAATGGCAAAGAGGGAATCTAGAAAATAGATTTCTGGCACTCTGATTTTTCAGTTTTAAGCCTGAAACAGTCAACTGACACGATTTTGTGGCAAGGCCCTCACCCGTGGCACCAGGTGCAGCTACAAGGGCAGGAGTTTGGGCACCAGTCCCATGACCAGCACAGGAAAAGGAGGCAGGTGGAAATGTTCACCCACATCCCATGGTCTGTTCCAGCTCCTCACCGCACAGCAGTTCAGGGAAACTCAGGTGGGATTGCCCCTCTTCAGGGGAAGGGTAGACCTTGGTTTCCACGGGGATGGACTCCAGAAATGGGTTATGTTCACTGGCCACGTGCAGAACCACTAAAGCCCAGCAGACACACTGGAATGGAGCAGCTGAAACTGCCCCAAACTCCTGTTTGAGCATGGCCCTGCCACAGCCCCAGAGCAGAAAGGCTTCGAACACCTCGTAACTACACAACAGAGTAATTGTTGTTACTGCCCAGGCTCTGCTTTGGATCAGTTTTACTGTTTGAAACCCAGCTCCTTGTGACAGACATTGAACATACCCAGAGCAAGAGCAGCAAGGCCTCCCCAAAAATGCTGCACAACACCCCAGAGTTACGTGTACAGAAAGGGATGTGCCATAACCCACATTCCTCCATCCTGGAGGTGGCAAACCCACTACTAAAGATGCACACACACAAGAATGCAAGGAGAAGGAAGGAGGTACAGCACTAAATGCAATTATCAGTCCCACTTCAGCCACCTATGACCAGAGCTGCACAGTGCTCTGCTGCGCACTGAGAAGGGCTGCAGGACCAGAACATCCAGATTCCTCCTGTGGCACTCCTTGGCTGTGACTCCAGGCATCACAGCTTGGTTTTCACAGTGTCTGTGTTCACAGCACATATTCACAGTTATTTCATACACTCCCCATCTTACCCTCCGACTTTCCACAACACTCACTAGCTCTGTGGATGTAATTTTTATTTCTGTCAATGGAATGTATGAAAGGAATACAAAATAGGCCATAAAGAACCACAACACTGCTTGGAGACAGAAGTCTTGCCCAGGGTGCACAGCTTTCATTAGAGGGAGCAGGAAGTGCAAAAATGATGTCAGAGCTACAGAGATTATCTGTATAAATGGTGTTATCATTTAACCCAAACAAACAGCAGGGAAAGGCTCGCCCCCTCCCTTTGAAGACAATGGATAGTTACTAAATTGGACTTCTAATGAAAGCCATTTTCAGTGAAACACAAGATATGTGCAACAGTTGGTCCAGAAACGAAAATCTTTTGTAACAGCCAAAAGTCAAAGGCAGCTATAAATACAGGCCTTAATCTTTTCAAGAATCCCTTAACGAAGCCTATAAAACTGATTATATCTTCAGGCCTAACTCAAGTGCAAATTCGTACTCAGAAAAATGCAACAGCCCTGTGAGGATGACTTGGAGAGCAGTACAGGGACAAGGAAAGCGAATACAGAGTACTGGTTTGAATCCTCAAATCCTGGAATACCAATCACATTGCATTTAGAATAAACAATTAATGTGACAGCAGAAGCCTCGGCTACAGGTCCATTTTTCTGAGAGAGAAACAATTTCCAGAAGCGGTCAGAGTGGGATGCAGAAACACTGCATCATTCCTTTTAACACAACAGAAATGCTCTTTGATTATTTAAAAGCCAATTGCAAAGATCTGTCTTCAAAACCTCCTATTGCAGGTTTAATAGCAAAGAGGTGCAAGTACACTTACCAGCAACACGGGAGTAAAGTACAGACTTTTGTTTTAACAAAATCTATATTTATACGATTACATTTCCTATGGTTGAGGGCAGCTGTAATTAATGGATTTCCCTCCTTCCCCTAATGCAGTCATTTGTCAATTTAAACACAGAATGCCCAATCAATTTTGATGTATTTAGTAAGCAATTTGTCAGAGTACTGCACACCAGTTAATATATTAATTCTTGTCACTGGCCCACTTCTGACAATTGCAGGCCGTGTCCATAAAACTGGTCCTGATGAGCCAAAACTCTTGCCTGGAATGTGAAGGTGCCCTTTCCAGAGCCAGAGGAGAGAAACCAGATCTCAATCTATTCAATACCTTTTTGGGGCAGTTTTTGGTCAGTTTTAGGGGGTTTATTCACTAATGTGTTAATTGGCCATGTTTCAGATATTGCAACTACCGTGCAACAGAAAAGTGAATTCAAAGTGGAGAGATAAGGAAGAAAGGAAATAAATCTGAAAGGAGATGTCAGACTTCCTGTTGATGCAAAGTTACCTATTTCCATGGCAATTCCATTATGTACCATGAATGTGTCTGTGTGAATTCAAACATAAAAACATGTGAAAGGTGCAGAAATCACACAAAGGAAACAAGGGGTAAGTCAATCAAATGTGAAAAAATTCAGGCCGTGGTAAAAGAGAGGAAAGAATTTGTGAAAGAAACCGGAACACAGCCAGGGGATTGTCATGGATATGGCAGCACATCTTAGCAGCATCCTCAAGAGTTTACACTACCAAAAGCACCTTAATTCCTAAGTACCAAAGAGCAGGAAGAAAGAAGGATTTAAAGGGTAAGTAATGACAAAACTTGGCAATTCTCTGTGGAAAGCTTTTACATTGCAAGTTCCTGTGGACACCAAACCCGCCTGTGTACTCGTGCAGTGCCTTGCACGACTCTCCTCCCACTGCCAGGTCTGCTAGGACTGCTGAACTACACCACATGATGGTATTCATGTTACAGGAAAAACATCTAGGAAGAATAGAATGTGACTTAGATTTCCTTCTGTTGTGGTTAGATTTAGAAATTGCCCAGGACACAGGTGAATAAAGAGGGAATATTAGAGACACAAATAAGGTAGGATATTATGTATTACATCTGAGCAGCACAGAGAAATATCTGATGCCTAACACCCAGCACTGAAAACCTGAGGACTGTAATAAATCCAGAGGTTTGTGGGAACTCTTATGGGAACAACAGTGAGCCTGGAATCTGCTCTGTCAGGAGAAGCTCTCAGGACTGGTTATATTCTCTCTGAGCAACTGCAAAGAGTTTGGAGCAGGATACTGACACTTCCTGCAGGCCAGCAGGTTGTGGAATTTAACATGCAAGTTCACTTTCAAGCCATGAACTCACAGAAAGCTGTAAATCCCTTGCTTCCCACTTTCTCACCTGTGCAGCAGCCCGAGCTGTGATAATGTGCTCAGGTAGGCACGAGCTGCACACACTGATCCAGGTTTCTGCAGCAGATGTCACAGATGACCTCAAAGCAATGAAACAGCTGTGCTGATCCACTTACAAATACCCTTGGGATAAAGGTCTTGGACACTTGTTGTACAAAACATTTCTTCAAACAATGGTTCCTTGTTCCTTCCTTTCTAGCTGCACGTAAAACTTTCAGATTCTTTAAAAATATTAAAAGCTGAACCGTGTGTCACTAGCCTACCGCAGGATTTTTAGAATATTCTCTGTTTAACACAAGAAGTCACCGGTCTGGTTTATATTTTTCAAAGACTAAGGAAGATTTTGGCCCTGTGTTTTGGCATCAGACCTCTTATTTATGAAAACCTGGCCGTGCAGCCCTCCAAGCAGCCCGCCAGACGTCTCATTGTTCTGCCCGGCTGCTGACAGAGGTACTCTGTGCTAAAAAGCACACTGAGGGTTTTTCAATGACCCAGGGGGCAAAGGTCACTTATTATAAATGGATAATGAGACCTAATGCAATGTTCTGAGTGTGGACAAAGAAAGGGTCTATCCATACCCCCTTGTGACTTGGTCATTCAGGCTTTTATTTCCCCTGCACACTTAATGGAGCCAAACAATTGGCAGAAATGCTATACAGAAACGGAGAGAAACTGCTGCATTCTGCCTCCGAGAGACAGATACAAATAGTGACCCTGAAACGGCGCCACCATTGCTCTCAGCCCTGACATGGCAGACAGATGGAGCAGCCCCCCTCAGCCCCGACCGAGCCATTTGCTGGCAATTAAAGTCCCCGACGGAAGCGAGAGCACATCAAACCCAGGCTGCAGCTACAGCCGGCCCAGGGCAGAGCTGCAGGTAAGCGGAGCCACAGAGCTGGGCTTAGCAGCTCTTTAACAGGTGTCCTTTGTGGAAAAGCTGCCTTGACTCCATGGTTTCAGGGACTTCACTGGGTAGCTTCAGACTGAAAAAATCCAGAAGACAAATAAAACTTCAAAGATAATCAGACAGAAATTTCTCTGTTAGTGCCATTTGCATTGTCTCCTCTAGATACTCTTCTGTCTTTAGGGGTTATTATTCTATTTCTCGTTCCATTTCACATCCAGCTTAAAGAATTCCTATTATGTGAATTAAAACCTGATTAAAAGTCTTATAATTCAAATAACACAAGTTCATGAATTGTTGGAATTTAGCTACCACTCATTATTCTTTCTTTTCTTTAAGAAGTTTTCAGCACTAAACCATTTGAAATGTGAATTTGTACACATGGGTATGCTGTACTGTGTAATAGAATTTGAGCTGTTAATAAAAAGTTAATAAAATACTCATTTTGTATGAGCCCCATCCACCCCCTTATTTCACTTTATAGGACACAAGTGAAATAAGGCAGGAATCTAGCAAAAAAACCCAGCCAAAATGCAAATCTAACGGTGCTGCGCAGTACTAATTACTTTTTCATATTCTTTTCTACCTTTTGAGTTTTATCCCAATTTTCTGTGCAGCACAGAAGAAGGAAGACTCCAACTTTGCAGGTTACCACAGCACTCGGAAGCAGCAGATGGACATGTGGAAGCAACAGATCCAATGTGGCACCAGGGTCCCTTTTACCAGTCCCATCCAAGGAGCTCCTGGCCCCGCGGCCAAACGCCCGTGTGACACAGCGCTGCCTGCACTGACAACTGTGCACAGGCTCCGGTTTCCCCAGGAGAACCCTGACAGATGCCAGGAGCTGCTCCCTTGTGAAACTTCAACTGCTACATCACTTTCACCCTAGACAGAACAGAGACTGCTCCTCACTGTTAGTAGTCTTCTCTCTTTTAAATTGTCGAATAAAAGATAAATACTCATTTTTCTATAAAACAATTATAAAATACATGGGTTTGTATCTACATATAACATAGATACACCATATCTATATAGCTATAGGTGTATAAATGGTTCTGAATATGCCATGCCATGAAATACTGGCTCCTGAAATGTGGCTGGGCAAGACACAGGCCAAGGCAGGTGGGCAAGCAGCCCTGGAAGCAATGCCAAGGCTCCTGAGGGAAGCAGCTGTCTGCGACTCTGGCTGGAAGGAACCCAGCAACCAGGAGTTCCAGGGGAGAGGGAAAATGCAGATGCACTCGCTTGTCACTGAGTATGGAATTCACGAGAGGAAATGGCCAAAAGCATGACAAGGAATGAGGTGAGGAAACCCTGAAGACTTCATGGGGTCTGGTGGGTTACTCTCAAGGCCAGCCAAGCATTCCCACAGCCTCACAGTTCTGATTCATGTCAAAAATCCCAACAGTATACTCACTGCTCTACCCTTACTAACACAGTTACACACAGCCCTAATCTGGGGTTGAACACACACTGGAATTGGCTGAAAAATCAACTCCGAAAGTCACTCTCTGCTAAAAACACACACATGAGACAAGACAAGAAGTTGTCAGCTACTCACAGCCAGCCAGAAGATACTGGTAGTACTGCACAGCATCTGCAGCCAGGAGCAGTGGATGGTTTGCATTAAATGGTGGTTGGAGTTCATTCCACTGAGGAGTTCTGAGGTAAAACACAAGACTATTAATATTTAAGCTAATACAGAGAATGTAAATCAGTGTTTCTGTCATCACATGCAATTATCTATACAAGCTCACAAAATGTTTGTAATTATTTAAATTAGCTTGTTCAAACACTGCAATCCACCACAGGCAGTGGAGCAGCAGGGCCAAATCGTGCAGATTGTGAGGCAAAGACAATACTTGGTTGTTGACTGCAGCAGGGATTGCGTTAAAAAATCCCAGGAAGGAGGTTTAGATTAAGTTGGTAAATATGTTTAGGACCATTGTATGTCATGCTGACGTTATATGAACACACAACAGAAACTGGGGAACTTTTTTGTTCTGTTAACTACCCCTGCTTCCATCCTGCAAAGTCATTGAGCAGTTACAAACTGTGAAAATAAAGCTGTGTAAAGTTATGGATTATTGATCCAATTAGAATTTTCAATTCCATTACAACCTACTCATTTCAACAATAATGGTCCCGATGTCTGTGTTGTAATTTTAATTAGGGTGGGCCATTCCTAAATAGCTTGGTAAATCAAGTATTGATCACTCCAGTCCAGCCATAAGCAGCACTAAGGAATGTAGGAGCCAAGAAAAATCGATAGAAAAATATTTTAAAACGTCAAAAGCACTGACAACACTTTCTCGTCAATTTTTCTTTACTTTCTTCCACATGTCAGGAATAATTTCTTCTACTGTCTTAAGAAATGGTACCTTCAGCTGCTCACAGGGTAACTTGGAATGCTTCATTGTGGAAACCTTGCTCATGTCTCACGGCAGAATTCTGTACTTCAACACTACTAAAATAATTGTTTCTAGTCCTTATATAAAAAGAAAATTACAATCTGATCATTTAAAAGCACTGATTAATAAGGATCTCTATTGATTCACAGACATGTCCATGTAGCTGCACGTGTACAGAAGGATTTGAATGCTTAGTTCCCATTCAGGCACACAAACACTGACAGAACTGTATGGAAAGGAAGGTTTGAAATTCCCTCCTTCAACAGAAAACTTTAGGAGTCTTTATACGAGTGACAATCACAGTGCAGCTCATTCAGAAAGGAAGAGCACAACCATTTTGTGGACAAAAGGAAGGAAATGTCAGAGGAATGAGGTACCTAACCAAAGTCCAGCTGGCCCTGGGGCAGGTGACCATCTCCAGAGGGGTGTCATCGCTGATCTTGGGCGCGGTGCTGAGCGGCCGCGGCTCCAGGACGTGCTCCACCAGGCTCCCGTAGCAGCTGATGATGTACAACGACTCCACCACAAACTGCTTGGACTGATCTGGGGGCGAGGAGAGAAAATCTTATTGCAACAGCACAGCAGGAACAGAAATGTGTTCACAGAAATAGCACACTCTGTGTTCTTTTAAGTCTCTTGCTTGCAGCTAAAAATGTGAATTAAAAGAAGTGAGAGGGCTGGAAAGACATGAAGAAAATCATACAAAATGCACAATTACACACAATTGTATGAATTATCTCATACAAGAGAAGGTGGAACAGAGTTTCTCACCAAGATGTGTTCAGGTGATTACACATTCCCAAACATATGTTGTACATTTGCTTTAGCAAAGGTGCTTCACCTTTATCTCACGATTTTTTCAGTGCCACTTCACACAATATCTTTGGACTGAACTACCAACGTTGGGTTTCTGTCACTGTATCATAACAAAAGATCAATTCTTTATTTCACTCATTAAAATTTCTTCACTCATTAAAATTTACCTATTTACCTTTTTGGTAAACAGATAAAAATCTTATTTACCAAAAGCACCCCAAGCATGTTCCTAAAAATCTCCACTGCCACCGAGTTTAAGGAACAAAACCCACAAATAAGCACCAATTGCTCAGAACCTGTCACAAAATGGGCAAATAAGGAATTTAAGTTTAAATGCAAGCCCTAATTCTGTAAGACACCAACCTTTTTCTCGTTTGAGACCGGAATTGTTTGCAAACCATGACCTTGAAGATCCGAAGACTGCAGCGACACAAAACTCCCCTCCCACAGACTTACTGGGTGAAATCTGTGGAGCTGGTTTGGATTTGCTTTAGAGAAAGAACAAAATAAAATTATGCGAGTTAATTCTCAAAAAATTAAGATGTCCCTTGCTTAACAGCAATTTTAAGCTATTACTTCAGAAATGGTGAATATCTGCAGTTCCCATAAGGCTGAGCAGGATTTACAGATGCTCAGTGTTTCCCAATATTACGTCCCAAATTCCCCTGGAATACTGAACTCATTAACTTGAACAACAGCACTGGCTCTTGGAAAAGAATAATGGAGAACTGCACTGTTTAAAAGACCCAATATTGAATATTTGCATCCCATAGAAACAACTTCTGAAGTAAATACAAAGAAATCCTAAATCCTTTGGGAATGAAAATACAGATTCTGGGTCCATCATTCCAGGTGGTCGATATCTCCTTGCCTTTTCCAAAGAAAGTCAGGAATAACCATGGGATATGTGTGAGCAAGGGTGGGAGGGAATGACATGCAGAGGATACAGGGCAAGGGAAACGATGCACCCACTCATGAGCCACGTGTTAGGACACATCAGGAATTCTGTGACGGAAAAGCAGATGAAGGGACAGTGCCCTGAACCCAGGCCGTGCACGGAGCAGACCCAGGGCGTGTGAGGATGTTTACTGAGCCATGCCATGGTGTTTCTCCTCACGGGAACCTGCTGGTACATAACATTCTGCTCTGCACAAACTCAAAACCATGGTCAGAGCATTGTCCATTCTTCAATTCATTAAATCAGGATTTCACCCCTCCTTAAGAGAAAAGCTGTTTGAGAAACGCACACAGGATTCCTCCTTCTCCAGGTTCCCCTTGTTCTAGTCCTTTTAATTGAATTATTTTATATTTCTCTCTCCACTCTATTTCACTGCTCTCTTCTCTTGCTACCTCTCCCTCCTTTCCATTTTTCTTCCACTAATTTCTTGTTCCATGCAATTTCAGCCTGTGATTAGACCATCACATTAACCTGGGTTTTACATAACAATCTCCAGTTCTGAGAAGTGTATGTGCACATATGTATGTGCAAACAAAGGACTGCAAGTGTTACAATGGAATTCAGCACTAGAATACGTTAAAACAGCAGAAATCAACTAAAACACTGTAATTACAATGATATTTAATCTATACTAATAGATCACATACATGGCAAGCCTATGGTCACGTGTATCAGTTAGAAATCGAAACAAAAAAGCTCCTTCCGAAGGAATTCCATCACACTGACCAGAGTCCATGCAAAGAGTCAGACAAACTTCCATGGACTTGAATCAGAGCTGAAGCTGAAGCTACATGTGGGAGAAGCTGGAATGTCCCAAAAGAGCAGTTGGAGTTTATAGTCAGTAACTCTGGTATTGAACCACCACAAAACACTTAATATCCCACTGTTAAACCTACAGCTACAGATGACTGGGTCAGAAGCCTGTGTTCCAAAAAGTTCCTGACTATAAATGTATTCCCTTGCTTGCAGAGGCACATCACACTTACATTAGAATATTTAAACTCAGACTGTGTTCACTAATAAGTGTTTACTAGCTACTCAGAAAAAAATCAGAATAGATTTCTTTCACTTTGAAAAAACGAGCACTCACAGAAAGAGCACTTTTAACCGAATTGTATATTGAGAATTATTTCAGCTCTCTCTTTCCAAGTATTCACACACTCATAATCCTTTAGATGTTAACATATGAACGTATCCATGGGTTAGAGTCTTGCTGCTCACTGATCTAGACTTCAATCAGTGCATGATTGGGTTTAATACAGAAGAAGATTGTCCAGGCAGTGTCACCCATCAATCAGTACAAAGCGAACCAGGAGCACAGGCATGACTCAGTCATATTCACTTCCTCTTGACAAAGGAATCTTTCTATACTGACTTAATATTCTTAATATTCTCAATTTTTACTCCACTCACTCTGAAGTTATTGAAATGATTTTTTGAGGTTCATGAAGTAATTTTAAAAGGAAAAAAAAACGGAAGCAAATGCTATTCTCAGCTACAAACTGGAGTAAGCTTCTACAGAGACAGGACTGACTTCAAGCCTTGAAGCAGAAGTGAACCTGGGACTCAACACATTTTCCCAGAGTTCTCAACACTCTGAGTCCCCAGACCTGTGTTCAACCAAATACAATTATAAACAGCCTTAGAGGAAATGGTCTAAGCTCAGTTCTATGCACATCTTGTCTTTAGGATGCGCGTCTTTCAAGGCAAGCACTTAAGTGTTGGTTTCAGCGCCAAAACCTTTTTCCCTTCGAGGATGATGTTTTGTAGACAGAAAGAGCAGACCTTGTAAAACACGATTACTCGTGTGGTTAAACTCAGCCCTGCTAGTAAACAAAGACAAGCAAACAAACAAAAAAGACGTGCATCTTACTGGTTTGGACAGATTTCTGAAAATACTGCTCAGATGTCAACAGGTCTATTCTGAACCCTCTTGTAACTGAGGAATCTTTCATTTGACCATCATTTTACTTGATTCCTGAGTTTTCATCGATACATTCCAACTCAGATTTCATTCCTTCAGCAAACCTCCAAAGCCCGGTTATTTTCAGTAACAGTAATGCCATTAGAAAAATATCTTTACATGTCATTGCGATATTTTAACAACTTGGAAACTATAAATCCTCATTATTCTGCAGATGCAAACACCCTCTCAGCTTTACAAACGATAACCAAACAATGATGTTGAAGGTAGGTGGTGAATGACTTGTTTCTGCTATGAACTCCTGCTCTTTCCTTGCTCTTGGCTTGTCAGCACTTCATAAATTATTCCAAGAGCTGAAATTCAGGCACATTTGGCCTCACTTTTAAAAACAGTTAATACAAAAATATCTTCAGAATACAGTAACTTCCAAAAGATTGTACCATAGTTTTCCTGAGAAGTGACAGAGGAAGAAGTTCCGATTGTTGGGCGTCGATGCTAAAACCAAGACAGTGAAGCCAATGGGACCAAAACATTCATTATAATGTTTAATACAATGTTTAATAATGTATAATAATTGCACTCTTCATTTCTTTCAAACATTAGCAACAACAGCACCGTATTTAATACATCAGGAGGATGAAAAGGCAGTTTACTTTTTCCTCTCTGGATCTACTCCACTGTGCAACTAGACCTGGAATTCAGTGAGACACAGCAGTGGTTTTACCCCAGTTGGATCTGTACAGAAATCTGTATGAGGAATACAACGTATCTGGGGGAATTGGTGTTATTATGAACTTTTCTAAGCTAATTTGGAAGGATTATTTCTATCTTAAATGCAGAAGCACGGAGATGTAGATGCAGACGTGGCAATGAAAAACACACACTGACATCTTCCACTGAAACAGCACAAAAGGAGACGGGAGGAAACTAAAGAAGGAAATTAAGACATCACTTTGTCAGAGCTTAAAGAGCAGTGAAGAGACTGAGCTCAGCATGCAGGTCCTTTCATGTTGCCAACACAGTGAGAACAGATTGAGACCTACTGGAACTGCTCAGTGCTCCCACTTGTTGACTTTGTAACGCATCAAACTCTGCCATAATCTCTGGAAATGCATTGTGTTAGCTCTCTGTAAAAATACTAAATTGTTACAATATTTTAAATAGCTTACATTTTAATTCTTGTTTTACTGGTAAGAATGAATACTTTTTAAATATTTTGAAAACCAGAGGCTGCACAGTTTATAATGGAGCTTTATGTCACATAAAATTCTTCTGGCTCTTAAAAGTCATCGTCAAACAAGTGACATGACTTTCAAACAATAAAGGAATTGCATATATATGAAGGAACTACCCTATATATTCAAGTATTTATAATCAAATAGTACCAGTCTGCAAAGATTGAGAATCCATTTCATTTCACATTCCCAACAAACAGGCTTCAAATAGATGAGATTCATAAAAACAAAACCACTTACTCCATACTGAACCCACTGAAATGGAAACATCTATGATAGCTGAAGGGAAAGGTTTTCTCTTTACTACATAAGCAGCAACAAAAGTATCAGGAGAAAAATGCATAAAATTTGCAATTACACATAAAATTACAAAAAAAAAAAATCTGTCTCAAAGTCCAGAAATTTTAATTCATTTATCGTCGTGACTAAAACACAAAACCAAAGATGTTTCCAGTTGTCAGATCATGAATAAAGCAAGAAAAAACACGGAAAGCAATGGGAGGATGCTTTATTCACTAGGCACTTAGCTGTCAAATCAACATTCATTTTGTTTACAGAATTTTAGGTCTCATTAAGACCTTAATGGAAACAACATGATTTCTTCCCCCACCCAAAGTGTGTTTTTTATCCTAATTTCTCTGTAGACTAGTAAGGACCATATTTTTGAGCTAGCACTGGCATTAAACAAACCACAAAAGAGTCTTGTGAAAGACAGGCAACAATTTTGGAGCCTATTTCATATAGGCTCCAAAAAAAAGAAAAATGTTCCCCTCTTTAATCTCGGCCTTTTAATCTTGTCTGAATCTAAAATCCTTTCTGGTTGATGGCGTCTCCCGCTTTGTGCAGGGGGTGACCCACGCAGCCTTTGCTCACACAATCCACTGCCCAAACTCTTCTTCCAGAGCCTCTGCACTTCTCAGATCACCAGCAGGCAAATCTCTTTGGTGCACCATGAACCACAGTTAGGGAGGTGCTTCAGGAACTAGAAATTCCCTAGGAATAAGGCAAAGCCTTCCTTCTTCCTCCTTTCCTCCCTTCCTCCCTGCCTTCCTTCCTGCCTCCCTCCCTCCCTCCCTTTGCTTCTCCTGGTACAGCTCCCACATCCCTCCTCAGCCTTTCTCTAGGAATTCTGTGTCCTACAAAGCTTTTCCCAAGTTCTTTTGCTGAAGATATTTTGATCCAGACATTGAGGGTGATACAGGTGGAGCCAACTTGTAGAACAAAACTGAGAGCCATGCACAAATATTCTAACAGATACTAGGGCCATAGTTAATACGTAGCCTTAGCTAAATTAAAAACAGGGACAAAATCCCAAATCCACCAAAAAACCCTCAAAAACTGAAACCCCAAAAAAATCCTAGCTGGAAGTTTTTACATTTTCTAAGATGTTTCTACTTCTTCCATTCTTATTATCCAAAACTTCCAGCACCTAAGCCCAATCCCATTACAAAGGAGTGACTGAGGTGATGCAGCACTGCTCAAAACACCAAAAAACTTGTTAAAACTTGCTTTTCCTCTTGTCTGTATTCTTATAACATGCTGCAATTTTTCACATTAAAATGAAATCCCCTTTCATTTCAAATATTCCAATTTTAACGGAACGGTTTCCCACGTTGGAACAAGATGATCTTGAGGGTCCCTTTCAACCCAGACCATTCTGTGATTTTTTTCTCCAGAGTAATCAGCTTTTCTTTTTTTTTTTCAGTGCCCATTTTACTGCTTCACCTCTCACTGCAGTACTTTACTGCCTACTCACTGCTAATCTGGCTTATTTTCCAGAGGTCATCATCGATGTTTTCTGTCTGTAAGCAACTTAGTGCTACAATAATAAAGGAAACAATATAGAAAAAAAAAAAAAGAGGCTTGTTTGGAAAGACATTGCAATCATTTCTACCCACTTAGAAATAATTTATTTTTAAAACTTCCCTTCTACTTAAAAATTAAATGCACTCTCAAAGGTAAAAAAGAAAAAAAAGTGAATTCATTTCTTTGCAATGCTTGATGGTGAACACGCGTCCATAGTTTAAAAGTGAAATTATGTGGGTGGGAACCTATGGATCAGCCATGCAGGTAAACAAATGAAAACAAAAAATTAATCCAAAATTAAAAAGTCTAAGCACAGAGTTATTTTCAGCGAGGACAGCAAATGGAGTATAGGCATGCTGGGTTTGAACTGGGAACTCACCAGGGAGCTTTAATGGAAAAACATCCTGCTCCAAACAGGTAAGGTCTTCACGGAAAGGGGAAAAATGCACAGAAATTAGATGAGAACTCAATTCCCAACAAGTACACTCTATATCATGCTATTAAGATTAATTTATGCAGAAAGTGAACAAAATCATTGTTTAGAGCCCTTGCTGATGGCCTGGAGGAGCCGAGGCCCTGCCAGGGGAGCAGCTCTGCCCTGGGCACGGCCCCGCAGGCTCCGCATGCTGGGGCACTCGGGGTGCATCGGTGCAAGCTGGGCTCGGGGTTAGAGCTCGGGTTAGGCTCAGCTCAGGGCTCCGGCTCAGCTCTGCTGCCAAAGCTGAGCCTACCACAGGTATCCAGGTCACAACTGACAGGAAAAGGGAATTAGCATCGAAATCAATCTGGGGGGTTTCTGTGAAACACTGAATGGCCGAGGGGGCAGTCTTACAAATTTACTGAGAGGAGGTCAAATAAAACCAACAGGTGCAATCACAACCTTTTAGAGACGATTACTCAGCTTCGTGCTAGGACAGAACCACACCATGGAATTCAACTGTATGACCCAGAAAGCTTCCTCCCCCCTGCTAAAAGCTTGCACAGATGCAGGAAAGTGAGGCCTAACTTACTTCAAATGTATCTGATGCTCAAATCACCAGATCTAGAGCTGAGTGCTTTTGGTCACGCAACAATTTACACCATGATTTGATTTTAGGTTTAGTTCAAGTATTTTGCACAGTGCGTAGTGTTTAAAGTACTGCCCCCATTAATCTGAGGGCATTTTTAATGGATAGCTCCCTTTAAAAAGCCACTGCCATAGTGACATTTGCATAAAATCTGGACAGGAGCGACAGGAGGCAGATTGAGAACTACTCACATGCTCAAGGCTTCTTTGAGTCTCATTTGGGATGTAACATCACCCACAAAATCTCTGAATAACTGATTTCGTAAATGCCAATGGTTCCATTTTCTTTCCATACTTTGACTCAGCAGTAAGTTCTAGGTAGTTGAAACAGGTGAAATATTTTCAGGCAATGAATTACCAGGAAAGGTCCAGCACTGTAGGACGTATAAAGCACTCAGCCATAGACCCGCACAATCAAAAGGATACCAGCCTGATTAAAAAGAATTCAGTGAACTAAATCTGACATGAGCACAACATCAATGAATGAAGGGATCCTCTCAAAAAACATTCAGGTGAAGGCACAAACCTAAGATGTACATTCTTCAACATGCAGAGGTACAAAAATCCAATAAAGAATAGAATATTACAGAAAAAAACCCCTATTTTTAATTAGTCCTATAGGCCAAAAAAACATTTTTGAGCTCTGTAGAAGGGACTAGCCTTTAGCTTTTTGTATTTAATAAATGTTTGGTTAACATTTTGGGGGACAGAGCTCATTTGGTAGAACCAACCACTCCTCTAGACCTAATATATCATCTTTGAACAGGGATAAAACCCAATTAAATTGTCTGAACTGTACGATCTCCCATAAAGTCAACACATCCAGTCCCCAAGTCAAAGGCCAGTCTAGAAGATGAGGCCAGCACTACTGCACTGCTTAAATATTTAATTGAAAGCTAAATCTCCTGCATAACCCAAAGCCAACATAATTTAAAACCTAGAATGTATTGAGTGTAAATTTGAAGAGTCATTGGAGAGTGGTCAGATCTGCCTGGGAGCTTAGAATTAAATTTCTAAATGATGATCATGGATGTTTCAGACAGTACTTTTTCTTCTCTGCCTCAGTTTCTCTGTCTGCAAACCTCAGGCAAATGACACTTAGCTGAGCCCATTAGAACATTTCAGAAGACAGCACAGACTTTTTCTTTCTCCACAACATCCTATATTGACCTGATTATACTTGCAAATTAACAGATCCTCTTCATTTTAATTACAAATTGGCCCAGGTGTATACATGCTTCAACTGAAGGTTTTGTTTGGTTGGTTTTGGATAGCAAACGGATGGAAATGGATAGAAAATTTTGTATCATGAAGAAAATGTAATTACACTTCCAAAGACTACAGCAGAGTCTTAGTAAAAAGCTTTAAGTGTGAGAAAACCGAGTTAGTATTTTCTTTCTGTTCACAAGAGCTAATTCCTTTAAAGACGACCATTTTTTCCTTATGATATTTATATAAGCAATTGTTTTCCACTATTTCCTTCACATAATATGGATGGAATGCTAATTGAGAGCGAGAGAGAATCCACAAATTACAGGATAACCCAGCCTTGAAGAGACAGCACCAGATGGCTGCACTCGGTGACAGCAAGAGAGCAATGCCAAGGCAAAAACTCACCCAGGTTCCCATTTCCCAGAGCTAGGGAGAAATTCCAAAGGAAATTATGGAATGAAGATGATTTACGATTCAAAGTTCTGTCAGAATTTCTGCAGTCTCTTACCTGATCATGAGTTATAGCAAATTGAAACTGAAACTCTTTGATTTCATTTTACTATGTTTAATAAAACTATTTAAGCTTTTAATAAGCTGTGTAATAGGCATTTATTCTAGCCCTCAACAGGATACGTTGTCATATTGAAAATACTTTCCTAAGCAGTGGCATCTGAACAAACTGTACTGCAAAAAACTGTATTTATTATCAATTACAAATCATTACAGCAGTTGTTTATTACCAAAACGTATTATAAAAACTAAAAGTGACATAAAACACATCTGAGAAATGTGCCAGAAAGAGAATGTCTGGCTTCAGACAATTGTGCTGAATTCTTTAGCTTTACCTTTTTTTTCCCCCTCTACTTTTCAGTTATTTTTTCTTAATCAATTGTACCATAACGTGATGATTTTGCACTCCATACTTTTGTTTGCTGCAGTAGTTGACCCTGGGATAAATGAAGCTCTCTGAGACAAAGTAAACCCGACAGACAGCAGTGACTTTCTGTGCACAGAAAATTAAAATGATAAAATTGCATCAGACACTTTACCTGCTTCCCCCTTCCTCACTGAGGGTGGAATGAGGGATGGGATGAAGAAGCGATAGAGTTTCTTGTTTAAAAATACACTGTCTAAATCTCCTGGCTGGAAAAAAAGCAAGGTTTATCCCTTTCCTGTACGGCACACTGGATTTCTGTGTTTTGAAAAGCCCCAGCTAATGCAGGTTCCATCCTGCTGCTCACTGCAGCAAGGATGGATTGGGCAGCGAGGTATGATACAAATATAATGACCATGTCCCTTGAGGAAGTTAAAACAAATGCTGCTGTCAGAGGAGCCAACTCTGACAAAAGTTTTTCTTTTGGGGCAATTATTGTATCTTTTCTTTCCCTCCTTCCCATTACAGCTCATCCATGTCCCCACTGGAAACTAAGTACAGCTCATCCCACAAACACAGGAACTCTTATGGAGCTACTGCAGAGCACAAAGCTGACTTCTAGAATGTTCTGATGCACTGCCTTTCACAGACAACGAGATGGATCATACAGCTCTTCCCCTTGCAAATCTATAAGCTCTTTGTAAATGAGCAATGAATTAATTCATTCACCAGCCTTGACAAGGAATTCAGCATTACTATCAAAATTTTGAGAGGGAAACTGAGGCATGGATATAGAAAGACTTATTAAATCCAGCTCTTGTGCTGTCTTGCATCCCCCCCTAATCTTTAAAACATCAGAAGCTTCCTTACTCATTAGTGTTAGAGCCCCTTTGGGAAAGCCTCTCTGCTCCTCAGAATGTGCTGACAGCACAAGCTACAGGAAAAGCCAGTCAATGGGATGACAAAATGTAGGGACAAAAATTAAGTGCTTGATGAAGGTGCAGAAATTACAATGGGAGGCTTGAAAATGGAGGGGAAGAAGGAGAGGGCAGGGAAGAAGGAAAGGAAGGCGTGGGAGATGTTCCAAGATGCTTCATGCTGACAATGGGACTTGAATTCAGAGCAGTGACTGATCAGAACATGTTCCAAAACCTCTGTGTTTGCAGAGGGGAAAAAAAAGCATCTGTGATGAACAGCATGGTCATGACACAGTTCCAGACTCCGTCTTTCGTTCCCATAGGGCTACAGGGAACACTTTTAAAAAATTTACTGCCATTCCACCTGTCAAGCAACATGACATGCTTTGCAGCTCTGCTCCAGACACATGATATTAAGAGCACTGATCAGTCCTTTCAGTACCTGGAAAATATTTTGCTGTCTTGGATACCGGCAGAACAAACTCCAACTTGACTTTTTGGTTAATAAAATCTATAAGACTTCATGAAGATTTAATATTAAAGCAGCTGAAGTTAAAAGCAAAGAAAACGGACAAATCCAGCCCTCTAATTATACAGTATTTTAGCCTGGCTTTTTCCTTTTGGAAAAACGTGCTGCAACAGATTAAATTTTTAATTCTCTCAAAGTCACAAGCACGGGGAGAGGAATCTGCTCTGAGGGCGGCTGAGCAGCGACTGTAAAAGCCGAGCGATGCCGAGCTCCTTCTCCGATCGCTGCACAATCGCAAGGTTAAGCAGCTGCTCCCAAGGAAGAGCCTTGTTTCCTCGGAGCAGTGCTTAGAGGTGCTGACCATGTAGGTGTAAATACATCTGTCTTTTGCCATTTGCAGTAATACATGCCTCCTACACTTCTCCCAGTGAGGCAGATGGTCCCTGTCCTGTCGAAATATTACACTGCACAGACTTCCAGTGCTATGTGTTTGCAGAAATATGAGGGCAGATGTTAAATATGTTAAACACACGCTTTGCCCCCTGGAGGTTTAAGTTAAGGCTGCTGTCTCAATTTGGTCATTTTAGGCATGCCAGGCTTCTTGGATCCTAGGCATTCCTCTCAAATCCCTGCTTTATAAATAACAGCTTTTCATGTTAATTTTGTGTACTTTCATCAAATATTTTGGATGCAGAACAAATGAAGGAAGCTCTCAGCTTAGCGTTACAAGGCTACGTGGGCTGTGCTGAAAATTATGATCCTCATTCATGAAAACTCTATTTACACAGCAGGGTATTTCCCATGACTGTTGTTTTCCCCCCTTACATAAGCCTCACTGAGCATTTTAAATTTAATTAGTTTTAAAAATTACATAAAATGGAACAGAGACAGTCTGTGAATAGTATAATTTACCGGAAAACTATGAATATGAACACTCTGAATATGTTTAAGATGCTTAAGAATAAAATATTAAATAAAATATTGCAGACTTGTTACAATTGCAGTAATTTTAGAAAGGTTTGCTGGCATCACCACCGCATTAAGGAAACCTTTGTAATGAATTTTGCATTAATTACTATTGTAAACCAAGAGCTTTTTGCCAAATCCTTGTCACTGCTCCTATCACCTACCTCCCCTGGCAGGCCCTCAGGTGAATTTTTAATTTCTTTCTCTGCTGTGTCCCACCTGGTTCTAAGTGTCAGTTCCAGTTCTGGGAGCCCACATTTAACATTTCTGTCCTTCACTGGCCGTATTCTTCAAGTCACGGTTTTGGTATTTCCCCTCTTTGAGGAGCTGTGACTTCCTGCCCTGCAACAACCTCCCCTTGATCCCACTTCCCTTCCCTCACCCAGGATCACACCTGGATATGCTTCCAAAATTCACCTGAGCAGTGGCACAATCTTTTTCCCTCACCTGTGTTTAAACTGTGAGCAGAAAACTAAAAAGGCAAAAATAAGCAATTGAAATTTGTGTGTGGAGGAAGCTAAACCTCGACAAGACCCTCAAACTGTTCCTTTACTAAGTTCCATTTACAATTATCTGTGAAGTTCAGGAATTTCTCTCCAGGCAGGCTCTGTGCTGGGGGCAAGTGCGTGCTCGTGGTTCCCGACTGGGCTCAACAAGGCCCATGAAATTCCCGTTTCACGGCAAGGGCAGCAGTGGATTGTTGGACAGCCGCGGATGGACACACGTGCACACAGCCCAGCTTCTGTCAGCATGCACACCCAGTGCACCCAGCGAAAACATTTTACAGGATGTCCTGAACGTTCAAGCACAGAACACGGGAATTACTCAGGGAGAGAGGGAATAGCCATAAGCTCTCGCCTGGAAAATAATTCCCGGTTCATGAAACACAAGGTAAAATCCACCTCACGAGCAGGGTTTGAGCAAGGCAGCACTGAAGCAAGGGAGGCAGTGCCTGCGTTTGCCAAAATGCAGGAAAATGTTAGGAAGCTGTAGGACTTTCAGTTGTTTTGTCCAACCACATGCCATGCTCCATCTACTTTCCTTAAAAATATAAAAGCCCTCTGTAAACTAATGGATCAATGGGATTTTTAACTAGAAAATATTCAGGAATTCAAACAAGCAGAAAATGAGAGAGGAAAAACGTAATCATCACCTAGTAGCTTTAATTGCAATAAAAGTATATTTAAAGTTTAGCAAGAGAAAAATATCAACTGTTGGACAGTATCAATTAATTTAAAATTGCTATGGTTTATGAAACTCACAAAATCTTCTTAGTTATTATATGTGTATTTAGAGGAGCTTTTCCCAACAAATATTTTGAAGTGCTTTATCATGGCACATGAGAAGTTCCAAAGTGCAGCTGGCTCCAGAGTGGAAATCCACACGTGAATTACCCAGTCCAGAACAGTGCAACAGAGGAAAAATAAGGTCAAGAAAACAGCAGGATTAAGTTTTGCATTTCTGCTCAACCTGGCTTACTGTCTTTCCAGTTCTGATGGTCAAAAATCATTTCTGCGTGAAAAGGTTGGAAATCAAAATAAACAAACTTGGAAAAAAAAGTAAAACCATATTTTGTCGTGATTGAATACAGCTCTGCTTGTGTTTCATTCCAATTCCTGGTGTGAAAACTTCTCCTGACCCACCCAAATGAATACTCCTGAATTTACAGAGGTTTGTTTGCAGGTTATATTCGCTTATCTGATGTTGGTTTTCAGCCTCCTTTTCCCCCCGCCCCGCTTCTGCTCCCATTAAATTACATATGCTGAAATTAAAATACAGAATAAAACTAATTCTCACTAATAACACAAATGATTTCCACACGAATCATAAAGGCTAAGAAGGGTTTGTGCCACTTACCCGGTGCGTTTGGTGATGGTCCCTAATGTCATTGGCTGCTTGATTTGAGCCAGAGGCAACACCACAGTCAAACTTGGCAGAGGCAGGAGCCGAGGATTCCCGGGATTGTTGTTTGTGAAGTTATTGTAAGTGTCCTGGCTGTTCAATTTACCTTGATGGGATAGAGATGTAATAAAACATATTATTGGAACTTTTTCTTCCTTTATCATTGCTACATCTGCTTGGAACAAGATAAAAAAGACCAAAAAAAAAGGAAAAAAAAGTAACGAACTTCTGCAGCAATAAAAAAAAATCTAAAAAATTAATCTTCATTTCAGATAAACAATCAGTTACAAAGGAAGCAGCAAATACTAATTTTATATATGGGGATAAGGAAGGATTCCTTTCTGTGCAAGGGGAATTATTCCTGCTGCTGCTGCTTGCCTGGCAGTTTTGTTCACCGAAAAGTTTTTGAGTTCAATTTGAAGGACAAGCTCTGGATTCCAATTCTCTATTTAAAAAAAAAAGAGTATCAGGAAGGCAATTCTTTTCCTAAAGTACCACATACAGTGTTGGTAATTGGGAGTCCTGAAAAGGTCGCTTTTGTTGTCTCGACGGATAAAGACACACAGAATAATCATCTGCAGAACTAAGGCTGGAGGGAAATATCAAGTAACTACATCAAATAAAGCCACACCAAACTAGATGTAAAAATCGAGAAAGTATCAAAAAAGTAACAAATTTCATATTCATTCAAAAAGAAGAAAATGAAACATAGGTAGTGAAAAAAAGGAAAGGGAAAACATATCAAAAAACCCTCAACAACCCTAAATTTAGCTGGTTTCAAAGACGACTGTGCTGGATGGATGCCCAGTTTGGATACGCTTTCTTACTCGCTGTATCACTCTGTAGTCACAACCTTTCATTCTTCAGTTGGAAAAGGAAACTAGCTCCAAATTTCATGGACAGTAAAGAAAGAAATGTGAAGAAACCAAAGAAAGAAGTTAAACAAAAAAAGGGGCCAGTCTGTTTATAGCAGAATCAAAAGTACTTTAAATAGACAAGCAACCATGAATTGAAAGGTTTAGATCATTAACTTGTTTTTCTGTGTTCCTCTAATGCTGTGAAACGCTGGCTTTGTTCTTAATCAAAAGGGAACCATATTGGGAATTAGGTTCCTAAACAACCGATGCATTCTACACAGATATTATACAAATCCCAGGCCAAATCCATACAATCTGCCTCAAGAGCAGCCACCTTTTTTCAAGGAAGAAAAACAGCACAGCAAAGGGTTTCTCACAGGAAGCTGCCTGAAAAGCTTTAATGGTACTTCAGATGGATTGAAAATAGGAAAAGGAAGGCGGAAAAATCTTAATGAATGTCTCATCATCCTAAAGACACTCAATGCTTCCTTCACCCTTCTTTTAATACTATATAACTGTAAGCTTGGTGGTTTTATTTGGGTTTTTCTGCAAAGTCCCCAGTCTCTGCGTCTCAGAGAAGCACAATAACAGAAATGATGAAATTACAAAGAGTATTTTGTGATAAGTATCTGGCCTGAGCATCCATCAATACATTTTAAGAGAAATAGCATGGCTTTAATGAAGAACAAGCCTATTGAAGTTCCCAGAGAGCAGATTTCATTAATAGCAATTTTCCTGCACCAACTTGGAATAAAAAGAAAAGGGAAAAAGGAAAAAAGCTCAGCTCAGTTTTAAATAAGACTGAGATGCAATTATTTTTTTTTTAAGATTAGTTTAATAATGCACTTTTGGCTCTTGCAGGAAGGCATAGGAATAGTTTTGTGCATTATTGTCTAATTAGTTACTGTTCTTGCAGTCAAGGCCTCCCTGGAAGTGTTTCCCTCTCCCATTTTCCCCTGGATCCACACGGGCACAGCAAACACCGTTGTCTGTAATATGGTTTTTTTCACTTGTTCAGAATATAATGATTAACTCCGAGCTACTGATCCAAAGGCTGTGTTGGAACAGCCCCTCTCCCCTCTCAAGGCACATTTAATGTCTCAGTGCCCTCTGCTCCCAACTTCATGTGGTTTTCCACATGCAAAACCTTCAGCTGATTCAACGGAATATTTGTATGCAGAGAAAGGAGGAATTTACAGTCATCCTTCCTACACAAGGATGAGCTCCCATACAAGCTGAGGAATCCCAGGGCAGTTAGGGATACTCAGAATACTTCAGGATTAACTCATCCCTTCAGAGTTTTTTATTAATTGGAGGAACAACATCGGACAAATTTTTAGGCTCACATATAAGAAAATATAATTAAACAAAAAAAAAGTACTAAACTATAAAGAGAGAATGAAAATGTGTGAAAGAGATTCTGAAAGGGACTAAAATTTAAGATGATTCTTCTTTGAAAAAGAAACCTAAAAACATTCAGGAGGCCAAGCATTTAATTTGTAACTATGTATTTGGAAGTACAGCTTAATCTGATGTATACAAACCTCAATAAAAAATTAACTAAACCAGACCTCACAACGCAGAGCACTTCACAGCACAAACATGATAAAAAAATTCTGCTGTGACAAATGGAAAAGCTGTAAATACCAAACATATGTCACAATAACCATTGCCTGCCAACCTGCATTTTCTGCTGCAACAGTCAGTTGCTTAACTGCAAAAAATGTAATTAAAAGTGATATCAGCCAAAAATTAAAAGTTGGAATGCTACAAAAAGGAGAGAAATAATTTCTGACAGGAAAGTTGTTCTTGAAAATCTGACTACAACAATATTAAGACGGTGTGGACGATTAAGGTTAAAGAAAACCCCCTAATTATCTGGTGTGCTGCTGTACCCATCCAGGAAGCCGAAGAACTCCCCCTCCATTCCTTCAGCCCTTCCAAGTAGGAAACTCCTGCAGCAGACAGGAGTTGTGTGTGCACAAGGCTGTCGGATCGGGCCAAAAGAGCACAAAGAATGCAGTCAAGCATCAACATTATTACTACAGCTCAAGCCGTTGTTGATTCACTGTCAAAGGACAAGCAACAAATAAGCCAAGGTTTAAGTCGGGTAGAAATAGCGAATATTTCTCATCCAGCAGAATCCTGAACTCGGGTTACGTCCCGACATGTGGACAGTGCATTTAACTGCAAATGGCTGTACACTGACACACACAGATCACGTCCTGCTGACTACTCCAGGAATACTTTCATTGCAATCAATCATCACCATCCCAATTCCATAGCAAACATGCACTCTCAAGGATCATTTCCAGGGAGCATCCCAAGCAAGGAGGCACTTTTGGTAATCACCCAGAGCCCTGAGGACCCCATGCAACGCATGGGGTCAAGTATTTGTCTTTCCATGGGCTGCCATGGAGGAGATTTTTGTATCAGAGCTGTGCATGGAATACATTAAAGCCAGTCTAGGCTGGTAAATCTCTTACTATTTTACTAAGGGACTTCCAAAAAGCTGAAGATGCCGTGGCTCTGCAGCCTGACAAGTTTATTTGCAAGTGCAGCCTTACACTGGGTAAACTGAGACATGGAAAACCCAATCCATGGTTCTGGTTTTGGACCTATCTGCTGAGACTCTGCAAAACCACCACCATCTCATCCCCCAAACCCTGAGCCACGCTTTTCCAGACATTTTATTCCACTGACACTCAAAGGAAAAATGGATTAAGTTGAGGATAAAAGTGAAGAAAGAAAACAACAATGGGCTTTGTTGTCAGAGGGAGGGAGCGGCCGCTGGGCCGGCCAGGCCGAGCTGTATTCCCAAACCAGCCATCACTAACAGACTCACTTCCACCGAGGAAAAAAGGGAGGCCTGAAAGTGCCGGACAAAAGAAATCCCAACAGACAAAGAAAAAACAAATTAAAAGTACCATTATAAAACACAGATGCTATAAGGAAAATAAACTTCACAAGATTTAGTGGTTTTTGACAAAGCTGGACATCTGTGGAAAAGCCATCAGGAGCAGCTCCCAGGTATGGCCGGACAGGCTCGTGGTCCCACAGCATCACCTCCCTCCTCAGCCTCTGGGCAGAGACACCCTCAGCTCTCCACACACCACCACTGCAATGTCAATTTATCAACAGCTAAAATTTTACTTATGATTATTTGATCTACAATCAATGCTAAACCTATAATTTACTCTTCAGGCCTGAATATGAGATTTAAACATTTGATCAGATCAAACTTTTTTAAGTTTTCAAACTGTATTTTTGGATAAGAAATGAAAGCTACATCAAGGGGAAAATGTTAAAGACTTGCAAGCTTCTGACACTGTTCAAAAAGCAATCAATCAACTGAAAGCAATTAATACAGTTATGTGTCCTCTTCTGATCAACTAAGAGCCTTGATGAATTCAGGCCAGATTTCAAATTGGTCAGCATTTGAGCGGAGCACTTGAGGGCACTGCTGTCAGAGATCATCTCTGAGCAGAGAGGAGGAGAAACACCCTGATTTTTGGCACTACTAATGACAGAATTATACATCCAAATGCAGCTTGCCAGGGACATTCCCCAGCCCCAAGGATTGCGTCCAGTGGGTGACAAAAAGACTTTTTGGGATCCGGAAAGAATGATGGGGATGAAGGCGCTGTTACTCTGCTCTTTAGGCCACCCATAGATCTACACTAATGCAACCAAATCACTTCTTACCTGATTTAAACCAAGTCTGAATCTATCAGCACCACAGACCCCATCCGTGCATGGAAATGGAGCTTGCTTAATCACAGCCAAGCTTCTAACCAAAACTACACCCTCACACCTAAGGGATGTAAACACTACCTTATCGCCACACTGAAATTAACCCCTTTTAGCCGTTAAATTTCAGCACGTGTATGACGTCTCCAAGTGCTGCAGGATTTTCTTTGGTGTAAAGAAACTCCACTCTGTCAGTGAGCAAAGCAAGGAGGTCTTGGCCCAGACAATTTTTTCTGGTAGGAAAGTAATGATCAGAAGGATTTTAGTTTCTCTATACACTTTATTTGAAAAACCAAAGCGGTATCAAGCACCTCTCAGCCTTATAATAAAATGCTTCTATGTTGATTTTTTCCATTTATCTTCCATTACTCCAATACAAAAAGCTTAGTAATGCAGTGTCATTAAAATTCAAACCCCACTTGATTAGCTTTTATATCTTCCAGTATTTAACAGACTCCATTTCAAAGGGTACCACGTAGTCTACTGACATTAACACTACATATAAACATCTGTAATTTGGTAAATAAAAATGCAGTAACTCCAGGCTATGCAATCCTATGCAGGCCAAGTTACAGGAAAATGAACCATGTTTGGCCATTATTTCTGTTTAGTGTAACACTGAGGATTCCTCAGCTAAACATTCCCTAATTGTATAATGCAAGGGAAATAAAATCCTTTCGAACTGGCAGGAAAAAAAATGCCAGGAAAAACAGAAGTGTCATGGATGTGGTGGTTTATTTTGCTTTGCTTTTTATTCAATACAAAAAGTTTCCCGGATGAGAATGGAAAGCTTCCCAGCTTCAGTTCCAAGACTTTCACCCTTGTTCCTGACCTTTTCTCAGACATGTTCCAGTATAATCTGTAATCTACTACAGTCGGAAGAGGAAACAGCAGCGCCCTGGTGAGAAATGCTGCCTTGTGACCCGAGCAGAGAACCCAGCGGAAGCAATGCTGGCTCGTGGAGTCCTTGGAAGAGCCTGACAGACAAACTCAGTAACGGCCTGGGAAGCACACCCAGCACCACGAGCCCCAATTACTGCCAAAGTGGGCTTTTTCTTTCATGTTTTGTTTTGCTCAGTCGAACATATGTTATCTTTCTTTGTAAAATGCTAGACATTTTCCTAGAAAAAGTCAGGAAACTGATTATTTTAGTTAACGATCGCCTCTCAATTAAAGTTACATTGCCATTTCCTTGAATTGTGTCCTATCAAATTTAAACTCATTTCACACCCCAACCCTCAATATTTCCAGTACAATTAGACTCATTAAAGGAGGAATATTATGTCTTAGCTACTGCATACATACACACATCATGTAGCTACTCAGAGCTAAACGTATCACTAACTTGCTTTCACTGGAATGGATGGGAGAAAATAACGCAGCCAGTTGTTTTTGTAACATTTCAATCCGTTTGATATGGAGCCCTTGGAAACACAGCTGCACTAAATCTCACGATCGTCCTAAGAAAGCAGAGCTTGCTCTCTGTTTGCATCCAGGCAAGGCATGTGATGGTGACAGCTCCTAAGCCAGACTGCCCTGCCGAGACGTGCAAGCGCCAGCCCAAGTGTCTCAGTCACTGATGGGACAGAGTCCCCTGCCCTCTCACCCGAGCTCCTTGAACTTAGCATCATCCACTCAGAATCTGAACACGGCCTCATAACAGTCTCTTCCTCCTTCTGGGGTTTTTCTACTATCTCCAATTTCAGAAGCTTTGTCCCTCAGTTATAAAGTATCCCACTCTCTGATACCCAGTAATCTCCTCTTGTCCTCAGGAGAGAAGGAACTCCCACGACCCTTTGCTGCCTGTGCCTCTACCTGGCTAAAGACAGATTATGAAAGAGCAGTTCCAACCTCAAGCTCTACCTGGATTTGAACCTATCATTTACTTCTACAATTAGCGATCTACAGTTGGTCATTTCTCCTACCTTCATGTGTATATTCTTCTTTTGCCATATGGAAAAGAAATTACATTGATAGTCCAGAGGAATCAAAAAGGAGATGAAAGCATTCTGCCAGAACAGTAACAATGTCTTGGGCCCCATGGCACCTCTCACAACAGCTGTGACTACACCCACAGTGTCAACTGCCTTGTGAAAGAGTGACTCCTTGAAAATCTGACACAAGTATCTGCTTCTTCCCTTGTTTCGCCTCCTCATTTTGTACCCACACTGGTTTGCTGTGCTAAAACTGCTCAAAGAGCTGCACAATAAAGGTGTCTTGTGGCATTTCCTTAGAAAACAACCCCTCCACTATCATACACACAAGTCTGGCATAATAATCATCTTCCAGGACTTATTTAACTAAAAATACTGCTAGTGCAAGGCTCAAGTCCATGTATGGGCAAAACTCAAATTAAACCCACCCAAACCGGTTTGCCAGCTGTTAGCTCCAGGCTTTGCACAGGCAGCGGCAGCGACGCTTCAGCTGGGCTGTTCCAGATGGTGTCACCAGCCAAATCAGCCGAACTGGCCATCCTGCTCCTGGGTCATCTCCAGCAAGGGCCAGGCACAGCCAGGGCCAAGTCCATCCTCTTTGAAACACACCTTGCACCTTCAACTCTCCACAGATGGGAAGAGTGCAAGATCAGTTTCTTGTAACTACTACGGGTGTAGCTGCGGAGTATTTTGCAAACACACACAAAGGAGCAGTGCCATCCTCCCCACCACGTGGCTGTGAGCCAGCTCTGGGCCAGAGGCTGTGGCTACCACAGCACTGGACTGGAGTTTGCAAACTCTTCAGAGGACAGGACTCTGTGAGCTCAGACTAACACTGCACTAATGAGGTTATCGTGCAGGCAGCCTCCGGGCGCTGTGGAGAGACTCTGTTGCTCCGATTTCTTGCACATGGGAATTTTGCTAACACTGTCTGCTGGTGAATGATGAAGCGCTTGAGAAAACAAGAATGCACTATTGCTGCCCCTTGTCGTGTCTATCCATCATAATTCAGATCAGCACACATTTCAATTCAAAGCCTTCTTTCAGGGATGACTCTGAGATGCTAAAGCATTGTAAACTTTGGAAAATTTTGGTGTCTCAGACTTCTCTTCAAAATTATACAGAATAAAATGATCTTTATAAACTTAATTTTTTTTTTTCTGACAGCACAGTCAGAAAAACTGATCAGCCTATCTTAGAAATTGAAAAATGACTGGGCTGGGAATTTCTGAAGGACATCTCTGTGCAGATGTATTCAGTGCGGAGATAGGGAAAGTTTAATGGCAGCACTTTACCCAAAAGGCTGAGCTTACTACAATTTAATATTGATGATTACATGTTAATACATCTGTAACTTTTTATGCCCACCTTTCTATCTCTACCTTATTTTCCCTCCAGTTGCAACTATAAGAACAAATATTTCACCATCTGACTTCACTCTGGGTTGAATATGTGGGATTTATCCCAAGTTATGTGGGAAAAAAAAAAAGTGTCTTGAGAACCACTGCATTTGAGAAGCTGATAATAATATCCATGGGTAATTATAACAAATGGCTTGTCTGAAACACCCATAGAATAGGAACTGAAGCAAACCATAGCAATCTGTCCCTCTTGCACCCACCACACACCCTCGGCAGCCCTGCTCTTTTACCCATGACCGTTGAGGATGTTTTCTGGCTCCGTGACAGCATCGTGACTCAGGTCATGAGAAGTGTCAAAGATGCATTTCCTTGAGATGGGAAAAAGCAACTGATTTTAACAGCCCACAAGGACTAAGCAAAAAAGAATAAGCTCAATCAGCATATTTAAGGGTAAAGATAAACCTTTTAAAATAGAAGTATATTTTATTTCTAATCTTCATGCTTACGTTTCTTTCCATAGAGTGTTTACATTTTTCAGGCTACCAAAGATGCACAGTTGATTAAATGCCTTACTTAAGAATAATAAACTGGAAAAAAAAAAAAAGGGCAACAAGGGCAACACCCATTTACTGCATAATCCATCACCAATCATATAGACAGGGAGTCGGATACAGGCTGCAGACACGAGGGAGCAGCCCTGGATTCCCAGGATACCCATTGCCAGGGGAAGCAGAAGGTGTTTGGGCTTGAACTCAGCATGTCCATCAGATAAAACAATTGTTCCCACCAGCTCTTGTCCCATTCCTTCCCCTCGTTGGTTACTAACACGGAGCTTCACATGCTTTCACCTTCCCTCACGCCAAACCTCCCTTGTCATGCAACACCCTCCATACTTAGACCTCCTCCTTCAGCTGATACTGTCTCTTGAAAAACTCTAGATTCTACTTTCTCACCTTCTGATCCAACATATTATAGGCTTGTATCAGGTGAGCAAAGCTACTTTTTGTCATTTCACTGATGGCAGCTCCCTTGAACCACTTACATTCCTTGACCCTCCAACAAAAGTCTGGACTGCAGTGTCTCCCCTGTGCTAGTCCACTCTTCCCCTGACCTAATTCCAGCCTTTCCCCTTTGTGCTTTGGACATGAACCATGCAGAGAATCTTTCCTGCATCACTCCTTCAGTGACCAACCCTTTTCAGCTGGACTGTTATTCCAAAGTTCAATCCTAGTGATGGCTTTTATGCTGATCCCACTCATTTCAGCTGTACACAAGTGTACCTAACCCTCTGCACTTACACATAAAGCACACTGAGAAGAAATAAAGTCAAGCATATTCCCTCTCATGGATCATTAATATCATTATTTATCAATTTCCAATTGGCAACTGCAAAACCCCATCAAAGCGCTGCATCAGCTGCAGGATGTCCTTACTACTTGCAGTGGATGAGCAGGAAATGCGCCAGCCTGTCTTTTATGTACCTGGTTAACTGGGGAGTTTTGCGGATGGAAAAACATGGGTTTACTGTAAATTAAGAGGGAGTAATCGAAGGAACAGTTGAAATAACCATAAAATTCCAAACTGTCATTCATTAAGTCATTTTCAGATAAACACTTTAAAATTCCAGTGACCACTACTTGGACTCCCTCAGTACCTGACTCTGGCACATTAGCACTTGACCCTCTCAAAATTTCCTTCCATGTGACGTTACCAAGACTGAAATCATCCATCTTGACAGGAAAACTTCAGTGGGACGCTCACATCTGTGGTAATCCCACTCCTCTCTGCCTTCCCCCTTCCGTTCACCTCGCGATCCATCTCTGCCATCGTGGTCTCCTGTGCGCTGCCGATTATTTCCCCTCCGCCTGTCTACCCACAGCCTTTCTGAAACAGTTTGCTCTGACCACTGCTACAGCATTTGCTGCGCTAAATCACTCAGTCATAGATTTTTACACTCCCTATCTCCACAGCTGCAATTCCCTTCTGATGTCCATCTCCTTCAATTTTCAATAAATCCAGAATATTCAAAACTTCTCTATCAAGTATCGAGGCAAACATGTATCTGCCCCAGTCTTCGATCTATGCTGTTTACAAAAAAACAGCATCTGAAACACTTGATGTATAGACACGAACTTCCCTTGTGACAGAATTTATCAGTCTACTTCCCTACTTATCTGAAGGGAATGGATCTTTTCCTTCCACTTCAGAAACTATCCAAAATACACCACCCACTTCTTTCACTCCACTGATTCTCTACCCATTACAAAAAAAAAAAAAAAAAAAAAAAAAAGGGGGGGGGGAACAAGAACAAA
>VZRN01002537.1:913399-938799 GCA_013397935.1 Dasyornis broadbenti
AAAAAAAAAAAAAGGAGGGGGGGCAAAAGGCAGCTAAAACACAGCAAACACATCTCCCTTAGACCCAGTGAGCTGCTGGCTGGTTCCCAAACTGGCAATTCCAGCTCTTCCCACCTCTTCTCCCAACCCTACATATGGACCTGCTCTGGGCACTTCCAGCTCCAGCGCCAGGACTGCTCCAGAAAGAAGGAATCATCACAGAATAGTCTCTAAAAGTCATTAGCAGAAACCACCAGGTAAATTAATTTTGTTTTTCCCCAACTGCCTTTAGACCGTGAAGAGAAACTTCAGGTGAGCACACGAAGAGAATAACTTGGTGCTTCAGGCGGCACAGCAAATGTGGAGAGTTTATATTTGCAAATAAATCAGTGTATATCTATGATGTTTATACGAGCAGCTCAGTGTCTGCATCAGTGAAAAAGAAAGGGTTTTATCCTCATCGCCACCATTTGTCGCGGTACGGCCGCTCCACGCCAGGTCCCCACTGCGGGCCGGCCCCGCCTGAGGAGCCATGGCCGGGGGGAGGACGCCCCCTGCAGGCCACGGCGGGCAGAGGCGGGAGCGCTGAGGGACCCGGCGCGGGCAGACGCGGCCGGAGCGAAATATGCGCTAAAAATGGAGCTGGAGAAGGAATTATTCCAAATTATTTGAAACAAAGATTAAATTAAAAAAAGAATGGAGTGTGACGCTGTGGATAAACACGGCAATGACACAAACAGGAATGTTAAAAGCACGTTAAAAGGACGCGGGCCGATGCTGCAGCTTGCTTTGCTGTTTTCCATGCAAACTGTTTTTATCGTGAGACGCTACAAAGAGAAAAATTAAAGTTAATAGAGAGTTTTCAAAGAACCGTTTTCAGCTCGTGTTCCTGGCGTTTCGTGTTAAACTCTGTGAAGGAACTTCCCTCCAGTGCTTTAAGTTATTATACAGTTAATTTTCTTTGAAACTATTTTTGTCTGCCTCTCTCTAAATAGGTGGTTTCTTAAGTGAGTGTTACTTAAAGGAAACCAATCTGTTTTTCAGGAAGGGCTGATGATGTCAGTCCTTTCAACTCTGCTTTCCCATAAGAATTCTTCTAGTAAAAGGAGTTTCACTCTGGGAAATAGTGAAAAGTAACGTGAAAATATGTAAAGCATCTCAAGCTGCATGTTTATCAAACTTCCAGTTTTATGCTTGGATTTTAACCATGTTGCGGTTGTGACACATGAAGGAAAAGTGAGAGAAAACCTTTTGATTTTTAAACTTAGAAAAGATTTTGCAATGAAAAACGTGCCGTACTAAAATATTTATAAAGAGAAAAATACAAGCCTGAATGCACTGTATCGAGAACATGGTTTTTCCATAACTCTAAATTTATATACTCCATTTCAGCATCGGTATTAAATCTGAAACAGAACCACGGCATACTATGAACAGTTTTTTGGCAAATAAATAAATACTTCAATCCCCAATAAAATGCAAGACAAATTCAGAGAGTATCATATTATTATGGAATATTTTTAGTAGGTGTGGATGTGTAGCTGTAGATCCAATGTTAACTTATCGGATTATTATTTGTCCTGGTACTGGAAATTCCTGCAGCCAACAACAGAGGAAACCTGCGAGTAGAGCTACAGAGACTTTATTTCACTTACTGGTGGTGCAAGAATTAATTATATAATATTCTGTACATTTTATTTTGCAGAATTAAAATAGTTATATGTAGTTTTCAACCTTCTAAGTAAAGCATCACATTTTAACAGCTAAATGCTCCTTGCTATTCACATGTAGGTGTCCTGTAGAGAACAGGGAGACGTTTTCTTCACCGAGGCCATAGTTCTGCTTCAAGTACTCACCCCTTAATCCTCACAGCATACCTGTGAGACACGTAAGGACCATGAACCCAATTTTTCACAAGTAAAAAGGTCATGTAAGGCCATATTTTACCCTAATGTTCACCCCCACAACCAACTGATGTTGCAATAGTCTTATAATAGTAAAAGCCCATAAAAGGATCCCAACCTAACTCAGATATTCCTGACAACACACTCTAGTGATCCAAGGGAATGAAAAAAATACAACCTCGCTGGATTAACAGACAGAACAGCCCAAACAAAATCTCTGTCAGCTATAAAAGGTGCAAAGGAAATATCTCTATATCATCCTCTGTTTAACAGTTTACTTCATTTGGTTGAAAAGAACAAAGCCAAATGATGATTCATTTGGAAATGAAATCATCCCTACCCCCAGTAAAGGCTGACATTGTGTGGGTAAACAGTCCTGGGGTGCTCCAGCACAATGTAAATAGATTGCCGTGCTACTATATACACAGCAAACAGTTTCATTTTGAAACTAGGAGGCAAAAAACAAGTGAGAAAAATATGACAGAGCCTGAACTCTGAAAATATTTACAAGAACAAAAGCTATCACAAGTTACCATCAATAAGTCACAATTGCTAATCAAAAGGGAAGATAAGCCAGTGAAGTCTTTTGGCCTAAGGTTGTAGCAATGCTTTTGTAATGCAAAAGGAATATCAGCAGAAGGTTTAACAGCAGATTTTTTTAACTTAGGGTTTGTTGTAAATTTTCTAGATTGGAGAAGATGTAACAGGAAAATCGTGATGACATGACTCCACACAGAAAAATGCTCCAGTTTGCCACAATCTTCTCTGAATCACTCACTTAATCAACACCTTGTCCCAGTGCAATGCTGCTCTCCAGGACATGGTCTTTGGCTTTATTTCCATTATAATTAGCTGCACTTAGAGGGGTGATCAAGGAACATAACAGTTATTCTTCTTGAAGAAAGCTACAAAATTAAAGTCATTCCACACACGGGGAACACAGAGATTATTACTGTTGTCATACAGCAAAAAGCTGATGGACAAAATCAGCTGAATAAAATTCACCAAGGGTTGCAGAGCGAGTTAGAAGTAAAGCAACGAATTAAACCCAGAACTGCTCTTCTCTGTTTTGAGTACTCGTTTACACTTCTGTCACTAGACTGCCATGACTCCTCCAAACAACAATAATTTAACATTATAATACGGTAAAGAGCTGTTACAATCTGAGTAAACACATCTTAGCTCACAAATTAAAATAATCATCGGTCTCTGGCTAATCCAGCTGCCACACACACACACACACACACAATCCCTCTGCTGAAAGTCGCTCTGAACTTCAGGGGTTTTTTACAAGTTGATGATAAATGGCTTTGTATAAAAAGCTTAGAATAGGGTTCAATATCCTGCCTGCTTTCAGCCAGAGGAATTGAAAGATTACTGAAATGAAAAAGCAGCAATAAAATTACTGAAAATACTACAATATTTTACCAAATGGACTCTTTCAAACACAACTATTATATTTTTTTCTCTAATATTTTTTTCTAAGACATCTTTGCTAACTCCTCTATACAATTCCCACAAATTTCTCATGGAAAATTTTCATATGGAGTTTTGTAAGTTACCAACACACAGTCTTAGCACATGTCCAACTTCTGAACTGAGAAAGTGCTGAGCACAATCTGTGTGAAGTCCTCCAGGAATCGAAGTCACCTTCCTGCTTTAATTCTCAGCACCCACATGTAGGCTTCCAATGGAGCTGATTGTTTAAACAGAGCTAATTTTCAAGCAGTGATGACTGCACAGAGATCTTGAAAGAAATCTGATTTATTATCTTTCAAGACAGACATTTGCAAACTGAAGCCTCAGAACTCTTGAGACACTCCCCTAAATGCTGCTGCCTTTCTCTCAGTGACTCGTCCATGCCTGCCCATCTCCTACCTCCACCACTGTGCATCCTGAAACTGCCGATTCTTCTTTTAAAAAAGTGTCAAATCTATTCAAAACTTCAAATGTACCTCAAAGTACTGTAAAAGCAACAACTTACTGCAATTTCCCTCAACATAAAATAGAATTGGCTGGGTGAAAGCCACACAAACTGACAGCTCCTTCCTCTCCCCTCCATGATGTCCCCAGTTAAAAGGGGTTGGATGTGCCACAGCAAACCTTCAGAGCACTCCCCAGCCTGTTTCAGGCTGAGCTGCTCTACAGAGATGAGAGGAAGTAAAATGGTAGATACACAACTGTCTCCAAGGAGGAAGAAACTTCAGAGCACGTTTTGGGTGCCTTCCAGTGGCTCCAGGCAGAAGAGGATGGCTCCAGAACAGCCACGCACAAACCTTTGTTCAGAGAAATCCAAAGAAAGGCGAAAATACAGAGGCTGCTTCTGAGACAAGTCTGGTTCCTTTAATAATCACCAAGTCATAAAGCAGTTCCTTTGATTCAGAAATCCCACAAAGGTTCTCTCTATAGCAGAAAGCCCAGCACATAGCTGGGCTTTCACAAGCTCTCCTAATCCTGCGCATAATTAGGGAAGAGGGACTGTTCCTGGCCATTTTTAGTACTCTCAGACTGGAAAAGGGTTGCTACTCCAAACAAACTGCTATTCAAACTTCCGCTTCCATGGAAGCTGTGACTTGCTCTCAACAGAAAGGAGGCATAGCGATGCAGCAAATCCCGAATCCAAACAAAGCAGCTTCGAGCACACACCTCATGAAAGAGAATGGCAGAAAGGACAAAACTGAAGATGCTGTGACATTGATAATTTTTGAACATTTTTTGAGGCTCCCCTTCACATCCCTCAAGTTTCTCCAAGGCACATTCAGCACAGGAGCAGGATGGACAGATCAGTTCTTACAGATTTTTTACCTTTGCACATCATTTGTCACATTGTTCCCACACACACAAAAAAAGGGGACCAAAATCTGTGCCATCAGCTTCCCACTCCTTGCTCCCACGTTTGTCCTCAAGCAGTATTTATTGTAGATACCCAGATGTGCTTCATGCTCATCAAGGCCGATGAGCAATGGGAGTTTTAGGCAATAAAATCCTTTGAATACAGACCAGTTTACTGACTGTGCTACAGGGAAACAAAACTGAAAACCTAAAGACCCCCAACCTTTCAGTTTAGAGTGGAAATTATTAACACGCCCGCGATAGCATCATTTACTTAAGCAAGCTGCAGAACTAGAACTGTCTTTCTGAAGTGTTTCCACCTTGGCTCACCCCTGCAGTATCTGCATACATCACATATTTTTGCACAATATCTACTGCACCTTATTTTATGGAATTCATATTTTCTTCACGATGGAAAGAAAGGAAGAAAGTGGATTTACCATGGAGAGGGGAGCCAGAGGGGCTGCTTGACAGGCCGGGCACGGGGCTGCAGCGTCCTCCCTGCTTCGACGTCAGCTCCTGCTCGATCTCTTCCAGCCCCGCGCTCTTCTGGAAGCGGCTCATGCGATTGACCACCCGTGGGGACATGTGAGTCCTGACACAGGGCTGGCCTCCGTAGGGATTGATGGGAAAAACATGGGAAGTGCCACGGAGCGTGCTGACCACCACCCAGCGGCAGTCGTGGCTGAAGGAGATGTCCTGGACCTGGAAAACAGGGGTGACGTGGGAATGAAGCCACCAACACACACACCTCCAACACAGAGGTCGTGTCTTAAACATAAATCTTAACTGGAAATGGGAATAAAATCTCTCAGGTTAGGCAACAACTTGAATTTTGGTGCATTTATCAATGAACTTAGTATTTAGTACATGTTATAAGCTGCATTGTAATTCACAGTTCCAAGTTTTGTGTACTTTTCAAAATATTCTGAGATTATGAAAACAAACCATGTTGCAAAGTGCTGCAGAAAGCCACACGATCTTGGTGTAGTTTTCAAAATGAATTTAGTTCTAAAAAGAGCTGGGAAATTGTTTCAATTACATGTTTTGTATTTGCTTGTTTAATCTTTAGAGATTGCCCAAAAAGGGGAAAAGGGAGGGATGAGAAGAAAAGAGAGAGATTTCACCACTGGGCCCGATTTTGACAAACACTGGCACAAGTCTTATTTTAGCTTAAAATGGTCAGTTTTGAAGCAAATATAAAAATACAGTTAAACATTTTTCCGCTACGGTTACTCCTTGCATAGATCTCAGATACGAAGTCCAGAAGGATTTAATTCTCTTTTAAGTGTGCTTTACACAACGCTTTGATGGAAAGCAAATTCTTGTTCCTGAAGGAATGCTTTAAAAGAGAGATTAAAGTTTGTTTCCAAGCCCGTCCTGGCAGACAACTCAAGAAAACAAGTAGTCGAAGTTAAAATGATTTATCATAGAGAAAAAAAGTCCCAAAACAATTCTTCCAAAAATGTTTTTAAAGGTAAAAGCTGACTAAAAGGAACCGTGGGTACAAGTGGGATTTACCATGGCAAACAAACATATAGACGAAGGATTAGTTTTCATTATATTATTAAACAGCATAAACTAAATAAAATTCTTTAAGATTTCACCGAAGCCAGTTTTACAATACACTAGGTACTCAAATTGGAGTAAACACTGATAAAATCTTGACAAATATTCCAGAAATGCACTCCAGCTATTCCAGACAAAAGCAGCAAAGTATTCATCAAAGTGCAGGTTTCCAACGGAGCCCTGAAGCCTCGTAGATAAAGAAAGGATTTAAGTCTTGTGACTTGTGACAAGATATTTGGTTGACAGACTGTCACGACACAAAATGCTTCATCAACATTACACAGATAAACTAAAACCCAGCGCTCCACACCTGCTCCTTTCAATCCCGGTGACATCCCCAAACGAGCCGCCAACAGCGCAGCTCAGCAAGCTCCCCAAAACCTGACAGCTTTTGCACTTCCACTGTTCAGCTCTTACTGACCTAACAGTGAGCTCCGGCTTTGCTTGCAAAGTGTTTCACCTTAACAGATTGCTCAGAAAGGATTAGAGACCCCACAGGGATTAATAAGGGCCAAAAAAACCCCCAAAGCCGTGGAGTCAGGGGAAAAATGATGGCACCAAGAGTATTTCAGTGTTTGCCATTAAAAGGACCAAATTCTCCTGGTCAAAGCCAAACATATGAACTGTGTACAAAACTGCCACTCTGTTACAACAGAACAACGAGAAAAAAATTCTATCAGAGAACAAATTCTATCTCACTGTACCATGTAACAGAACTGCGTTTCTACTTTAATACTCAGTTTCCAGTTGGCACCCTAAGGGTTATGCTGTTTTGAAAACTACACACAACAGCCCTGGCAAATGACAACCCCAGCCAAGAAACTGGGAAACAATCACTACAGGATGTTTTTCTCTCAGTGTAAACATTACACAGAAAAAAAGTATTCCTAATCTACAGGAAGAAAGTGTGGAACTCCATAATCCAAACCGCTCTTTCTACAACAGCGCTGACAAACACTCGCTGCAGTCAGAGTGGGCATCGTGGCCATGATTGCCTAAAACATGGCTGAAACCACAGAGGCAGAAGGGTTTTAATGCTCAGTAATAACATGAAAAACAGTGTTGACAGAGGAGTGTGCAATGAACTAAGATTTATAGGAACAGAGTTATGAAACCCCACCCGGCAGTGACAAAGAGTATTTTGGAAGCTGCTGTTACACACGTGATTCACCTACTGCCCACTGGTCTGGAACACGGCCTCATTTGTCTTTCACAGATACAGGAGGAGCAGCAGAACCACAGGCACTTCAAGGAGGTGATTCAGAGAATATTTCCAATTCCAAAGGCATGAATTAAATACACTCATATCAAACCAGCACAAATCCATCAGTGCAATGTGAAGGAGCCCATAACTCGCCAGGAGAACTGGAAGAAGGCACGGACCAGACTGAAAGGACAATGCTCATCGTGGCAGTCTCAGAAACTACTTCAAAAAATCAGCTGTGTCCATGAATAAACCCCTATAAATTATGCCCTGGGCTGTTCTGTTCCCCACCACGTTCCTGTACATTACGCCGAGTTCTCGACTGCTCAGAGTATAAACAAACGGCACAGTGGCCCATTAGTGGTTTTCAAGTTTATGCTAAGCGTTGCAATTTATTGCTGTTCTTTAGGTTAATGTACTATTATTTCATGTATTTATAATATATTTCTGGATTTGTTGTTAATTATGATGTAATGTTTAGATACCAAAGATCAATCAAGACCCCACAGTGTTTACAGATATATGTTAATAAAGTAGAAAGTACACCAAATCTCTCACGATGCAAAGTTTATTCTATAGCTCAAGGTCAATGTCACATTAAATACTCATGTCTGTATTTTAAAATTTTATCTATCCTCTTCTGTCTGGACCAGTGAAGGGAATTACAGACCTGAGATTTTGTTTCATTGTGGTTAATTAACGCTTAAGATATTTTCAAATTCTTTTCAGTCCCAGACTCTCTCCATCTTTCTTGCAGGCTCCCTTCAGGTACTGGAAGGCCACACCACTGCACAGGCTCTTCTTTTCCAGGCTGAGCAAGCCCAATTGTCTCAGCCTTTCCTCATATGAGAGGGGCTCCAGCCCTCTCAAATCTTGGTGCCCTCCTCTAGATTGCTCCAAAAGGTCAACATCCTTCCTGTCTTCTCCTGTTTTCCTCCAATTACTCTTCTATGCTTCTTTCTAACTTCAACTTTCCTATTTCTGTGCATTTCAAACATTATGATGTAAAATCCTCCAGAAAACCTGAAGTAAAATGTAGCTACCACTCAGAGCCTGCCCTGAGTGACACAGTTTGGTAGTTTAATATACAGAGTCCTCCAAGGACATGTCACATGTCAAACAGCTCTACTGAGAATCAGCTTTCAAGACTGTACAGATCAAAAAATCATTTCTATATTACAGAATCACAGAATCACAGGATGAGCCAGGTTGGAAGGGGCTAGAGAGGCTCATGTGGTCCAACCTCCCTGCTCAAACAGGGTCAGCCCAGAGAACATGGCACAGGACTGCATCCAGGTAAATCATGTCACAGCTAGAAAACCAACCTCATAATGCTGAACTTTGTATTTTAATAATAATGACAAGAAATAAACTACATTTGATCTTCCTAGTACTCTTATTTTTTCCCCCCTACCATCCCTTTGTCAGTTGGGTGGAATTACACCAGGTGCAATCTGTATATTCTTGTGCATTTCACTGCATTTAATTAAACCTGGAGAGTAGGACCTGCACTGCTGCAACAGGAACGTGACCTGTTCACGATCACTGTGCTGTGTCACTGAGAAAAAACACCCAGATTGGAAGCACAGGACTCAAGTATTTAATTACGCTGTGCAGGGAGATGGCAGCAAGGAAAAACCAGTATCATTAAACAATGAGAAAGAGCAGCAGTCCTGAGGAGGCAAGGGTCAAAATAAATTAGAAACCTGGTCTGCATGTGAATTTTTTTGGTTGAGAAAATTAAGGAAATGATGTAGCAACGAACATAAATGGAAAAATAATAAAATCATGGACTACACAATATGATTTATCAGACCCAACTCTGTCTCCCCAAGTCCTCAACACTGATCTCAATTTCATATAAAAGCAAGGGCAGAATGTGGACACAGTGCGAGATTCACGTGAGGCCTTTAACCAGAACTGAGCTCTCTATTAATAACTGAGTCTGCAAACGCCACTGCTCAGGGCTCCGTCTCCTCAAGGCAGCCAAGCTACTTCTAATTGCAGCAGCTTCTTCTTGTCAGCTCTCATCCGAGACTGATCAACTTCCCAAAATCAATCTTTGTTATTTCTACCCCAGCTTCTTTCCTAAGAAATAAGAAAGTTTCTCTTCCAGAGACTGTTTCAATAACTGCAACTACATGAGCATGTCAAAAGACAGGGAGGAATTTCTCGAGGCCATGGAGGTTCACATCCAGTGTTTGCAAGTTGTTCCAGTGCTTTGCTACCTGGGCACGGGATGTGACACAACCTCGACCAGTCTCTGTGGAATCACATCACCAAAACATTTGCGCATTCCCTGGAAAAGCGTCAAATCGCGCGTGTTCTGCGGCAGCCAGGCTGGAACGTTTTTATCATTCCCTCTGTTTACCTTCACCGACTGAAGTCAGTTGTAGCTGCAGCTTGGGAGTGGAAATAACAAAAGTCTGACAGAGTAAAGGATTACAGAGGAGCTGGCCGGCAGCCCGCTGATGCTATCATTACGTTTATTTGTCCTAGGCTGAGATAATGCTGTTTTCAGGGATTTTGTTTTTGCTGTTTACAATTTCAGATCAAAGAGAAAGGATCATCAGGTGACGGGGTAACTTTCATCTGCAAGTAAATGAGCTTCCTCAGTTCAGAACATGCTATGCCTTCATTAAAAACCTTCTAGAATGCTCTTGGGTAAAAATATGAGTGCAGTAAGTGTTGCCTCACAATGCAAGAGCTGGAGGACAAGAAAATGTATCCTTAACCAAAGCATGCACCACATACACGTGCACATTTTCCCTCTTTAGAGTTCAACTTGCAAGCACAGACCCTCGGAGAGGTTCAGTTCTCTTTCTGACTCAGTTAAATACAACCAGTGCTTGCAACGGACCTTCCTGGTGCTACTCAGTGCATCAGACATGCTGCTCTTTGTCCTCTTACGGGAAAAAATATAAAATCTAAAGCACAAGTGGCACTTAAAGCTAAAAGATCTTAATCTGGTATAACCAAAACAGGGACTTCTGTCTGTGTTTGCAGAACAGGGACTTTGAACGTTGTGACCTTGGGACACTTGTCCAGCCAGTGAATTATCTCAGCACTTCACATTCTTCCATGGTCATTGTCTTCACAATTCCCTTCTGAGGCAGAGGTCCACCTTCCATTACACCCCATCTTCATCTGAGTCACAAAAAGGAGATTTTGGGAAATGTGGGGTGAAGCTCTGTCAGCCAAAATCTCGTGTACAAAAGCAGCTGATTTCAGCATGGACATTTAAATCCCACATATAACACGGGCATAATGATGATGTTTAAGCAATTTATAATGGGGACAAGCTAAACAAATTCTGACACTGATAATCACTCATGTCCATCAACACAAATTAGAACTTTTTATAGCTCCAGTACAGAAGGTGACCTTTAAGACATTGGCCTTGATTCACAGTTAGTTTTAAACCAGGGGAAGAAAAGAAAAAAGGAAAAAGGTCTGGTAGCAAATGTATAAATACCATTCTAACCAGAAAGGAGGTACAGAGGCTCCCAGAGTGGGCTGCATTGAGAGTTTGATATTGAACAGTCTCCAAAATTCTTGTCTAATGCTCCTCATTATGAACTTCACACAACAAAAGAGCAGCACCAGCAACAACTCTTCTCACTAAACAGCTACAAGCGCTGTTATTCCAAAAGAAAAAAGTAAAACAATCCCTCATATCATATAAATATTTCAAATGATGTGTGTTGAGAATCACAGGTACCAACGCAATATTGTTTAATTATCCAGGGAGTGGTGAAATCCACCAACACACCTCAGACTGGTTAGAATTTTCTCTATTTTATGCCATTCCAAAAGCTATACTGTTCACATCCCAAATGAAAACTGTGTGGCAAACTAGAAAAAAATTTTACTATGTTGATTCTGAGAATTTTAATGCAATGCTTTCACAGAGATGCTAATACTATATCCCAAAAAAACATGTATCAATAAGGGTTTCTTCTCTAAAACATGTTGTGTTTGGTTTCCAATGTGTGCCTTGAAAACAAATTTATCAGCTGTAAAAACCAGAAGAACATCTTTGTTCCTCATGACTGAAGTCCTGTGCTTTGGGTTTCAATACTGAGTCCTTGTATGAAAGGAGAACAAAAATAACTCCAGAACATGAAACACATTATAGAACATGCCCAAGCAGATGACAGAGCTTGGGTATACACACAGATCTCACTGCTCTTATTATATATTAATATAAAAATATTAAAAAGTATTCTATAAAAATATTTAAAAGTATTTATAAAAATTACTTGTCCGTACTATATTATCCCAAATGAACAGTTTTTCTTAATATTCTCTCACTTTCCAGATTGGGTATTCCTTCTTATAGTAAACCACTGCCTGCAATAGCAATTACACTTTTCCAGAACGGTAGCAGGAAAGCTTTAGAGTACTGAAACTACCAGTAACGTAAATTCACCCGCATCAAAACGTTATCAACCACTGCTACATTCAATAAAGCTTTCACATTCTACTTATTTCAAAGGTAAGGCAAGAAACTTAAGGGAAATTGCCCAACTCATAGGAGAAAAAAAGGTTTGAAGGAACTGTAATCAGGGTACCAGAACCACCCGAGCTCCCCGTGCCAGGGTCATAATCACAGAGCCCCAGGCTGTACCTGTCACAGCGCTTTACATCTGCCAGGCTGTCACAAGTCCGTGCTTTCCATGTGTAATTGCATCAGCAAGTGCAATACTCATTTCTTACCCTGTGGTGACATTTTTATTTCTGTATTTAAAGCAGGTCCCTTGCAGTTACTCAATGCTCCAAAGGTGAGGCTCTGCTGGTGCCCAAAAGCGTCGTCGCGAAGGACTCGAGCAGAACTTGCTGCTGCCACAGCCACAGCCACACCAGCGAGAGCCAGCTCCCTTTTCCCACTTCACCAGTAAATCACTTTACTGAGCATTGTTTAAAACACCATTCCAGACTTTCCCACCCCTGGATAATATCCTAGCTTAGTCTTCCATCTCCGAGAGTGGGATTCTTCGATTGGGAACTTAAACTGGGGAGTCTCTGCAGGTTCCCCCACTTTGCTAAGAAAAGTTAATCACAGCCTTTTGATTAACTCTTCCTTTCAACTCTTTAATTGTCTGTCTGTGGCTTTTACCACCAGAGGCAAGCAAACGCTGACAGTTCCTTCATGGGCACGAGACAAATGTTGAACATGTTACATGAGAAAAGGTTAAGTGCAAACACAGCCAATAATCGGGGCTCTTTGGAGGCAGTGCCAGATCTGAATAAATCTGACAGCACCTCATTGCAAAGGGCAAGAATTTATTATTGTCCAGGTTAAACGCTCTGCTCTTATCCCTTCTGTGGCTGGAGCACAAGAAAGGCTCTTTGTGCGCTGAAACAAACATTAAAGTGCCAACATACACAGAATGTATAAGGTGTCTGGGGATTATTCTTCAGCAAAGAGTTTAACTTACTTTGGCTTCAGTCTCTCCCCTGTGAAGTGTGTACAAATGATGGACGGCACTTTGTGATGATGACCAAGGATGTGTCAGGATTTGAAAAACATGGAAATCATGGCCTAACGTGTCAGTGGTGACCAGCAACATCCCTGCGTACAAAAAAGAAGAAAAAGAAAAAAGAAACACAAAAGCACAAGAGATTAATCACTGCATAAGAGGCTTAAAATGTCTATCTAAAAACACTGAGTGTGGCTTACATTTGGGGTTTGGAAACAGAAGAAAACAGACACAGAAAATCACTGAATTGAAAGGGATTCACCTCATAAAAATGAATCAGAACTTCAACTGAAATCAGATTCACAGCATTACTACTTAAATACTCATATATTATTAGGTGTTAATATAGTATTACAAAACAAATCTATTAAAATATCTGAAAAATCTGAATATTCCAACTAAATTTGAGAAGTGTGTGACCAAGATGAAGCATTGAAGTGATGAATGGTACAGCAAAACCCCAAAATGCTCTTCCCTGGGCAAGAGCCAGTCTAAAAAAGATTGATGTCTCCACAATAACAACTTTTGGAAGCAGAGACGTTATCGAGATCAAGCCAAAACAGCCCATACCAAACCAATCCTCAAGAAGCATCTTTCTTATAAATGAAAGAAACTGTCTGATTTATTGGTCAAAGGCAGCAAATCAGAGTTGAGAGCTTTCAAATGAAACACTAAATGAGATACCACCTTCACTGAAAACAGGCCACTGGTGGAGGTATTGAAATGATTCAATTAGAAGATCAGCAGAACCACAGTAACTTACACTTGCTATTTACTTTTTTATTCCATTATGTGTCAGCCCATAATCCAGTTTTAAAACATTTACAAACATATTTGAAGTCAATTTGCCATAAATTAATACCAAAATTTGATTCTTTTTGTACATATAAGAAAAACACAGTATCGTGGCAGAACTTAGGATTACAGTAACAAATAGCAGATTTATTTTTCTGTTATTAATGAAATTTAATAAGTTATCACCCAAAGTAACCCTCTGACATTTATTTAACATCAAGTCACTAAAGTGACTTTGGGACTTTAATAGTGACATTCTAAATAATTTCCAAGGTACCCATCTATTAAAGAAAAACCAGGAATTCCCACACAGGTCTGTGGCAACAATTCTCCACATAAAGCACAACTGAAATATTCTATCCTGCAGGAAGAGAACTTTGCCCCCATGTTTTACATGACACTTATTCAGAGGATAAATGGCTCTTATTTCTGCCATAAATGAGTGTTCACTGTCTTCATTTATTTACAGGTGGTACCAGGATTCATCTTCCCCTCTGCTGCCCCAGGTACCACAGGACACGTCTGCAACCTCTCACGTTACCACGGATGTCCTAGCTTATGACACTTGTAAAATTTTAGATTTAACCTGGCAAAAGTGTACCAAACAGCAGAGCGAAGATTAAGTGTCATTAACTTTTCAGCTGGACCACCATTACATCATTAAATTGGTATCCCTGAGTGTTTCCTCTCCTTGGCAATTCTGGAATCCAAGAGGTTGGGCCCTTTAGGACCAGACAGAAAAATTTCAGTGGCCAAAGCCTTGACCTTGGGGGCCCAGCGTCCTGACACCCCTCCAGGGCCTGTGGCACCCTCAGGGCACACCTCAGCTTCTCTTCTCATGACTGTCCTGCAAGAAGAATCCTGGGAGGCGAAACAGGCACTTCCAAGGCGATGAGGCCCACCAGCAGCAAGGTACAAAATCAGAGAAATCCAAATTGCACTCAGAGACAAAACTGCCTACGAGTTTCCCCTCAGCTTGACCACTGAGGCTGGCAGGGCCTGGACCCGGCGAGGCCACCCACACTGCACCCAGGCATTTCCTGCAGCTCACACAAACGCCCCATCTCAGATCTGAGCTCAGCAAGATTCCCTCCAGCAGACACACTTTTACTGTTCCCGGCTGTTCCTCCAGCCCCGAGTGTTAGAAATGAAAGGGAGTTTGTTATGGAGCTGAGAAATCCGGGCGAGCATTGGAGTATTATGTTTGGGCGGTAAGGCATGTGAGCTGAGGTTGGGCTGGATGTTAATGTTGGCTTAACTGGCAATTTCCTTGATTTGTAGTGACTGTGTTGATAGGAAATACAGCTCAAGTTGCTCCGGTGCAAGGCAGCCAAGCCTTTCGTGTGGGATTATGCACACAATTTGCATTAATTCTGTTCTGCAACATCACAAACTACACTTCCCTTCTCGTGAAGTGTGCGGTCCTCAATAATATATAGCATTTCCAGCAGAGAAAGCTGGAAGCAAAGAGGGGTTTGTGTGCTGGAATTAGGCTGCCACTGTTACTGGAGCGAGGATATTCCAAAAGATCGAATCCAACCCAGTAAGAATTTATCTTTTCTATTCCCATGTTTTTGTCTCCTCACTAGAGCATTAGACAGCTTTAGACAGAAGTGGAGGGTGCTTTGGGTCCTTTTGTGCTCTCTTCTTCCCGATGGAAAGGACCTTTGGAGAAGGAGAAGCTGGAAGAGACAGATCCATAAGATGCAAACAGGTATTTTTTCTTCCCCCAAAGCTGGAGAAGTCTTTTATAAATCCAGCCCCAGGGCTGAGTGCACCCAGAGATTCCGGCAGAGCGTTCCTCGTGTGGATCCCAGCACACGGCACGGCGCAGGGAAGATCGTAACAAAAACTAGAAATGCACCAAATTTCTGTGTGGAACTGGAGACAAAAAGCTGTGTAACAATCCCGAGCCAGTGCGAACACCAGGATCACCACCCTGCGCTGTCCATGCAGTCCATGGCTGTTCAGCTCAGCGGGATCTGGTTTCCAGCGCTGGCGAGAGCCGCAGGTGTCTGCGGGTGGCGCAAGGAGGATTTCATCCCACCCCGCTCCTCACAGGCTTCTTCCCAACCCTACAGCCCTGTCTTTGGGCTGAGCAGGGCTCCCTTTGGGCATGAACACCACACCCTGTGGCACACGAGCCCCCAGTGCCCCCGGTGGCACCTGTTTGTTCCCCTGGTGACACCTTGGATCCAAACGGCCACAGCCGCGACCTTCACTCATCTCCCTGCGGCTCTGAGCAGCTCCAGATGATCCTCCCAGCTCTTGGTTCCATGTGTGCTTTGCCTTTGGGTTTGCTGGGTTTGGTTTGGGGTTTCTTTTCTCTGTTTTTGCTAACTTGAAGGAGTACAGAGGTGAAAGATAATACACTTGTGGCTGGAAAGGAATTGACTCAAAAATAGAAAGATGGGTGGTATCTGATTTGGCAATTTGTGTCTAACTAAACTCCTGCTGCCTGTCCTGTGTGGAATAAACGCATTCATTAGATGAAAGCCGAGGGAAAACAGACCCTCCATTTGTATTAGAGACTCCTTTCCAGTAAGTTTAAGAAGGACCTTTCACACCCACATTTGCATTTGAAGTACAAATATATTCTGGCAGGACTTGTATCAACACAGAGGTCCCAAGCACAACACCACAGATGGGAAAGAACGTGTATTTATAAAACAGCATTTTGAAATCTCTTCCTTGCTCTTGGTATTCAAACAATAAATCACCCACGTTTCAGAACACTGGACTGGGGTTTGTGGCGGGATTTTCCAGCTCTCATTACTTCACGTTGAAGAATCCCAGTTTTCCATTATCACAGCTCAGCCATTTCGTTCCTGTCTCCATCTCCCTGCAGCATCCCAGCAGGAATACCTAATCCCAGCGGAGAAATGAGAACTGCAATCCTTGTCCTACCTCACTTTCACTTTCAAGTGCAGGAAACTTCAACTCAAGCTTTTTAAGAGGCCTTGTGACAGTTTTCCCAAAAAGTTGTTTAGACGGAAATACAGGTTAAAGCTGTGCTAAGTTCAGTCCAAATGTTTTCTCTTATGAGGGACTTCATGGATGAATAATCAGAGATGAAAAGTGAATAATTCTCAAGGATTTCCTGCTTATTTTTCAAACTGGCATTAATCCCTGTTTAACAGATAGCAGCTGAAATCCATTGGAAATCTTGCATACACAGGACCCAGTGGAAATTTATGTGTAAACTAGACTTTATTTAGTACATATCTCACTGCAAAAATTCTGATTTTGCTTCTCCGCAGTATGAGGGTGCAGCCAGATTAAATTAATGACTGTTTTACTGTGTGGTTGTTTTAAATCCACAGAGATGATTAAAATCCCGTTTAAAAGGAACAGCTATCCTAGATGAGGAAAAAACTAGCAAAGCTTTGTTTTACCTGCCCTAATTTACAGCTTCCTACTTTTCCTGCATTCTGTTTGGGAAACAATCAGCTTCTTTCAGGATAGAAATAAAAACACAAGGAATATATGCATAAAAGGAAAAACTAGTACAGATGTAGACTGTGGGCTAAGAGCTATTTATGCAGTATCAGAAGACTAAACCAGACTCTGGCCTGGCCATAAACTAAACCCACGCCCTAAATGAGGTGCCAAGCCACAAAAAGCATTTGCGTCAACTGGGAATACAAGGAAAAGAAGGACTTCTAATTATAGGGCCTGGAAGCGGAAGCCCGGGGTGATTAGGAGCCGAGGCGCTGCGCTCTGTTTATCTGGGAGCTTCCTCCCCTCGCTCCCGCAGCCTCTGACAGATGAGGCTCGGCCTGGAGGGTGGGACTGGAGCTGCTGATGGGACACAGAGTTCCCCGGGCACAGAGAGAGCTCCTGCAGCCCCGGGGGCAAACTGGAGAGGCTGGGAAAGCTGAGCAGCCCCACCACATCCTATTTCTAACACTTCCTTCACTGCAGAGCTGTTGATTGCGCGCCTATAAACGAGGTCCACACAGCTTGGAGTTTCACCAGGAGCTTCCCTTCCACATTCCAAGGGACAGGAGGGTTTTTCCACCTCCCCAAACAGTGTCACTCTGCCAGTACTCACTGAAGGATTCAACACCTTCAAGCAGTGTTGGATTTCTTTTAAAAATACCAAGGGCACGAATCCTGGGAGTTCAGGCACATCTGCATGGAGGAAACGTGTATCCACGGATAGATTGAACTGAGGAGTGCAACTCTTCCATGCACAGAGAGACCAGCCCAGACACTGCACCTCTCGCTGCTTGTCCCAAAAGTATTGCAAATATGAACTGCTCACACCTCAGTTTTGAAATCTGAACTTTAATGAGGTTGGTATTGAGCGTTGGAGGTTCCCAGATTAGAGGATGAGAGTGCTCAGGGGAGCCACAGTGACTTAGAGCTGCTCCTGGTCCAGTCCATATGGATTTCTCCCGGCATTCCCACCTTCCGCAGGCTCACTGGGACAGGATTCCTGTCCCACTGCAGCTCCCAGGGCAGAGCAGTTGCATTCCCATCCTGTTAGGATGTGACAGAGTTTATACAGCCCGTGGCTTTCTGAAGCATCTGACCCGACCTAGGAGCAGCAGCTTTATTTATACTCACTTAACTCCTCTCCCAGGCAAGTCAAAATACAGCCAAACATCAGAGCTGCTCAGCCCCTGGGTTCTCCAAGTGGAACATGTGCTACAGGTACAAAATTGGGTCTCAAAAAGCCTTAACTAAATAATGAAATTCAGATTTTAGCAGAATTCCCCGCAAAATAAACACAAGTACGTAAAGATTTAATATAAATATTTTAAAAATCCCAAGAAGTCAAAAGAAAGAGACGCAAAATAAAATATTATTTTGTGAATAAATAACTCCCTATGACTCCTAAAACTCCTAAAATTATCCATGGCTATGGCGCTTCCTTCACAACCAACCCAAAACGCAATACTTGATCAAGCCATCAATCCATCCAGGATTCCTCCCCTCTTTGTGAAATGAGACACAGGAACACAACATTTATAACTGCAACTCATCCAACTGCCTTCATTTTAATGTATTTGTCTTCCAAGGCAAAATTCAAGTTGGAAACCAGAAGAAAATAAACAGAAAAACTAAAGAATTATTCTGTCATTGAATAATTACAGCTTGTTTTACCCTCCAGGAGTGTTTTCCTGCCCACCTTGTCTGATCAATGGGAAAAACTTGTGCCGAGATGTTCCAATTCCACCCTCTTTAACTATTAACTCAAGGCCACCGTCACATTTCAATACAGAACATTTAAATAATCAGAGCAATTTCAGGTCTGTTAAAGGTGCAGTCAGGCATCCCAAGGGGGACACAGTTTAATCTGTTTTACTGCTGGCCCAACATTAATTTTCTCATTATTAATGGGTGGAAAATCTCTTTTGTAGCCAAGGAAGCGTAATTATTTTAAATTTTCAATGTCTTGCACTTCACAGCTCTCAGCTGCTAAGCTGGCAGGAGCAACACTTCTAGAAAGCAGATCATTTATTTACCACATTTAAAAGAAAAAAAAAAAAGCCCCTTATATTTATAAACCAGCACTATTTTTAGCTGTTTACTAATTGGGAATCTTATTTGAAAACCTTCCTCTTTGACATTAAAATGGGAATGTTCCTGTATTGGAATGGATTTTAAAGCTGGTCCTATTCTCAAATGGAGCATGGATTTAGCCATGGCTACAGAAATGTTTTAATTATTGTATTTTCAGTTTGCTTTTAAGGGCTTGTACCGGAAAATATTGTGTCTTTGCTTCTTCTGGAAAGGTGAGAAGCCAGGACCGAGTCCTGCAGCTGGAAAACCCCTCCATGCTGCATTTAAGCACAGAGAAAAATTTTTATTGGACAAAGCTGCCCCAGGAGAAGACCACCAGGAAGCTTTTGTAACAAAAAGTCCTTTTCAGAGGCTCTAAGGCTACTTACTTGCCTTAACAAATTGGCAATTAAAGCAGAAGCTCTGAAAAATCAAAAAGGGGATAATTCTCATCTTTCCTGGCTGCCCCCAGCCACCTCCTGGGTTTGTTGTACACACAGTTCTTGGCAGTGCAGCCTGACAGGGAAACGAGGCACAAACCTTCCAACACCAGGAATGAGTGATTTCAACAACCTTTGAACAGACATGAAAACTTCTCCACTTAACTCACCTCTTAGAGCAAGCACAAGAAACAGAGAAGTTTGTAGGGATGCTCCTGGAAACCTCACTGGAGCCCAGCAGGCCAGCGCCAGGTCAGGCTCTGCACTGACCCCAGGACACCACGGGAACTGGGACCCCGGGGCAAATTCCCCGCTCAGAAGCCTCAGAAGCTCAGCCCAACTTCCCAAATCATTCACTGCCCCGGGCTGCACAGTTGGGAGTGGGACTCCAGAGGAAGAGCAGCACTGCAGTGTCTGTCCTGGCCTGCTCCGACACCAAACGCACGCTTGGATACCAAGACTCCAGAATCAGCGATGATACCTGAAATTTAGGGCTGATTTCTCTACACTTTACTTCACCTATAAATGGTGAAACGGACATCTCTACAGGTTTTCACGTTCCACTTACTCCCACATTGCATCCTTGAGGCCTCGTGCCCAAAACACACCTTGGGGAGCCCGGGAGGATCTGGCCCTTCCTCCCCTCTGCAGGGGCAGCAGGAAGAAACTTTAAGGGCTAAATGAGCAGACTGTGCATTAATTAGGGATAAATGATGTTGGAGAGAGTAAAATGAATATATTTTTAAAGCTTTCACTAAAATTGTCCCTAACCATCTCAAGTTAAAAGTTATAAACCACCGCTCCCATACAAAGAGCTCAGCAAATATTGAGATTAATGTGTGCAATGATCAATACTTTTGACATACAGAAAATTGTTTTAAATTGGAATAACTACAGTTGATTATGAAGTATTTTCTTAGACATGAAAAGAAAAGGAACAAGCTGAATTAGGTCACAGATTTGTTAGCTGAGAACTTCAGTGTTGGGGACATCTAAAATTTGGTGACAAAAATCTCATTAATGAAAAAGCACTTTCTTAGGCAACAAACAATCACAAAATACATTATTTCCCTCTAAAAACTTGATAATATCGACATCCTCACTGTTTTTACTGAAAATAAACCATGGAAAGTAAAAACTGTGATTTATTAGTTATGCCTTGATACACAATTCAACTTCCTTCTCTCTCTCACTGTCTCCAGGAACAAGCAGCTTTTGGGTAAAACACTTTCATTTGTTGTGTCAAACCCAGCCCAATCAGTAACTCAAGTTAACCTAAAAAGAATATTCATCCTTGTGCTTCATATTTCTAGAAATCCTGAAAAATCCCAATTTTATGACCCTAAACCACTCCAAATAAACAGAATGCATGTGTCAGCTACAACACTGACTCCAAGCACTCAGAAATAAGTTCCATTTTCCAACCTTAACAATTCCGTCCCACACGAGCCATGTTTTGTAGACAAAAGATATTCACATGGGCAATCGATTTTGGCCTTAAAGAAAGCTTCATGGGAAGGGGTTGTGGTAAGAAATAAATAAATACCAGGTGTCTGTGTTATTCATTAAGCAAATGTACGGCAAAATCTGACCCCTGCTTCCTGTCAGTCACAGCATCCCTTGCACGGCACTTGGCAATGTGTATCCATCGCCCCATATCCAGCGACCTTCAGCAGCACTGATGGCTTCATTTGGCATTTTCTTAACCACAGCCTTGCCACTTTTCAAAGAGCTGAGCACCTGTGTGGCTCCTGGGCTGAGACACGATGGGATGAAGCTGTTTGTCAGCCCCAGAAGGTGAAATCTGCAGTGAAACACAGCAGTGCTCCCGCTGCCTCCCCAGCAGCTCGGCAGTTGCTGTGCTCTGGTGCAGCCACACAGACACTGCCTGAATCAGGACTGAAAGTGGGGTTTCAGAGCAAGGAGCCAAGGGCAGTATCAGAAGGCACCTCTTGTTTTGTTCCCTGTAATGAGCTCAGCCTGATTGCCAGTGGAGCACTGCAGAAGGGCCTGGGATGATGTTACAGCCCTGGCTTCAAACAAAATCCTGCCTTGATGTTAAATAAAGAACACAGAACCCTGGGCTAAGTGCTGCTCTCGCTGGAGGCAGCTGAGGGAAGAGTCCTGGGCTGGTTTGTCCCCATCCCTCCTGCAAATCTCCCACAGCACACAGCATCTGCAAGCAGTCAAAACCAACACCTCTTAAAGCAGTGTTTTGCCATTAAGCACCATTAGATCTTAGTGTCACTCTCTAAATTGCTGTCATTCCAGTACCTGAGCAAACCAAAGAATTTGATCATAATACAAGCAGCCAGCAATTTGCAAAAATATCCTTTCATTTCAGAAAAAGCAACTTAATTTGGTTTTGCACAAACATTCTGCTGACCTTTAAATCAATGCAATCCTAAAAACTGTCTTAAGGAGGCATTTAATTATTATTTATATAGCATTCTAATTTTCGTAGCTGTATTTATTTCACTTATTTATTTCACCTAATTAGCACTGCTCCACTCTAGGTATCATCCTTCTTCCAGAGCTCAAAGCAAAATGCCTGCTCTGGAATAGAGGATTCTCAGTTCACTGCACAGAGCTCCACAAAAGATTCCCTTCCAAGAAAATGCAGGCAGATGAGAATACAGCTTTTCTGTCACAAACTCCCAGGGAACTGCACAGCACCGTTAAAGAGTTCTGACACAACAGATGGGGTGTCAGAATGACACCAACTGGTCAGCAAAAGTGAAAACATAAATGACAGACATTTAGTTTTATTCTCTGAAATGTGACTTCACCCTCATGATCTTCGTGGCATTTGCTGCATTTTAGAAATTGTTAATTTAGGCAAGTGGAAGCTGTTGATTCTCTGACCATTTCCCTGAGTGCTGTTGCAATCAGCCAGAACATTATTTATCTACAGATAATGAAATGTTAATTGTCATATTAATAAGATCTATTAATACACAAGGTTTGTAGTCGCCCCTGCTGACCACAGTGACTGTTCATTGATAAAGGGGAAGAACAGAAATGGGTACTTTTGAGGAGTTTCTAACAAGTATTTTCAGATTAAAGTTGATTTCACTCAGGAGAGAGGGTAAGATCACAAACTCTTCATCAGCAAACAAATAATAAGTTACTTTAAAGACCAGTGAAACGATGTTATTTCTGTATTTATGGAGGACTGCAATTTAATCCATGTGCTGACCCTCTGGATACCTGCACATCACAGGAGTGCACCTGGCTGGCAGGATTCCAGCAGACAGGAATTCCTCAGCAGTGGAAGAGGGACTGAATCTCCTCCCTTCCACCACAGTAAAACAGTTGCTAATGTTTGAAATTTCAGAAAAGACAAATTCCACATCCAGCCCTCCCGGAAGCAGATCAGTCATGGACACTGCAGTGCCCCAGTGGTCCCAGCAATCCCTGAAGAGCCATGGCACACATTCCCACAGGATTTCCTGCCTTGTTTACATCTCCCCAGTAACCAGAACGATCTCTTACCGCTGGGGTTAAAAGCCATGCAGCAAATGGGCTTCTCATGGGCAGGGAAATGGGCCACGATGCCATCGCTGTCCGAGTCCTCGCTCACCAGCACCTGGGAACAGCAACAGAGCCAAGGGTTAGGGAGGAAAAGCACACCAGGGGGAGAATCCCAATTTCCTGACACAGGGATTGGTTTGTAAGGTGTCCCCAGTGGAATCCGCAACGTAACTGAGTCAGCTGGACACTAACAATCCTCAGGAATCCTTTCAGATGCAGACATGAGACCTGCTCTAATAACCTGGGAGCACCCAGAAAGGATTACCCACTTTCTGCCTGGATTTCCTATTTATTCATCCTATTCAAATTAGGGAAAACAGAAAACCATTCCTGTTCTGCTCCATGAATTATTGCTGACTGCACAGAAGCTCATTAGAGCAGGACCCTCGATGCTGTGCAGGAAGCTCCATTTGAGGCTTCCAGTCACAAAATAACAAAATCACATCCTAGGGAGAAAAGCGAATATTTAACCCTTACATAAATCAGTATTTTGATTCCAAGTATACAAGGCAAAGCAGTGGAAGAACAGATCAAACCCTAAAACAAGCAGGCTTGCTTTCCATGAGCCCCATGGGTGGGAATAGCACAGCTTCCATCCTGCAGTCAGTGGTGCTGGAATTGAGGGATCTGGATTTCCAAAGGATGCAGGGAATGCCAAGGGCTGTCTGTGAGCATGGGAGCAGCTGCACCAGGGAATACACAGTTAATGTGGATTTTCTCTGTCTTGAAACTGCCTCACTGAACATGAGATAACAGCATTACAAAGGTTGTTATCAAAAAATCATGCCCTCATAAAATACCTTATTGTGTACAGAAAGGAAATTAAAATACAGGAGTTTTCACAGCAGAGGGAAATTCAGTGGAAAAGGAGATACCTGGGCTGAGATCTCTGTTGTGCAACAGCTTCTGGGGAAAGGGACAAATGATGAGCCTTTGGGTCTTAAACACAAACAAATCTGAAGCTGATAAAACTCCTGGGCCAGTGAAAAAGCTGAGTGTGAGGAGATACAAAGGGGCCTCCAAAAGAACAAAATGCCAATGTTTAAATGTATGAGAAGCAAAGATATTCTTAGATGTGTAAGAAAGAACCAGAAGATGTGTGGATAAAACCAAGCAAGAGCTGCAGGAGTATTTTATTCCTTGATTACATTATCTTAAAAGCTAAACTAAGTAAAACAAAAAGCAAGATCTGTCAGAAAAGGACTTTGGAAAGGGGGGTTGTGGTGAGCAAAAACCATCTTCTTACCAAGACAGTTCAAAACTGCCCGTTTCAAGTTCTGAATGATTTGCCTGCCTCTTCCAAAATAATCTGCAAGGTTTTTAATACTTCCTATCCCAAACAGATATCAAGATAAGTGGAAGATATTTTTACGCTTCAAAAAGGAGGACTCATCTCGCAGTGTTTCAAGCAGTCACGAACCGCGGCTGGGAGGCCTGGGCCTGTCAGAGCTCCGAGCTCCTGGCACGGGCACAGCAGCACAATTATGGCTTTGCTTCCCCTCGTCAGCATTTCGTGCTCCCTCCACAACCACCAAACCAGAGGGGCTAGAGATCTTCCCAAGGGCTTTCCAGAGGAGCACAGCTCAGCCTCAGCCCAAGGAACTGCGCTCAGAGCCTCCCATCCATCATCTCCTCGCAGCTCCTGCTCTCAACATTTTGCTCTAATTAAAGGGAAATGGCAATGACGAAGTCACACCATACACCAGAAAGAATTCATGAACCAATTTCTTCATGAAAGAATTTTCTTTTGGCAAGTCTGGCCTGTTAAATACAAATATTTAATCGAGAAATGCGTAGGTATCACAGGAACGAGCCCATTGCTAGAAACAGTTATACAGGATATTTCATGCGCATCATCTTCTACAGGCTGTAAACTGGATCAATTCAACATGGCTTTATTTGAGAAAAAATAAAAATGATAAATGCACTGCTGTTATCACCCCTGCAACATAAACCCCTGTCCAACAGGCAGGAGCACTGGATGGCAACGTGATCTTTAAATATTTCCCCTCTGGAAATACGATACAAAGCAAAAAAGTCACAACATTAAAAACTGCAAAACACCTCAGACACACAAATTTGAGAATTAAAAAAAGGCCAAATCTCTTCATTTATATGTGATGTTAACTGATTCCATGCTTTTCTTTTT
>VZRN01002537.1:938820-1000849 GCA_013397935.1 Dasyornis broadbenti
TTTTTTTTTTTTTTTTTTTTTTTTTTGTCACTTACTGTTTAAAATTCTCTTCTTGAAAAAAAACCCACTCTAAAAGGAGTTTTTAAGGATCTCCACCTTTCACTGTAAAAGCTGATTTTCGGGTACAGTAAACCAACCTTTGCAGATTCAAACTCAAATATGTTCATCTCCTGCACTGACCAAGGGGAAAAAAAAAAAAAAAGCCAAAAAAACCCAACCACAAAGGTACCTTCATGACTCAAAAATTTGGAAATCTTGGACAGTGGAGAATGTGACACTCAGGGCTCCTTTCTCAACACCTGATCTGTGTCACTCCCTGGGTCAGCATGGCCGTAACTGGCTTTGGAAGAACACGTGGAAGCAACACTTGCTTGTGCATGGAAAGATGAAAAAATATTCTTCCTCTTTTTAAAATCAGCATGAGAAAGTAAATCCTTTAGGAACAGAGGAAAGTGCTTTTTTGAAATCACCAATTTCTACTGAAATCTTCAGGACTTGTCAGGTCCTCCCCCCACTCTTCTGCACTGCACAGCTGGGGATAACAAACATCACTTTTTATGATTCCAACACTACAAAGGGAAGAGAGAAAAAAAATCCAAGGAATTGGACTTAACGACATCACCAAGCAAAGAAGAGCCTCTTTGGGAATGTCCCTCCCAAAGATGCCACCAAACCAAAGCCTGGTTCCTGTCCCAGTTCAGGGCTTGTGCAGCTCTAAATCCCAGCGTGATTTCCCCTTTTTTATAGAACTCAAGGAAGTCAAAATGACGCGGATACAACACACGGTGCTTTAGGAATATCAAACCAAACCCCTCATGGTCCCAGCAGCTCCCTCAGCCCACTGTGGGTTTTGTGTCTCTGAAAACAGCAGAGTTGGGAATTTTTCCTGGAAATCAAAGCAGCGGGACAATTTGCCTAATAACACATGCAAGCGCTGTCAGGGAGCTCGAGGGAAGCAGCTCCTTTGCCTTCCCAGAGAGGACAGAGCCCACAGGAATCCTGAGGCTGCAATTCCTTTCCTCCCAAACAAGCTTCCTTCTCCAAGGTAGTGGCCTCTCACTACTCTGCTATTACAAATAAAAACTTTCCAAAGTCTCTCATTGAGAAAGGGTCATAAATCTCAGCACTCCTGTTGTGATCACAGAGTCACTGTGCTCCAGCAGGATGCTCGAGGATCTTCCCGAAAAACAACCAAGGAACCACCCTGAGCCTCTTCTCCCAAGATCCCCTCGTGAACAAGCCCTCAGCTGCTCCTGGTGCCCAAAGTTCTTTTATCAAGAGCTGCAAGGGGATTTTGCCAGAAGCTGCCCAGCCCGAGAGCCCGTGGCTGCATGTGCCGAGCCACACCAGCTCCCAGAGCAGCTCTGAACACGCAGTTCATCAAAGATGAACCAAATCCCCTTCACCTCACCCTGAAAGAAGAGACAAACCACGGAGGGCATCGTTGCATTTACTATCAGCCAACAGCGTTTGCTCTGAGGGCAGGAGATATCTGCAGCCAGAGCTTTTTCCTCCTGTGCCATATTTTCCTCCCTCCGTGGTATTTTCCGTGCTGCTGAACAGAAGCCACTTGTAATTATGACTTTAATTATTTTAATCTTTAAAGGCAAATTACACCACTTATCCCAGTGGAGACATGTTTTTAAATAAAACATGAAAGTAACACAAACAAAAATGGACCCAAATCTAATCAAGCAGGTCCTACTCTTAATACAATTAAGAAGAGAATAATACCACCATCGTAAAAACAAATAGGTTTGGCAATAATTATAAATATGAATATTATATCACAAATACTGGCTGTACACTTGAGATCCCCAATGCTTTAAAGAGCTGGAGTTTGATTCAGTTCCTCCACACAAAGAGCCTCCCCCAAGTTACAGCCAAGGTCAAACTTCAGTGGAAAGGGGCTAAAAGTGATAGATCTGTGGCATTAACTACTGCACTCCTTTTAATAGAATCCAGCATAAACTCAAACCAGCCTCGCGCTCAGCCTGAACCATTTATCTGAGACAAAAATGTCTTCTTGACAAAAACCAGATCTCCTTTAATAAAAGTGAGGCAGACAGTATTATGCTCTGAGGGAATCCTGTTGCTCTTTATATATTCATATATAAAAAGAATTCTTCTGTAATACACGTAGATATAAAAAGTGAAGGAAAACCGAGGCTAGATATCTGAGCATCAGGACATCAGATCGGCCTTGCCAAAGCTGGTCCTAAAATAAAAGCCCTGGTGTTAATGACCAGGGGAATTATGTCTGTAGTTAAAGTTTTATTATTGATTATGTTTCACTCTTTGAGCTTCTCTTTGCTTCAGACCAAAGTTTCACAACAATCCCTGCTCCTGATAAGCATCTTGATTTGGTTCAATTGCTAGCAACTCCTCACCAACTGAAAATGAACTTTTGAAGCTGCAGCAGTCGGCTGCTTTTTTTCTGAAAATTCCTCTTTAATGCAATAAAAAGTTAATAGGGAACAGGAAAGAAAAAAAAAAAAAGAAAAAAGAAAAGAAAAAGCGCTGATCACATTTTAAAACATAAATAGATCAACATGCTATCTTACTTTGCTGAGCTGTTTTGAAAATATCCCCTCCAATATTTGCCTGAGCTGTGGATGAGCTGCAAGCTCTCATCAATCACAGCCCCGGCGAACGCACCCAAAACGGAGTTTTGTATTTTTAAATGACCACATCTTTCTCTGTCAACCAACTGTTAGAAGTTGAACAGATTTACATTCGGCCCCAAAACTGGCGAATTTGAGCAAGGTCATTATTGCAGCCTGCACGTGGGTGGCCCAGTGGATGAATTAATTAAGAATACAGAAACAAAGGTCGAAAGAAAATAATTTTTCTTTCAAACCCAAGCCAATAAAGTCTTCCACATTTAATTCCAATTACTGAAAAAGAGGACATCTGTACAGCTTTAGGTTTATCCATTTCAACTAATTAAGAGATTCAAATAAATAGTCGTTCCATCTAACTGAAAAGTTTGCTAACACTTCATTAGAAGGAAGTTTAAACAAGCACACAACCTTGTTAACATATTTTGGTTTACCACAAAGTTACTTGGGCATCTCGATAATTATTTTTATTCCTTTTACAAATATCTCCTGACAGCCAACGTCAATAATTCCGCATTCCTCTGCATTTATTTAATTACCTCATAATTCAAATTTTCTTAAAGTATCACCAATTATGAAAGTAGGAGCTACCACATAAACAACTACTAGGCATGAGAGTTTGCTACAATATCTACATTCATAAAGTTTATTAAAAATATTTTCCCTGCAGATTTAATCCTGCAAGATGGCATTAGGAGAGTTCTTTGGTCTTTAATTGTGTATTTTTCAGTGGTGAGTTTGCATTTCACCCTCTGCCATGGCAGCTCAGTGCAGTGAATGAGACGCGGCGAGCTCCCTCTCACATTCCTTAGATTTGATGCCTTTGAAATGGGAGAAATAATTAAAAAAAATAGTGAAAACTTAAAACTGTAGTTAGTCCTCCTGGCTTGTGTCCAAAACACGTCCCTTCATCATCCTACTGGCACAGAAATTGTTATATTTGTCCACATGAGAGCAGCTCAGTCCCCCTTTAAAACCTGTGCTGCTGCTCAAACTAACTGAACAAGCACTTGGATCATTAATTTGCAAGACTTTAGATACTTCTTTTTTTTAAATGCTTCCCCACTGAAAAAAATATTTATTTCTCCTCCAAAATGATGTGTTTGCTTGCCTTAGATTTACTGTTGTTGTCTTCCTTTTTTTCTTCTCTTTTTAAAACAGATTTATTCCTTTTCCCCTTTTTACTGTATCTTATCTTACAAATATATTTTATTACTTGGAAAATGTGCTCTTTCACTGAAACACCTAAATTCTTAGTCAGGCTGTGCAGGTGATAGAAATCTTTATTGACCTGAAGGATGTGAGGTATTTATTTTATATTAGGAGTGCACTGCCGATAAGAAAATAACTCCTTCCTGCTTCTGAAGTTCCCCTCAGTTGTGGAAAGGCTGAAACCCACGTGAGCACACCCCAGTCTCCACCAAATCCCTGCTGAATGGGATTCAAGGCTTTCCAAGTGTTAATTCAGCCCAGAAAATCCTTGGTTGGAATCATGGAATCAGTGTTTCTCAGTGCAGGGAGAGCAAAGCCTGGGATGGGCACAGCCATGGAACATCCCAAACCAGGCATCTCATGCCAGCAGGAAGGGTTTGTTTGATCGCACCCAGAATTCCTGTTTTCAGGAAGCTGAAAACTGGGGTGATCAGACAAGGAAAAATCCCTTCACTGAGAGGGGTTCAGCATTGCAAGGGGCTGCCCAGGGAAGTGGAGTCACCGGCCCTGGGAGGGTTCCAAAAAGGAGCAGATGTGGGAGTTCACCACAGTTTCACGGGAAAGGCAGGATTCAAACAAAGGCTGGGTTTGATGACATTTCAAGTCTTTTTCAAACTTACTGATTGTGTGGATCTGTGATTCTACAAACCAATCACTTTAGAAAAACCATGGAAAACAGAGAGTGACCCACGCAAGGCAGTGCCGTTCCCTAAAGCACCAGAGAGGCCGGACTGGGCACTGCCCCTCCCGCTCAGCCCAAGTGCTGATGGTGGAGCTCAGGTGACCACTCCCAGCAAACTGAGCTACCACAGGAGAATAAAACAATCTCAGAAATTCCTGGAATGCGGCAGAACGTGTGGAGCTCATGGATTTAGGATCAGCTCCATGCTCAAGGTTTGCTGGGATCCACGATGAGCTCAGTGAGGTTCTCGCCTGGTTTAAAGGTCAGATGTGCTCAAACACTTCCCTGATCTGCAGCCCCACTCAGTTCTGCCACAAACCCAGCCAGGACAAACCTGTGCCATCCACACTGGCATTCCTTGCAGGAATTCTGCAGCACACAGCACCACATCCCTGCCAGGTTCCTCGGGACATGCCAGTATCCCTGCCCACAGCAGGACTTACCAGCCCACATGTGCACAAAAACTCACATTCCCACTGGAAAAAGAGCTGGAGGGACAGGCAAGGACTCAGAGGGGACAGGGAGCACCCAGGACACTCCTCAGGTGAGAAGGTTCTGTACTGGGGCACTGTGGAATGACCACGTACAAAGTGCATTCATTTATTTTTAATTAACTTTCTTTTTGCCAGAGGGACATTTCAGCAAGAAAAAATTGTTAACAAATCTTCTGCATGATGAAAATCTAACAATGCAGAAGAAAGGTTATTTTCTTTTTCCTGGAAATAAATACAACTCTAATTCTGAAGGCAAATTGCAGCACTGGATATGAATTAATAATTTAACAGCATTTTAAGACTTCAGATCACATAAAAATATGAATGCAATACATACAATTAGGATATCCAGCTTCCTCGAGGTTCAAGACAAAACTTATTTTCCTAGACCTGATGGCTTATTTATGTTAGAGCAGCAGGATTTGGACAAGACAAGCGTTATCATTTTTACAGCTCCTCTCCTGTAGTGCCCTTTAGGCTTTGATAGCTCCCTACTATTGCTAAGGTCAGAGGACAAGTTCATAAAACCCCTCAATCATATATAACAAGCCTTAAAAACCTAAGATCTATCATTTTTTCCCCCTAGGCCTATGCAGAAGAATCAAAGCCCAGACAGCAACCAGCAGAAATAATGACCACATTAAACAGCTTCATCAGAAATTTATGAAGTAAAATTTGTCTTTTTTTTTTTTTCCTTGCTGTATATAAAGAGCTAAAAGACTTTTTTTTTCTTTTACTGGAAACAAAAACAAACCCTAACAGCCAACAGAATTATTTTAAGACCTGATTCTAAGATCCTAATTTATTTTTTTCCATTTTCTTTTTTCCTTTCATTTCAATTTTGGAAGAAAAGGTCTATGATGTTTTATGAACATTCCCCCTTCAATGCCACATTGCTTGGCTAAGTACTTGCAAAATTAATTTTCAGGAATAACCATAACAAGGATTTTCTTTGTTTTGTTTTCTTTTCAAGTAAAACATTTTGTTTTCCTGTCAGTAAAGAAAATAACTTGACTAAAAAACTTGACTTCTGATGTGTCCTTAATACCTCACTAACTTACCTGCAATGAGCATCATAAAGACAGGGGAAAACAAGAAAAAATGAAGTGTTTTTTCTTTTAAATGCAATAAATGTGACCATGAGGAAAAAGGTATTACAGACCAATTACAGAATAATGGAGTGTGTGGGAGCTCTGCATAAACACTGAATCCAAGAGCAGACACTTTAAAATTAAATGAGTGGTAGAAACAAACAAAAAAGACATGGCTATCGTCTCTGTCATAAAGACAGGAAAATCCAGCACTTTAAAGTCTGTCTGATAATGGTGTGGAGTTTGTAACAAATGATTTTGCCTGGTGATTTTGCCTGTGTATTTTCACGTACAGCAAATTTACACTATTATTACAAAACAATAGAAATGCCTCACAAAACAGCAGCATGCTTGACTGCATTTAGGATTTACATAAAATATAAAATTATAAGCTCATAGCCAACTTCACTCACCATTTTTTTAACCTGGAATTCAACGATTCCCCCTATTTCTAAACAACCACGTATCCCAGCCACGCTCTGGATTAATAAATACAATCAGACTACATCTCCACTTCAGCTGATCAGCATCAATCAATGTCAATTAGGAACAAGTGTTGGAGAGACAAAATGTGACACTTCACACTTGATCTTGTCAAAGTGTCACATAAATATGTTGGAAGGACAAAATATATTTTGGCTGCATTTCAGTCCCAAACACAATTTTATCCCAGCTCTGCGTGTCTGTGAAAGTCTCTGCCCCAGCGAAAATGTGGTTTGTTTTTCATTCCCAACAGCACAAAGAACATTTCCCTGGGATTTTGGTGCACATGCAGGTTCTGCCTGTGTGCAAACTGTTACCTGTCCCTCTGCCACCGTCTCGGTGTCTATGATGGTGACAATTCCAGGCACCAGGGGACTCCGGCGGAGGTTGCTGTGAGCCAGAATTTCCTCCTCGGTGGCTCCCGACGGCAGCGTCCCCGTGAGCTGTGTGACCACCTTCCCCACCATTGTCAGCCCAGTCTTTATTGTCTGCAAAAAAAGGAAAAAAAAAACATTCAGTGATGTTTAGGGCTGTGCTGTGGGTTCAGCTTGGATTTTTTTCTAGTTCGTGCAACTACAGAGGGCACGCAGAAAAGGGAAGTTTTTTAGGAGTGATGGATCAGCTGCAAAAGGCTGTAATAAAACAGCGTGAAGAAATCTGGCATCCTATCAAATGGAAGAATTCACCTTTATTTTGGAATTCAATTATGCCAAAGCATTATTGAAAAATGGATTTTAATGTTCAAATAATTTCATGGTTTTGTATTTATTCCAGTTTTGGGGGTTTTTTAACTTTGTTTTTACTTATTCCAAGAGCACGGATGGTCAGAAGGATCAAGGATGAGACCATAACGGGTGTGAGGAAGGCAGTGCTCACACAGAAATGCAAACAGCCCCGAAAGCTGACAGAGTTTTGTCTTCTGCACAGTGCAAGAGAGCAGGAATTTGGCCTTTCCTACATCGGACACACTCATTTTTTCCTCAGCAATTAAGCACTAAAACTGAATATGGGACTCAAATCCAGGAGAATTCAAAATGCCACTCTCAATGTCCTGGAAAGGGGAGCTCCCAGGCACATCCCAGCACAAGGACCAGGACTTTCCAAGCTCTGCACATTTCCCAGACACGGGTTTCAAAACATATTCACTGCACCAGCTTTTATCAGCTAAAGATGCTGAAGGTTGTTTTTATGTTGCTTTATTTTATTTGGAGAAAGAGGGAGAGCAGACACAGTAGGAGAGATGCAGATTGAAAGAAAAACAAGCCCAACTACAACTTTAAATATTTTCTCCTTGAACCAAGGACTGTGCCTTATTTGCCTGTAAAGCATTGAGCAGATTTATTATGCAATATAAATAAGAAATAGCAAAACAGATCAGAATGGAATGACACTGTAACAAGCCAATTCTTAACTAAAAAGACAAGCTAAGCTGCCTGCTAAATTGAAAAGGAAAAAAATGTCCAGATCCCAGGCTGCAACCAAGAAGCAGCCACAAATCAATTGCAACTGCTTTGTTTAGTGCTAAAATCTCAAACTGCAGTGATTAGAAAACACATTAGTGTTCATCAATTAGCAGCCAAACGTTTGTTTTAATAATTCATGGGCAATGACTTACACAAAGTCTGTTAGTGTGTTGTCAGGAAAACCTCTGAAGGGCCAACAGCAGCAGGCGCCACACGGTATCGATGGCCATGGCCAGCCAGGAAGGCTGATTAACCTCTGAGATGCCTCTGCTGATGGACTCACCCCATTAATGCTAATGGAGATACTTCCACTTAAAATCGAGCCAGGCCTTTAGCACAGGAATGGCTTTGGGGGTTTGAAGTCTTTAGTAATATCCTGCCATTTGTTTCTTGTTATTTCTTTTTATGCCCGGCTACGACGGAGGAGAATAAAACAGGTTTTACCAGTGGCGAATTTCAGGAGGCTGGAGAAGGTAACATAAAGCAGATATTGATAGCTGAGGAATAAACGTGCAGTAGCCCCGATGCCATCACAGGAATGCATTCCAGCTCTCCTGGCAAAAACTGACAAGGCAGTTTTTGGGCCAATAGTAAAATCATAGAAAATCATTCGTTCTCAGTTTATGCAGCAGGGGGAAGAAATCAGTAAATGCTACATGGCAAAACATCTATGCAAGTGAAAAGGCTCAAAACTGCAATTGACCTATTTTAGAAAATATCTCGAATATTTATAGTGACAGAGATGGGATGCCAAAGTACCAAACAGAAATGTCCATGTCTCCAGAAAAGAGCGAGCGTGCTCGTGCCGGCAGCTGGATGGTGCTGGGTGCGGGAGCAGCCCGGGCTGGCCAGCAGGGAGGGAGGTGTGCAGGGATGGGGCCAAGGCCGTCAGCGCCCAAGGATCAGCGCAGAGCCATTACTGCACTTACTGCCCTGCGCTGCTGTGTATCTTTGCAAAACTTGGCGGCTAATCTTTAACCTTTCCCATGCCATATCAGCTGTCCCTGCCTCCATTAGGGCTAATGACCTTGCTCTCACATCAGCTGTTAGTCCTCATTAAGAAGTTATCAGGTAACAAGAGAAAACAGATGCAGCCTTTGCTAAATCACTTTACCACTGCAGGATTAAAAGATATGGAGAAGGAATCAACCAAAGGAGTTATGAGGTGAGAAGGACTTGGTTTATAATTCGATGCGAGACATGTGACAGAGCAAATACATTTTAAATGAAATAGGTTAAAGTTTGCACTGTCCCAGTTCCTTTGTCACTGATGGGAACCTGCCAGTGAAATCTGCTTGTAAAGAAAATTCAAATACTTGATCCAGTTCCTTTTGTAACCAATGATTCACGATGTGCAGAAACACACATTATTTATAAGTTCACGTGTATCCTATCTACTTATAAATGAGACTGTTCACATTCTTTTAAGTATAAAGAAATACATGTATTTAATTAAAATAAATGCGTGCCCTCATACCTGATTTAATTAAAAAGTAAGTCCAACTTTAATTAGATGAAAAGAATTAAAATGCACCATTCAGTGCCTGTTAGGCTGCTTTGTTCCAACAAAGGTCTAGCATCCTTTTAGTGACAACACAATATATTGTTCCTATTTCTCATAATAAATACATTTTATATGATTTATTTGACTGCAAATGAAAAATCTATAGAAAGCAGAAAGAGATATCCAAACGATCTGCCTTGGGTGTCAACACAGTGAGGTTGAGCCTCACACTCAGTTTGAACAAAGTGATAATGGGGTTTACTCTGTAAGAAACCCCATGTCCATTCTACTGTGTTTGTCCAACGGGACTGAAAAGAATCCTCATCCTGTGGAGGTACCTCTCCTGTCTACGTACGCTGAGTGTATTCTTCAACACCTGTAAGGAATATATTTTCATTTTTCCAAACACATCCATTTCTGTCTGTGCTCATCATTACCTAAATGTGAATCTTGACACATTTTCTGTTTCCAGAAATGTTCTGCTTAGTCAAATGACAGAAACTATCAGAGCTTTTAGAACATGAACACCCAGGAAGCCACCGACATGATCACAACTTTGAGCTCGGTGGTTTTGGTTAACAGGGACCTTCCCTAGTAACTCCCAAGTTATTCAATTAAGGAGGAAATTTATTTCCTGCATGAAGAGCAGCAGCTCCCACTGAGGACAAAGCCCTGGCCCCACCAGGACATGGGTCAGCAAAGGGAAAACCATTATGGAAAATATTCTGTGCTGCCACCAAGACCTTCTAGAGAGGATGTGAAAGGCAATTCTCCAAAGAGACCCTGCTGAAAGCTCTCAGCTTTCCTTCTCTTTTATTTGAAGGTTCTTCCACTTCATTAGGAAATTGGAAAGCAACCACAGAAAAGGCTGTAACCCAAGGTAACCTGGCAAAACAAGAACTTTAATGGAACCACTTCTGAACCAAAAAGCAGCAGTGAAGGGAAAAGGAAAGGACATCCACTGCCCAGAAAGCTGGTCCTGTGCAGATCAAAGCAAAGGAATTACAAAGCCCTGCAGCTGATAGGACACAACAGCAGAAGAGGTTCATAAACGAAGAATTACATAAGAAAGGAGTGAAGCTGATGGAGAGGCAATGAGATGGACAAAGAGCAACAGATATTTGGAGCATTGATGTGCCAGCAAGGAAGTCAGCCCTGCAGTTATCAGAGATGAAAACTTGCTAGACAGCAAGCCAAGACTCAATGAAATCACTAATAAATTAAACATTGCAGATTCACTGTGGCGCACTCATGGATAACAAATTAATACACTAAGGCCGAGATACTCCTCAAGAGCCAAATCATGCAAATATTTAAAATTATATTAGTATTAATCTTGTCTATTACAGCAACTTGTAACAGGCAGGAGCATGAGCAATGTGCTGTGCAAACACAGCGTAGTACAGAGACCGTGCCCTGGGGATTATCCCTTTTCCTCACTCTCACTGGGAGTTTATCTCTGTGCAGAGGCTAACAATCTTTTCTTTCCTATGATTATAAACACATTTTATCTTCACTATCTACTCACATGATGCAATAGCACTACTTCAGTGTGATAGATTCAGCTTAACAGCAGAATTTCTGGATTATGGTCCCTGGCAAGTACTACTTAGCAGGGAAGGTCATCAGCTACAGTGATCTGTTTGTAGGATTTTGCCACATCTGATCCAAACTGTGGCTGATCACACTAAGCCAGTCCGTTTTTCAAACTTATCTGAGCTATAAAGAAGATGTTCATGATGCTGGGATTGAAGGAGTTTGGGGATGTTTCCCGCCACACCTTTTTTTTAACTGTGCTGATGGTGAAAGCACACAGAGATCCAGCAAATCACGTCAGAGAAGGAGCAATTCCAGCTCCCCTCAACAATGTAAAAAGCTGTGATTTTTCTCCTTCTCCAGCCACGCTGTGATTGTGTTGGAATATGTTTGTTTTCATGTTTTGTTTTCACATGAGCTGGCCTGCCCTATGTCCCTCTTTGTGGCTTCTCCTAACAGTTGTTTTCCTCGGTGCCACTGAGCCTTCTGTCCCGAGCTGTCATTTCATTCCTATTATTAGGTTTGTTTTGTTGCACGTATCAGAAATGAAAAGGCTCGTGGTTACAAGGGAAGCTTGTAATCAGCACCGAGTTCACCCCACAGTGCCAAAACTCACTCTGTTTGTGTGTGAGGAAAAAAGAAATTGCTTGGCAAAACATTGTGGCAGCCAGGAAAGGAGCTGGCATGGGGGGCAGTAAAACAGAAGTTGTGCTCGGTCTTGTTTAAGATTTTTCCAAGCCATGGTCTTCTTTTGATATTACAAACCCCCAGACATTTCTCTGGAAACAGACGGATTTTATAACATCATCTGAAGCAAGAAAAAGAGGCAATGGAACCTATATGTAAACAGTCATTAATAAGCTCTAACCTTCAAAGAAGGTAATTAATTAGCTCTGGTACTGCGCTGTCACCCTTCAGAGAGAGTAAAATGTATAATGGGGGTGTGATGGAGTCCAAAAAGCAACAGGCACTTGTAAAGTCACTTTCCATGATGCTAAAAGACTAATAATTCACAATGTTCATTTCTAATCATATAAACTTGTGCCACTATGAAGAGCCATTATACAAATCCATCCTACTGTCACTTCCCTCTAATAGAAATAGTTGTTTGTAATAAATAACATCTTTTAAAAATCCGTTCAGGAACAGGAATACTTTGTGGAAAGCTCCAGTTACTCAGAGATTTGCAGGATGGGGAGGGCAGGCACGGTGCTGATGCCTGCAGGGTTCTCAGTGTGCTCTCCTCTCTGTGAAGGGAGGGGGTGATGACACACAGCCCAATTCAGCAGGGAAACCTCATAATTATGTTCCAGGAGCAGCTCTCCCAGGGCAGATGATGGACTCACTTTGGCAGCACTAATGACTGTGGCAGTGTAAGACTGAATGTTGTCTCCACAGGCTCCACCACGGGATTGATGGCATCGGATCAGCTGCAAGAAGAAAGACAGCAACCAAGTAACTACTATTAAACTACACAAACCCAGAACCCATTACCAGAGCTCTTATTTATCATGTACAGTGGTGTGTTTTTTCCTACAAATAGCAAAAAGCCCTGCTGAGACACTTAACCCCTTTTTATAATCTTCTGGGTGCCACCCAGACTGTCGCGTCCCCCGCTCCAGTTTTCAATTACCAGATGAGTGCTCACTAAGAATTCATAAACTTTGAAACGGTGGGATTTTTGGTCTGGCAGCAATACCACAAATAAATTTAAATAAATATAATCAAAAGCTTTAGCCATGTATATGTAACATTAAATATCAGACATTCTAAGAATCCGAGTGTGGCTTTCCCCTCTTTTTTATGACGAGCAAGCAAAGAAATGACAAAGGAAAAGAGTTGTTTGAAACTTTGCATTTAATAGATTAAAGGAATGTACATGGGGTTTGCTTTTTATTGCCTTCCTTCAAAATCAATAAATCAAAACAAGACTCTTGTACCTGCCATCACCCTACAAAAGTAGGTTTCGCCTTTGAACCCCAGCTAACAATAGAATCTGTGCTTCTGACTATGTAAAATCAGAAAAAAATACAGATATTTGTTGCTTGCACACAGAACATGTTGCCTGTTTAACTATCTGAGCTAAAGAAAATTAAAAATTACTGTAAGATGCATTTGTTTCTACAGGTTTTTCTGTCTCACTTATCTTTAAATATCTAAATAAAAATACGTAACCTAGGGAAAGCCAAACAGTGAATTCACCTGGGAACACATAAGCCATTTAAATTCCCTTTGTGATATAATTCTTCTGCTGATCAGTGGCCGGTATTTTGGCAGCAATCCTTTTAAAATCCTGTGCTGACAAGGGTTAAGTTTTCCAGCACAGAAAGGTGTGGCACTAAAGGAAAGGCAGGCCTGAATTTGGGAAGAAATCAGCTGTGCTGGAGGAGGTGTAACAGCAAATACATTTCTAAAGTCTGCCTCTGATCATTCCTGGCTCAGCTCTAGAAACAGCTTCTCCAGTCACAGGTGGGAGGGAGAAAAAACATCTGCTTTGAAATCAAAATAAGGCATTAGAAGCTGAATTTAGGCTTCACTTCAAGCTTTAAATACACAACCACTTCTCTGGGTAAAAGCAGTGATCATTTCTTTGCTTGGGATCTATTTTCCTGGTCTCCAGAAAGAAGAAAAAGTCTTTAAGCATTTTTTTTTTCTTTTCTGAAGCTCAGCTTTTTCAAAGATGTTCAAAAGTGGACAATTTAATGCTATTTTCTAACCCACAGAGTGCATTGCTGTGTCGGTTCAGACAAACCCAGGCTCTGCCCAGACTCAGTTTCCCCAAACGGAATTTAGGAACTGATTTTTGCCTACCTTCAGAAATGTCTGTAATTAAATGCTTTAAAGTTTTAAAGCACAAAATGGGTTGATTATTGAGTTCTCTGCCTTCCAAGTTCCTGAGCTTAAATCAAATGTGCAGAGTAAAGATATGACATAAAAAATACCTCTTACGTTCGACATTTTTATACAACCCCCCCTTAGAGACCTTCTTTTCACAAACCTTTTTTCTGAGGCCTTTTCTTTTTTCCCCTATAAATATAAAATCTACAAGTACTTTTGGCTATTAAACCCCTCCTTACCTTATTTTCTGCATAAGCAAGCCAACGGCTTCCAAGAGCAATAGGATTCATGTTTGGCCCTGGACAAGGATAGCAGCCTGCAAAGTTTGAGAAGGCAACATTAAGAAATATCTTAATGACTTCTTCCAAAGAATTTTATTTATTGCCAAGAAAACAAAAAGTCTAAACAAAAGCCTCTCAGTTGCTAATATCAGTCAGAGGATGCTTGCATTTTTGTTTCTAGAGATAAGGCTGTGGTTAGATGAACTATTTTGAACATTTAATTATGTGTAAATAATTCATTTCTCCTTATGTTTGCATTTTTAAAGCCATTTTGATACAAAAATGGCATTTTGGGGTGAGGGAATATTGATGTTTGACTCGATTGGTTCTGTGTCTTCACATTTTAATTCATTTTATTTGACAGATGCCTTTCTATTGGTGAACAGTTTGTTCCCTTCAAGCTCTTCCAGATTTTTATTGTATGAAAGGATTACTGTGCTTTGGGTTTTGTTTTTAACAATTCTATGTACCCGGCCTTGCAAAATGCTTTGGTTTGGATTTTAACAATTCGACAGACAAGCCTCTCCATATACTTTTGCACAAATTTAACTTTACACAGTGGGAAAATTCGTAATTGCTTTAAAATTAGTGGCAATGTTTCCGCTGTTCACCTGCTTTATATTATTATTAAAAATAGATTTATACATATGGATAAAGATAAGCATTAAAAAAGAGAACTATTCCTGAGGATTAAAACGTGAAAATATCTGTAAGAGAAAATAGCTGTGAATGAAAATATGGCAAGGCTTAAAATGAATCAGACCCATATTAAATGGCATTTAATATATAAAGTTTTTAAAATGTGTATTTTTATAAAATGTCATAAGTAAAAGAAATATTTTTATAAAGAAAACAATTAGTATTTAAAAATACATGTATTTACATGAAAAAATAAGGAGGCGAGAACGGGGGGAAGGAGGAGGCTATCAAGCAAATGGTTAATCTCAGTTTTCATCAGTTCTTAGGCTAACACAGTCAATTTAGCAATTTAAATTCTCTCACTGATTGGCCAAGGAACAAAATATTGAGGCCCTGACAGGCACGTGTGTCTGATTTAAAGGAGCCCTGGGCAGCTGCTCCTGGATCCCGGGCAGAAGGAGCGCCGGGATCAGGCACACGGCATTTCAGAACACAGACAACACATGACTTTCACACAGTTTATTATTAAAATCCTAAAAAAAACCAAACAACAAACCCAAACCCAGCCACAGCCAGTTCTAGTCCCCCAAAATCTCTGGCATCAGCCTCTGACTCTGCTCTGCACCCACAGCAAGGGAAAGCAACCTCCACAAACATCCAGGTCTTTTCCTGCAGGCTCCAGAACAGTCCAGGACATTTCCTGGGGACAGCAGGACTCAGAGAAGTGGAATGGTTTTATTTTCCACACCTGCAAGTCGGTGAGAAGGCGTGGGGGAGCTTTCCGGAAGTTTACACGGACATTTGACAACACTTTGGATGCGTTTTTGGGCCCGCGCAGGCCCCACCGAGATAAACAAGCCCGGATGTCATTTCCCAGAGCAGAGCGCTGAGGGTATTGCAAAACTCCAAAGATCACAGCGAGCTGTCTCAAGGTCAGCAAGCAAGGCAAGCAGGGAACGAATTCACCCAACGCAACCCAGCTCAGGCCGGCAAGGCAGAAGCCAGCGAGGGCTTTGTACGGCCTTATCGCCAGCCCGGTCTCAGGAAGGAAAACGGATTCTGAAGAGATGATGCCACAATTGTTATTGCATTCCAGGAGTGCATAAAATGTGGGCAGCCAGAGCCTCTTAAGGAACAAAGCAAGCAAAAAGAAAAAAAAAGGTTGTAAATACAGCCCTGGGTTGTAAATACAAACGTGTTCTTCCGGTGACATTACGGATCAGGACCGGTGAGGTTTTAATGCCGACTTCTGCCTCAGCAGCTCTTATCTGGGTCAGGAAAGGCATTCAAGTCCCCCCAACCTTTCTTTTACCTTCCCTTTTATGTATAAAATACTGCATTAAAAGCTGCCAGATGATAACCCTCGCCATGTAAATCTCTACAGTGACTTTGGAACCAGAGGCTTGCATTTCCCAGACTCGCAACATCCCTGCAGGAGAAAACTAAAGGAGTCTCAGCAATTCAACAACTCATAGCAAAAAACAAGTCTTGCTTGGAAAAGGGAGCTGTTCCCAATTACCTCAGGGAACTGAAGAACTGCAAAAAGTATTCTCTAAAGCCAAAATTGATCACTGAATAGAAGAGTAACTGAGGAAAGCTGGGACTGCCCTCCCCAAACCCAGTGCCCCTGGTTTGTCCCATGAACTGGGCTCAGTCAATCAGACTCCATACACAAATCAGCCAACTCTAAGAATAAACTCCACAAAGGTCAACAATTCAGCTTGGTCCTAAGCTCTACTCTCCAATAAGAAAAACAGCGGAAAAAAAAGAGCTATTTCCTCCCTTTCTTTTCTTTGCAAGTCTTTGCATTTTGGAAACTTGCAGCAGCACAAGGATAAACAAAGGGTTATACTTTATGGGAAGGAAAAGCAAATTGTTTTTCTGCTTTCCAAAAAAACAGCTGGAGTCAGCAGAACATCATCTACGAGGCAAATGAAAAGACAGACACGGCGTGACCGATCGAGCTGGGCCATCCAATCCTCACCAGCCCCAGTCTCTTAAAGATTAACTTCTATTTCTACTAAATTTCAAAACAACAGGGGAAAAAGCCCTTCTAAGCAATAACAGCAGCAACTTCAGCGTGTTTACAATAGGAACGAACATAATGAGAGTGCAGAACTAACTGTCAAGAAGACCAAAGTTTCCAAGTTTTAATGACAGCATGGGGAGGTCATCCAAGAAAGGATCACTCAGGGAAAGTCCTTCCAAAAGTACAGCAAACCAAGGAAATATTAAAAAATATCTGATCTTAGAACCAGCTTAAGTGGGCCTATCACCCACAGAAATGTAGGTGAAAACCTACTGAAAACTTTTGAGTACATAGTTATCCTCTCCCTCTGTGCAGAGGAAATGGGTAACTTTAAAGCTGGGAAAAAAGTAGAAAAATTGCATTTTGAAAATCAGAATCAAAGTGCAAGTTTTTCTGCTAATTTGATCAAGTTCCTATGCCCCAAAACTCCAACTGGTGCTGCCCTGAGCAACACTGAGGAGTAAGAAATGGGCTCCAGGATCCCTGTGCACAGGGGCTCGGCTAAGGGCACCCTGGGACCTCCTGTCCTGTGCCTTGGTTTTCCCACTTCCAAGATGTAAATGTTACCTACATCAAAATAGCCCCATAGGTAAATTCTTCAGTGTTATAATTTCTGAGTTTCTTCCTTTTTTTTTTTAATAACTGGGTTATAAAATGATAACTGAAATAAGCATATAGGTAGTGGTTATTTGGATTCAAAGATGCTATTAATTTACTTGTTGTTGTGCTGATTTTACATACTTCGTTTTACTGAGAATAAAAGAATCCCACATCACCTGAAGTTGTCCAAAGAGCTACACAAATGCTTGCTTTGTGAGTGAGCAAAGAGGAGGTTTATTTATTTCCCATTATTTTTCAATTACTGGCCTTATGGTAATGAGGAAAATTTCTACCACCAGTTGGAGATTCACATCTATATGCCCGTAATAAACCAAATCACCTCCTCCACCCATCTCTGGAAATTCACACAAAATCCCCTTCTCTGACTCTGGATCTTTCCACTGGTCTTGAGCTCCTACAGAAAACCAAGACTCCAGTGCTTTTCTTGTTTTCCAAAAGCTCATCCTGGATCTTCAGCGATGGCGATGTGAACACCCAGAGAGCAGCCAAGAGGAGAAAAGCAACACATTCCTCTCCTCCCACTGCTCTTTTACACAAACAGCACATTGGGAAAACGCTGCTCAGAGCACCAAAGTCATCACAAGCCATGTCGGCTAGAACAGAGCTCGGGCCGATAAATCACCGAACACGCCGCGAGTAAAACGGGAACCCTTTCCACCGGGGCAGCTCTCCAGCATCCCCACAGCTTCTTTACAAAATTAAGATTTAAAGAATATGTAGGTGCATACAGGAACACGATGTTCTCTTTAGAAAAACCTGATGTTAACAGTCAGAACGTGTCTAAGCTAAGTCAGGACTCATTTTCAGTTTGCAGAATTCCTTACCCAGAGCACAACTTTACTTCTCTCTTGAACCTCGCTAGAACAGACCGTAAAATGACATCGGATAAACTACTGCAAATTGTTAAATCATGAATTAATAAAGCTAAGGGAATGCAAAAGCTGAATCAGAATCACCCAGCATTGCTTTCCTTCAAACACATCCCATCATGTTTATCTTAAGACACTACTGGTTGATTTTTAGTTTCACAGCACATTATAAGAACTTTATTCCCTACAACAATATTTATAGCCCAGAAAAAAAAAAAAAAATCTGGTTTTGTTATTTTCCAGACTTTCATCCCCTCTATCTTGACTTTGTTCTTTTTAATGAAAAACATTTCAGTAAGTTCTCTTCTGTCTTGTTTCAGTCTTTTTTCCCTACCAGTTTAATAGGAAAACTTTCTTTTTCCATCATTTTCACTGCTGTGTTTTCACCAATTGTCTCCACTTTCCTTTGTAGTGATACATACTCATCCTTTTTATATTCAGTTTTGATTTACTATTTTTGAGAGGGATTTCTAATGGATATCTCACAGCTTTTACCTGTAAAATTATCTATTCCATAATGGAGTAGTCCAGTTTTATTTCAAGCTGAGGGAACGGGCAGTTATTACTAAAAAATCCTTTTAGGATTCTGTCTCTAATCCCAAAATATGGCAGAAATGACATCTTTTGGGTGTGATGAATGTGACATTCGGGTAGGATACAGCCAGCAAACACAGGCAATGCCATGAAGGCAGAGATTCCCAGGCTCACCTCCATCCTAAGGAAACCTTCCTGATTTCTGGAGAAACAAGGATTCTTCTGTTCAGTGTCTGGCAAGGTTCATTAAAGATGACATATGTCATCTGAAGTGTCCAGTGGCTTTAAACACAGTTTTCTAAACAAATTCCAAAAGAAGGAACTTATTTCAACCAAAATTCTTTGTCTTGAAGCATTCAAAGCACTTGCTGGATTATCACTTCAAAAATCAGTGAAGCAGGGCCGCTCTGCATTTTTAAATAAATAGCTCCAAGCACTCACTAAAGTGATGCTACTTCTCTAATAATCAATTTGTATTTTCTTCTGGGTCTTACGAAACACAGAGCACTCCACAGGAATGAAATTACAAAACTCCATCCTGAAGCCCTGCAGTGCAGAGCAGCCAGAAAGCAGAACCATGACAGGGAGCACAGAAAGGGAATACGCAATAAATAACGGGTAGAGTGATACTGCTGTAGCAAAAGCATTGTTTATTCCAAGGAAAACAAATCATATAAGTTGTTTTATCTAATATTTTTTGTTTGGTTGGGGTTTTTGGTTTTTTTTTTAGCAAACCAATTTTTGGTTGTTTATAAACTGTATAAAGCAATATTGTTTATAAATTCCTCCGGGTTCCTTCTAGATGAAAGGCCCTGTGTAAATGTTATTACTCTCACACTGTCACATACTTTCCAAAACTCCTCTATTGTTCTTGTACTTCCTTCTGTTTAAGTATCACCCATAAAATTGAGTAAACGAGCAGGATGCACCCACTGAGGAATCAGGTTTGCCACCCAGGGCCTTTCTTTTCTTATTTTTAAATCACAGTGGCATTACTGCTACTACAACACTAAAAAAAAAAAAAACAAACAAACAATCAGAAATAAATTGAAACAGTAAAGCCATAAATGCTACATGCTGGAGCGAGACTTTGGAGAAGGGTCTGGATTGCCAGGACAAGGGCAATGGCTTCACACTGGTAAAGTCTTTCCAACCCAAACTATTCCATGATTTTGTGCTATCCTGGATCAGAAGAACTGAATTCTCTCACACAAGCTTGTAGAAGGACCACAGATTTAAAGTTTTTAAATGTTATTATTGCTATTGCTGTTGTTATTATTATTATTACTGCTATATTATTATCACTACAGAGATCTCCTTCCCCGTCCTGCAGTTTGAAGCTTCTGCACTTTCATGGTCCCACTGGGTCCCTTCCACTCAGGAATTCCATGGTTTTATGATTTTACTGTTACTCCAGAGGTCCAAGCCCAATCCCAGAGTTTTTACTAAAAATACCAGTGGCCTTTCATGTTCATTAGGCCTGGCTGTTTAATTTAGCACCAATTTGACTGATTTCAGGGCGATGTTTAATCTCAGGTTTACTTTCTTTTTTTGTCCAGACTTGGACAGTGACAAATAATAAAAGTTACCAGTGAGGTTGTTGTTTCTGTGCAGGACAATGTAAGATGGCTTTGTTTGGCCTTTAACATTAAGGATTTGGGTGCTTTAGATAAAAATAACTTATATAGAAACAAAGAGCACTTCCTGTTTTACATATAATTTGTAAAACTGTCAGAGCCAGGAGATACGACAGATAGACATCTTGGGGCTAAGGCCTCTGTTGTGGCTCTATGCAGCTTTTCTGTCGTATTTACACTTTCCTGCAATGGAGCAAAACCTCCTGCAAGCACCAAAGCCATTTGTTCCCATAAATCCACCACAGTGCCCTAAAGACCTCTCCAAAAAGTATTTCAGCATTGCCCTGGAATGGTGAGACACTGATTCCCACTGCCAGGAAAAAACACTCCTATAAACAAACAAACACTGTTAAAAAGAAAAAGCAAAATCAAATTAACATTTAACAGGGAAAAATGCCATGAAGGGGTGGGTGCTGATAGGGATGTGTGTGTATAAAAATTAAAAGTGATTCCAGCAATCCACAGGGACATACTTGGCTCTTCTTCACCGATCAAGAAAATCCCGTGACTCAGGAGCTCCCTTCCCACCTGCCCCGAGGACTTTCAATCTGAGCTGATCCCCCACAGACAAAGGAATCCTGTCAATGATTATCCCGTGTGGGATAACTGGGAGAAACGCTCACAGCTGAGGAGGGAAACACGCACAGAACTTCTTGAAGAATGTGACTCTTCAGGCTTTAAACCCCTTCATAAGGCATCCAGTGTTTTTACTCCAAAGTCAAGAGCTCAAGCTGCTCCCTGTGAGCCTGCCAGGGGAAGGAATTCCAACAGAAATGTCCAAAAAAGCCTCGATGATTTCCAGACCAGCCCTGTGACAAACCGAAACCACCAAACTGTTCCTTGTGTGTGAATGTGAGAGGAAACAGGAATCCCAAATCCAAACTGCAGATTAGAGCATCCAACACCATTTGGTTTGGGGTTTTTATTTACTTGGAGAGGTTCAGGTAGGGGGCATTTAACATCCGCTGCCCAATTTTTGGCTTGTGGTGAGGAGAGCCTTTTGAGACTTTCTATACAATAAAGTACTCTGACTAAAATCTGGAAAATTACCTCTCAGGGCTCTGCTGAACAGCATCAATAGAAATGTGGTGCCAGCTAATGGCTGCAATAACTGGCTCCATCCCTGGGGAATAATGGATGGAGAATATATCAATATGAGGAGTGGAAGGGGCAGGGAAGCTGAGCAGGCCCTCGTTATCGGACACAGGGATGATGCCACAGGCATGATGTTATCTGTGAGAATCTTTACCCAGGGCCCAGGGGGTGGGGAGGATATTCTTTATGGAGAGGGAAAGTGTCCATCAGGCCATATTCATAATCATCAGTGTTCCACTAAGTAAGCAGTTTTAGGTTGAGGAGCACTGATGTAATAGAAATCAATGGAATTCAGCTTTTCTGCAGCTTTGGTTTAGAGAAAAGTAGGGGCAAAAAAAGCCTGAGCATCACTTTGGTTTCTGATCCTTCAGTCACGTGCAGAAAAGGCTCTGAAGGAAATCAAGCAAACCACAATAAAACTCTGAGCTATTTAAAAATCTATTTAAAATCCACACCTTCACACTCACAACTAGCAAAGGAAACTCATTCTTAATACAGGCATCAAATGAAATTTTTTTTTTTTTTTTTTCAGTTTGGACACACGAGCTCTTAAACCAGTGCAGGATGTGAAATTCCTTCTTGGCTTCCTCCTCCCCTTGGTGAGAGTCCTTTCTTAGGGAAAAGGAGCTGGCGCCAAGCACAGGGAGAGCAGAGTGATGGATGGAGTTACTGCCACGGGACTGATGCTCTGCCTTCTCCTAGCAGACATTTAAAAATCACAACACCCCACGGGGTAGATCAGAAGATATCCTGGTGATTTTTCTACAATAGCTCCAGCATGTTTTCCCTCCGCGTTTAAGCACCTGTCTTGAATTCCCTCTCCAAGGCTGGAGCACCTGTACACTGAGGTTTTGTTACGAAAGGCACAAAGAAAAGGCGCTGGCTCCCTGCCATCCAAGCCAAATCAGCACATCTCCATGTAATCCCATGCAGGGGAAAACAAAGCTTAGTTCTATGTCAAATCTGCTCAGGAAAAATCAGGAAAAGCAGGAGTTAAAACATTCCAACAGCAGCACGAACTTGACCGTGTTCTACATCCTGAATATTTTATGGTATATTTATTGTAACAATATATTAAGCTACACATCCAACCACAAAAACAAAAACAGAAAGACAAATACTCCTCATGTGCAAGGCAGCTGCATTAGCATTTCTGAGGAACTTCAGGATTCCTGACACGGCTTTTAATTGTACATTCTGCATTTCATTTCTATGTATAAATAGTAACAAAACAGACCAGAGCTTCTGCTTCATGTTTGGTTTTCAGCTGCCTCAGTGAGGTTCTAAGGCTCCCACACCACTTAGCTGATAGGGATGGAAGATGTGATTTCCACATCATCACCAAATCTTCTTGAAAAATAGAAATTTTCTTTTCCTAAAGTGGTTTGCAAAGTAACACAAAAGTCTTCCAAAAGCCAGTGATCCTCAGCAATATTTTTGACCTTTATGCCCTCACTTCTGACCAAAACCAGTCAGACCCAGAATCCTTTTCAAGCTGATAAATTCTCTGGGCACGCAGTGACACCCTCACAGCTGAGGAGCACCACGATGAGTCCAGACAGGTCACACGCTGTCCTGCAAGCAGGGAGTCTCCAATAATGGAAACAAAAAGGCCTGTAAGACCTTTTTCTGAGCTTCCTTTTCAGAGATATCTACTTTTCCAATTGAAACTGGCATTGTCCTTTAATAAATTAAAAAAAAAAAAAGGCCCAGCCAAAGAACCCAGTCGTGGCCAGTTGGCTGCCTCCCAGAAATCCCTGCAGCTAACGAGGGAGCTCATTTACATCCAATTTCAAACACATCAGAGGAACTTAAGCCTTTAAAGACACACTCTCAGGTCGAGGAGATTTCAGCACATGAAATGGGAAAGCTCAGACAAAAGCTCTGCTGCAGCCCTGACATGCCAGGGCACAGCACTCGCCTGGGAGCAGGATCCAGGGAAGAGCTGAGCTTGGAATCCTCAGGACAGGTCCCAGAAAGGCAGGGACAAAACACACTCCCAGCATGGCACAGCCCCCCCTGAGCTGGGAGGGGACAGGGAAGGGCTGTGCTGGCCCCAGCTCTGGCTGTTGGCACGTCCCAAATGCCCCAAAAATGAGGGTGTCCTTAATTAAACCAGAACAAAGTTGGAGCAAATCTTGAGTTTCTCATATTAAAAAGCACCACAGCTTGAGAAATACACTGGGATTAGTGGCATTTCAGGAGTTTTGGATTTTTTTTTTTTAAATGATTTGGTCATTATCTCCAGAACTTTTAATTTATCCCCTCTAAATTCCACTGCTGTTCTACAAAATGAACTGCAAATCAAAGTTATGGTGGGGAATGGGGTATCCCTGTTCCTGAAAATACAGTTCAGTGGATTAATTTTGAAAAATAAACTGCAGTATCACCTTTTTTAAAAAAACAACAAAATAAGTGGAATGGAAAAAGCAGAAAAATTCTCAAAATAGGGGTTTTCTTTACTTTTGGTCTAAAATAATGCAAGGCTTTTACCCTAATTCTTTTTGGTGGAATAAAAAGGAGTGATGAATAGGACACAAATAAATCCTTTCCCATTTGGATCCTGTCACTGAGTCTCAGCAGATTCCCAGTATCTTACATCCATGGATAGGAAGAAACTGACACCTATTGGCAACTTTAATATTACTGCAGAAAGCTGCTTTCCCTCAAACTATGACAAGAAACAGCTTCTCCTAACTAGAGTTTTCTCTAAATACTCAGATAATATAAAAAGATAATTTAAACTTTTCTAATCGTGACTGAAAATACATCCAGGAAGAATCAGACTCTTCTTTTTAAAAATAGAACTCTTCCCAAAGCAAATGATGACCTGGAAAAAACTCAATGTACCTGTGCCTGAGGAACAACCCAAAATGAACAGAGGGCAGATTCTGCCAAGTGGTTTCATTGCTGCTGATGTGATAACCTGGAACTCAAACCTGAGGTTTTACACACATTTGTGCAGAATGAACAAAAGAATTGTTCAGCTGCTGATGGATGGCAGCGTAAGTGCCGTTTACAACTACAGATACAGCAATAATAAATGTAGAAAACAGTTAAATATTCACAGAGTAGCATTTGGGGTTTGGGGTTTTTTTAAAGCAAGTTTTCCTGAAGCTATAAATGAAGTGATGGAGATCTGCTTTGAGGATTTAGAAATAAAGATACAAACAAAAAAAATCAGTTCGGTCTCAGTCTACCTCTGGGCCCAAAACTGTACGTACTGGTAACGAAGAACTTTTTGGTGAAAGTGCAGCTGTCAAAGGCGGCGATTTTCTCCTGCAGGACCACAACGAGTATCCTGAAAACACAGAAATGGAACGGCTGCTTCAGACATTAAATACATTGGTTTAAAGATTCAATATCTAAATGTAATTATTTCAAAAGCATCAATATAAACTCTACAGTGATGAAGTGCCAGGTTACCAATCCCTGGCAGTTATTGAGGGTTCTCTCTCCTCCCAGCCACATAAGCTCCACTTCAGGAAGTGCACGGGTCTGCTCCACAACAACACAGCAAATTTGTGATATAGCTCCTGCAGTAAAAGCTCCATTAAAAACAAAGAATGGAGCTGCAAAGAGCCTGAATTACTCTCACTGACTCAAAGAACAATCAAATCAACAATGGGCAGAACACGAACTAAATCTGAAATAATCCCATTGCCCACCTCAGCATCTATTTATTAAAGCATTTTATTTACTAAAAGCAGAGAGGGTTGTAATACCAAGAACAGCAGCACACAAACACAGTTGGGAGGGGCAGAATTTGTGGTAATTAGCAAATTAAAGACGTATGTTTATGTATTTGCCTGTACATTACACACTTTTATTGTAAAGACCAAAAACCACAGGTAACCATGCAGGAAACGTGGTGCTGCCTAAAGGAAGGCAAAAAATGCTTTGCCAAAGATGCAAATGTGGAAGCAGAGCAGCATCTTGGGAGCTTTAGAACCAGGATACACTTTCTCCCACACTGATGACTTCCTAAAATCAAGTCTTTAAAAGCCTCCCATGAAAGAAGCACCTGGGAAGCCAACACATAAAACCTACATTTAGCAATACGACATAATTAATATCTGTTATTCTCTCATTAGGCAGACTGTGAGAAAGTATTTTGTAATTAGCTGTCAATATAGAGCATTATTAAATACTGTTTTAATAGTTTTAATTGTAAAGATACAACGTGGAAAAAAATCAGTCACATCTCTCACTGCCTAAAACACACACCTAATGCTTCATCTGAACATTATGGTTGTGCAGTACAGTCTGGAGCAGTCACCTCTAAAGGGGATGAATCACCTCAGTCTCAACTCATACCCTTGGGGAAAGGCTGATGATTATCTCCCAGCAGCATGGAATCAGCCTTTAACTCCTTTTGCCCTACTTTACCTCTTTTGCCACAAGAACATTTCCTCTTATCCCAAGAGAGCTCAATACCGGTGAGGGACTACACTAAAATCAAAACATACATCATCCCCTCATGCTTGCTAATCTTTCCAGATATATAAATAATATAAATCAGTTTCGGACCAATTAGTAGTTTTAGTTAAGTGACATCTTCCAATTGCTGAAACTGCAGGAGAGAAAAACAGAAGAAAAAAAAAATTGATTCTAACTTTTTCTACATTGCCTAAAAAGGAAACCAATGAATAATGGGAAGACTTTGACTGCATGTGAAAGTGTAAGGTGTATATATTGAAAACATATAGATAATTAATGGGATTAGGTCCCAGTCCTGGAGATTTTTGTTTTCTCCTCCTTGAAGACACTCTGTCTTTCTGTAGAAATGAACCCCCAGATGGATAATTCCAGAGGATAAATCCATAAATAATAAACAGTTCTCCCTTCCTTCTGCAACTCAAGTTTTATATCAAAAGATTTTGGTATTTAAGCTGTTTGTTCAATAGCACTGCTTTTCTTCTGTAACTTCTACTTGGCCTAACATCATCATTACATTTAGATTTTGACACTCCAGTGATGGACAAGTGTCTGTTTCACAAAACTTTTCTAGGCTTCTAGGGGATTTATTGATCTATTTCTTCTCAGTAGCCGTTCGCACGTAGCTGCACAAGTCTGATGCACACTCATCTGCAACAAAACCAGGCACCAAAATGTATCATTCTGATGCTTCCAATTATTTGTGTTATTTACTGAAGGACCATCCATTCTGGCATGGCAACAGGTATTTCCAAAGAAATGCAGTAATTTCTTCATCCAGGGCTCTACCTTTAGCCCAGGAATCCGATTGCAGCACTTCCCCAGGGCACCTGAGGCCACAGTGACTCATGGCAGTAATGGGTGGGTGAAGGGAGCAGCAACGTCAGCAGGGCTTGGACCAAAGTCACCACTCCAAATTCTCCCACCAGCAGTGCCAAGGGATCGGCAGGATCCTCACACAGGGATCCTGGGATTTCTCTTCTGCCTTAAAAAGATGCGGCAAACTACAAAGCAAACCACAAAACTCCAGTTTCATGTGTCTGGGAAAGATGGAGACTTCAAGCTAACTCAGTAAAATTTGATTCCATGAACACAAGAGATTCTGTTCTGTTGGAATTCTGTGATCCTCAGCCTCCAGAGCCATTTTCTCTCCATCCCAACCCAGAGATGCTGCTTTGTTATTTGACTCACTGGAACATCATTCCCTGCAAACCACAGACTGCACACCAGGAATGCTTTGGATGTGCAGGAAGGCAGAATCTGACAGACCAACACAAAGAAGAGAGACATAAACTCCTTAGTGCTCCATGCGGTTTAAACTCTCTGTGATCCCATTTCTCCATCTGTAGGTGGATCATCGAGGATTTCAGCGATTCCTGCTCACCCTCATCACAACTGAAAGAAGCTTAAATGATTTTTTGGTTTGAGCTTCTTAAGCCAAAGCTGTGGGGGAAGCACACTGATATATTGCAACTGAAATACTCCTTGAGAAATGGAGAACCAGAGCTGTGCTTCCAGGAAAGTCAAAATAAGAAAATCAGGGAGATCATACATCAGGGATTGTATTTATTACCAAAATCCAACAGGCCCTAACACACAAGGGATGCAGAGTGAGCATCCTTACCTTTTATTGCAATGGAGGTCATAAATAGGAGTTTTGAACTGGATGGACTTGACCATCTCTCCTGTTCTCAGGGAATACAGATCCACACAGCAGTAGGGTGGGCTGGTGCTGGAAGGAATAAAAAACAAAAAAATTAATGGAAATCAGGACGTTTTTAAAATTGGAGTTTAATTATTTCATCCTTTCATCCACTGGAGTTTAATTATTTCATTCTAAAGCACTAGCATGCTTTTACTTAGCAAGCTAAAGGAAAGTCACAGGACCACAGAACCACAGAATTAGTAATGTTGGAAAAGACCTCCAAGACCATCAAGTCTTGGACCTGCAGTTCCAGCAACCCCAGCAGAATCCTGGAGAACAAAGGGTCAATATAAGCTTTCTACATTGAGGGAAAACTGAATTCTGCTCTCCTCAACGGTCATGAACCTGCACTGTGCAATTGAGTATCAAACCCTTGGTCTCCTTTGCCACAAGCAAGGCTTTGGAACAGGCATGAAGTTTCAGACCACATCCTAGTAAAAAACTACTCCTCAGAGTAACTCTCTCCTCCAGGGAGGACTTCAGCCAGCGCAGCAGCAGAGCTGCATGGCTTGGGTAGATGGAGACACACTCAGAATTTACATTACCTCCCTGATGGACTTTTGTTTGAACTGCACAGATCTTTTCAACTGCTTTGTGTCACTTTTATCATTTGAATACAAATAAAAGCCTTAAGGCCATTTCTTAATAAAAAGGCTGAGTGGGAAAAGCGCTGAGTGTTCGATAGGGCCGAGGAAGGCAGCGGTGGAAACCCTTTTAGAGGCTGAGCAGAGGCTTTGATGTGGCAGCTCCGTTCCACAACACCTTTCTCCCCCTCCAAGAACGCATTAAACCGTTGGCTATTTCTAGGTCAAGGAATACGAAGCAGCACAAATTGCCAGCTGTACAAACATGCCCTGAGCACGGGTAAAAGAGGGTGTTCCCCCCTGCCCATATCTGTTTTATTTTACAGAGTTTCACACAATTCCTGCCCCAACGCTCGCTCATCTCTTGGAGCTGCTCAAGCTGCTCGAGAATTTTCTGGAAAGCTGGAGGACAAATGCCAACTGTTTACCCCCAGTGCCACGAGACAATAGAATGGTTTATACAGTAATGCATAATATACAGTAAATGCACAGCAAGACAACTGTCAGAAAAATAATTTAAGAAATAAATTTTGATATTTTGCCCGAAAGATACATTTTTCTAGGCACATACCTGGGCTAATAACAAGAGGGTGCAATGTATTACTTTAAGCACTTCAAAGGCCCTTCAAAAACACCTTTAAACCAGTGAGATTCAAGTCAGTTCCTTCACATGAAAGTTCACTGGTGCTCGAAAGCACAAAAAACCAGCGCAAAGTCTGTGTACAAAGTTTCCATAATTAAGTGATTTATTAACCCAAGCAAATTATGATGTTGATAGAAGAGGAATTTCAAAACAGAAATCACAAATGTAGATATAGCTAAAATTATATCAACACACTTCATAGTGATTACTGTTTCCACATCAGCCTGTGTTGAACAATTCTTCCAATTTATGGGTAATAATTCCGTCACTCAAATGCATAATTATTATTATGGCTTAATTATTGTTATTTTCTCTGAGCTGATCATGGTGAGACCGTTCTACCAATGCTTTTTTCAGCCACACTGGCTAAAATCTAGAGTTCAAATGCCAATAACCAAGTAATATCATGGAATCACAGAATTCCAGACTGGGTTGGGTGGGAAAGGACATTAAAGATCATTCAGTTCCCCACCCTGCCATGGGCAGGGACACCTTCCACTATCCCAGGTTGCTCCAAGCCCTGCCCAGCCTGGCCTGGAACACGTCAGGATAGGTCAGAAATACTCTGAAATTCTGTCACAAATAAAATTCTTGTGAATTAGTCACAGAGATTAACAACAAATATTAATTACATATCCTGATTGTTCAAACAGCTGCAGAGAGATCAACAACTTCTTTACAGGTAATGACACAAATCCACCAACAACTTTCAAATGTGGCACTAATAAAGGCATAAATACACCCAGGCTTTTGTGTCTTTTTCTATTGGAGCGCTGCAGAGCAGGGATGGAGGGGAAGCAGCAGATGCCTGGTCCAGCTGGCCCTTGGCGACATCTGTGTTCGTGCCCCACGACAGCATCACCTCCTCCCAGCTCTGCTGGCCCCCACCGCGGCTAAAAGCTCACACAGAGACAAACACAGCACACAAAACACTGGGGCTTTTTCATGGAAAGAAATTCAAAAAGGAGAAGCGTGATAGAATCGACATGAGGTTGAATTTTCTCTGCCTTGAGGGCTTTGCTTTGCTCTCAAGGGCTGACTTTCCTGCACTCTGCCACAGGATGAGCATCCCACTCAGAGAGAGAGGGACAGCAGTGACAGCTTGGTCTCATGGGTCTAGAAAGGGAAAAAAGAGGTTGAGAGGTGTAAAACGGAAATAGAACTTTTGCTGGGACAGCTGCCCTGTATGAAATATTCTTCACGTGAGAATTTTCCAGTCAATTGTGGCCTTTAATAAAATCACCTCAGGATGGAAGCTCTTTGGCCAACATCACTGCATTTTATACCATTTTCACAAAGTTCTTTTAAAGCCCAACCTAAAGCACAGACTTGTTTTTATTAATTGCTCTTGGTGCCTTTAAGAAGAGATAAAAATATTAAAACTTACATTGAAATACTATTCAAAAAAACTAATAGTTCAATATAATCTCTTACTAGGCCCAGCTTTAACAACTTGTAGGATTAAAAAAATTAGATTTTGTTGTAAACATTGAGTTGCCAAGACCCTGAAGTGGAATATAACTTCCAAACTTGTAGAGACAAGAGGTGAGAGAAAAGTGACAGCAATTCCAAGGAACTGGCTGTTCAAGGTATGCCCAAATGATCTGTACAGCAAACTACTCCACAAAGACTTTTTAAAATTACTGCTCTGGAAAGCACCAAATTTCCCAATAAGTTGCCAATTAAAAAAAAAAAAAAAAATCCTATTTCCATATGAGAACGAGGAGGACACTGAGAGTGTCCCGAGTTTTTAACAGCAGGGGTGGTTGCAATTCTTCTGTTCTACCTCTCCAGTGCTTCACAGAAGGGGGAGAAAAGCAAAACAAAACCAGAGCACAGAGTTAATTAATTGAATATTGGAAAAATTCCTGCCTGAACCTTTACACTGGAAAGTTGAAGCATGAGTTTTGATTATGATCTTTGTAGCAATATTATGAACATGGTGAGACCACAAAGGCAATTCTGTTCTCCTGAAGGGCCCTGAAGAAGGTTTGCTCAGATTAACAGATTTCAATATTGGAAGGATCATCTTCTCTTTCCAGGCCATGCACAAAATGTCCCAGAAGCTCAAAGAAATGATTTTTTACCAAGCAACCTAATCTTGTCTTAAAAGACTTTGACCAACAATGAGTCCTCTATTTTTATGGTGAGTGGTTCCAACATTTTGATCGTTTTATTTTTATGAAATGACTTCTCAGTGCCTGATAGATTTGGTACATATTCTGCTTTTTGGCTTCTCTGTCTCTGTCAAGAACACAAAAAGGCTCATTGCCTTCAGTTATCTTTTGTCAGTAATCACCCACAGCAATCCAGGCACCAACTAATAAATTGAAAAAGACTTTCAAGCCTTAAGTTGAAAGATTTGTTTTCCAGCCCCAGCATTAAACTTGCAGTCCTCCTCAGCCCCCTTCAGCTCTGCAATTCTCACCCTCCTTCTGAGGGATGCACACCAGAATGAAAACTTCAAAAAAATAATAAATTCAATTCTTTATTCCTCAAACACCACTGCAGAAAGAGCCTTCATTAGGACTTTAATAATCTAATGGCTCTCTGCATCCCCTTTTGACAATAAAAGCTTGAAAACTCCACTCAGTAAGTAATTTTCTAATTAACTGTAATTAACAGATTCATTCAAAATCAGGAAAAGCAGAGCAAGATTTCTCAGAAAGTGACACTTCCCCCAAAATACGTGTGCAGCACTGAATTACAAAGTAGCAGAGGCATTTCAAGTGCACCACACCTTGCAACAAGCATGGAAACACTTACTTCTAAATCAGAAAAACCTGTACCAACCTTAACACGTTACTAAATCTAATCCTTTCAATACAAGGGAGGGAATTCTTTGATGCAGCACTAAAAGAGTTGTGTTAAACACCAAGAGATACAAACTTCACTGTTGCACCTTCCTTAAATACTTTGATCAAGTCTATTGGCCTCGTGGAAAAAAGTTCCACCTTATCCTTGTACTTCACCATCTTCATTGTCTCACGGCCATATAACAAAAATATTTTCAAGAAGTCACTAACCCTGCAGAAATCATTTCCTAAGAGGTAAATTGAGTCAGGTTTCAGGCTCAGAAATCTACTTTGTTGTTGTTGTAAGGACAGGGGTAATTTTATTTCTGTTAGTTCCTAACGAAGGCATTTCTTCACAGGGCAGGGTCTAACTGCACCTGGAATGACCCAGGGAGGACTGTGCAGGGACTGGTTGAAGGATTGGTTGAAGAACCGGTTTGTGTCTCCTGCAGACCTCAAGCCATGGTCTGTGAGAGAGCCTGAGGCTCCACAGAGCTCTTCCCAGTGACTTTCCCGGTTCTGAGGACTTTCAACAATTAATCCACTTGTGTTCCATGAAACCAGCAACTCATTCACTTCCCAGCTGTAGTCGCGGTGTCAGACATCAACTAGAGGGGGAAAATTTAAGACTGGGTTTGTGCAAATTTTGATTATTGCAACAGATACTACAAGAGAAAAGTAAAAGGAGAACCCCTAAAAGGTTAGGAACCGCCAAATCCTTTGTTTTCACAGCTCTTCCCACATCCAGCAGCACTCAACACGTTTTTACTGCTGTGTTCCCTGCCTGTAACATCCCTCACTCTCATCATCAAAAGAGACTTTCTCAGTCTGAGGGGGGTTTGTTTGAACATTTCCAGGTGCACGGAGCTCCCGACAGCCACCCAAGGGCGCACAGCCCGGCTGGTGTCCTGCGGCCCCGCCCGGCGTGTGGCACTCGTGTCGCTGGAGTGTAAAACACAGCCCAAGCTGCCTTTTCAGCTGCGGCCTTTGCAGGGAGACCCGAGTGTGACACACTTTCCACTTCACTGAGACGTGCCACATGTTACAAAACAGAGCTGTCCCATCATATTTCCAGTTGGTTAATACAGCGAGATCAGCGGCATCTCCGGAGATTTGTTGGTCTACTTGACCGTGGCTATCACTGAAGGGGAAGTACCGCTGAAGCTCCACTAGCAGAGCAGGATCAGTTTTTCTGGCATATTCTGGACTGGATTTTGCTTGTGTGTAGCTAAACAGCCTTTTTATACACAATTTATGAACCTGCACTGGCTGGCTTTGATCATTTGATGAGCATGCACGTAACTGGAGATGTTTCTGTAAATCTTCACGAATGTGAGCAAAGATTAAGTTCTGACAGAACACAACTGCCTCTATCATATCTCTGTCAAAGATTAACATTTCTATGATCAGCTGATTAAGCTACAATCTGATGTGTTTCCCCCCAAAATACACAATTAAAGAGCTGTCTTGCCCTTCTCACAGTCAAATGAAGCAGAACTCACCAGTAAAATAAATGCACATAATTTGTATTGCAGCGGCACCCGCACGGATCTCCAAGACCATCCAAGATGGATCAAAACCAAGAATGTAGCAATTTTGGCATATCAAGAGACAGCCACATGTCACAGCTTAAGAGGAAAAGATCGCATATCTGGGAGCACAACTCTGAGGGCAAATTGATGCTGAAATACCTCACCTCCAGCCAAATTTCACTGAGCACGTGTAGAACCCAAACTGAGCATTCTGTGGAGCCACTTACAGCCTCAGCTAGACCCAGATTTTATAAAGTGCCAATATTTATTGCACTCCAAAGCAATACCAGAGCTTTTCCTCTTTATTCTGAGGCATTCCTACTGACAGTATTTTCTGATCAGTGGCACAGCAGAAAGCAGCACAGTGCACACAGATGGCAGCTGATTATTTCAGCATACATCCAATTAATTGTATCTATTTGAGGCATGTTCCTCTGCAAACCACGCACACTAAAAGCCCCACCCTGTGTGCGACTGAACCCTCAACAATCAACACTGACAAGGCTTTACCTGCTACTGTTCAAACTGAAGGACCAAATATTTCATCCTGTTGGTTCTTGTAACCAATTTCTTCTGATTTCAGGTTCATTTTTTTCCCTTTCCGTGCTCTCCCTCATGATTCACGAGCCTGACAGGCATCCTCTCCCCTCTCATGCCATCAGCACCAACAAAGGCCACGTTAAGCCAGCGGCTCCAGGCCGCCCGCGCCGCCATCCCAGAGCCCACGGAACCACTTTGGGGCTCCAGCATTAAACACAAAACCTTGCACCAACCTGCCTGAGCTCAAATTCTTTTGCCCTCGGTGTCATTAACAGCGTAAGAAACCGGCGGGGTTGTGCAACACTTCATCACCTCTGTATTAAGCAGCCTCTGCCTCCAATTTGGAGACAGAGATCATTAGAAGATGTCTGTCAGCTGCTGAGGACTCTGCTAAACCTTAATTGTTTATATGCCAGTTTATGGCTCAAATTACGATTTCTGAGGAGCTTGAAAACAATCCCACTTCCAAGAAATAATTAGAGGGTTTTAGAGTGCATCTGACTGAAGCTGAGCAGAAATGAGCTTAGATCTTAAGGTTAAAGCACCTGAAAAGTGCTCTGAACAGCAAAGCTGCTCTGAGGTTCTGGTCACATCAGGTAGGCCAGAGTTTTCCCAAGTGCCCACTAATTAATTATATGTTCTTAAGTATTTCTTGCTCTGTTTTATGACTTGATTCCCAGACCATGTTCTACAGACGTGCACAGTTCTCACCGTAGCTGAACTCACCAAAAGCTGCGTTGAAATGATGAAATAATACCTGAAAATAATTACTTGTGGAGCCCCATGAGCAGCAAAAGGAATATCCTGCTTTTCCTTAAACTGGTCTTAAAGTTGAAACCCTCCATGAACTGATTCATATAAAAATAAACATTCATTTATGTTATATTCTTTCTCTCAGTGAAGACAACAATGCAGCCACCTCCTTTACTGGAGAGCTTTATTAGATTTGGAGGAATTTCCTAGTGAAATGTGGCTGATATTCCCAGGAGGAATTACAATTGCGAAGGAAAGGCACACAGGAACACAGCGTTCTCCCCACAGAGCCACCTAACACAGCTGATGCTGAAATGGGAGATGCAGTTGTTCAAATTGTGCAGGCAAAATTGATTAAAATGTTGTCTTATTTTAGTACTGCCCCACTGTAAAATACTAGCATTATACAGCACACATGTTCTATTAATAATTTGAATCATCATTAATTTTAAAAATTAGTTTGTGAGCAACCATCCAAAAATGTGTAAGGGGGTCTTCCTCAGGTGATATTCTAATATATTACCTAGTAAGAATTAAGAAAAAGAATTCAGATTAGGTAAGATTTTTTTTTAAACTGCCTTCTTACAGCTTTTTCACAAAGTAGGAGCCTTCTAAATCTCTACTTTGAATTACTGAAGAAATATTTACTGACTTATGTACTGAAATCTGCAAATGTTAAATTTAATGCTACTAGAATATATTCATTCTGTTAAAAAAAAACAGAACTAAAGAAAAAGAATAATTAGATAAATTTTTTTAAATTACGTTTTAATTGTCTTTTTCTGTACTTTGGAGATTTACAAGGAGCTCATCCGTGTAGGAATGGTTTAGCTCAGCAAGCTCCCATGGCATTTTCTCTGTCTATTAAATAATTTTGAAGGAAAGGAAAAGCAGGAAAAGAAGGACTCGAGAGAGCCCATACTTAGGGAGAAAATGGCATTTAGTAACAGATGCAAAGTTCAAACACTGCCAAGTTGTAGGGAATTGCTCGAGTGGCAGCAGTGGTGTAACAGTACAGACACAAGGGCTGGAAGTTGAAGCAGTTTGAAATCAGCTGCTCCAACTACGAGCAAGAACTGACAGCACTTGCTTAGGAAAAACCAGATTAAATAGCATCCTCTAGGAATGCACTGGGATCTGATGGCTTTAAGTGTCCTCAGGAGAAGAGAACAACTTAAATCATCCTGAAATTTCTGGTTTGCAATGTCCTTTAAATCCTTCCTACAGCACAGAACACAAGAATAACCCTAAAACATATAAGAAAAAATAAAATCCTCAGCTGCTCTCCGGGTCTGTCACATTGATTTATAACAGTTATTTCTAAGACAGACAAAAACACACAGATGCAAACAATTACTCTATTTTTGTAGGCAACAAGTGAGGTGGGTGGTAACTGAGAAATTTTGAAAAATCCTGTCACAATATTCCGTTTTTTCTGAAGTAACCCTCATCACACAACAAACGCTCGCCACATCAGAGACTTTCCAGGGCCTGAAGGGCCACTTTGATTCCAGACCGCTGCAGGCATTAGTGGGGACGTAATTAGGGTAAAAAGTTCAACCACAGTTCCATGTCTAGAGTGCTGCCAGAAATAAATTTCCTCTCATTCACTGGTTTCTACTGTACCCTCCCTGAGAAACATATTGAAAACACATTTATCTTTGTAGAGTTTGTTCCTCTTCTAATTAACTTTATAGCGTTTACAGTATTTAATAATTTAAAGTGGAATTTAAAGTGGCCCTGGAAGTGGCAGCCCTGCCTGTAATGGTGCTGTGCATCATCTTTTCCCTATGGTGCTTCTTTTGACAAGTTTCTGGGGGCAGGTTTGTGCTCCAGCTGGTTTTATCTTCCTTCCCTCCATCCCCTCCCTGCATCATCACACACACAGGGCTTGGAACAGCAGTAAAACAAAACTGTGCCTCGGCTCGGAAATCTGCTCTCCCAAACCTCCACTCCATCCCAAGGAGCGCTTGGAAAAGGTTTATCTTTTTACAGCTTCATAAATCAAAGCTTGAGAAGGTCAAAACTACCCATGGTTCTCACCAACTGGTCAGAGTTTGACCCCAAACACTCATTTTCTTCCAGTTTTGATCCAAGATTAACAGTTTATTATAGTTCAAAGGTTATTTCTTACTCTAGGTTCACTGAAACAAACATTTGGTGTACCAGAGGAACTCCAGAGCTTTCCTGCCCTTGCTATGTGCACATGGAAACACCACCTTATTCCACTAAAGCTCCATCTCCTGGCATTTGAATCCATGAGAAAATTCACAGAACTATCAGGAAACATCATTTCAACATTACAGAAAAGTACATTATTACGATCACAGAATCAACTTACAAGAAAAAAAAAGCTGGGATCTGAAGAGCTCTTTTTAAGACGGAGAACATTCCATCTTTAGCACGTAACAACCCCATCCAGCCTCACTAAAAGGAATCTAAACCAGTTTACTCAGGGGTTGCATCTCTCATGATCTTAAAAGCTGCCACACAACCTGCTCAGGCTAAACTGGATTTTCCTAAAAGAATCAGAAAGGAAAATGTTTATCACCTGCTGGAAGGGAAGGAAGTCTTTGCAAGGTTGCACCACACAATTCTCTGCAGTTAATGAGGCTTTGCAGTTACTCAGAACCTTTGGGACTCAAATCCTCAAAGGTAACAGAAATGAGAGTTTTGCCCAACTTAAAAGGTCCTACTGTACTTTTTAGAACAAAATCAATTAAATTTGCTCTCTACAAATTTAAACATATGCAGGCTTGAGAGTCTTCACAAAATCAGAGTTTTGCACAGTCTCCAATAAAAGCCCACAAATATTTCACAAACTTTGTGAAATCTATTTCATGGTGTCCAATAGAATTGAAAATCACAACCATCTGGCCCAGGCCGTTTTTCTGTGTGATTTCAGAAAACAGGCTGCATTTCTTATCTGCAGGGCCTACACCCTTTGCACACCCCAAGGCATGACCGAGCCAGGTGAGTCCTCGCCATCGCCACTGCCTTTGCAAGGGCATTCCAGGAAAAATATTCCAGAGAGTTCCCCTGAGCAGTGTGAGAACAAGAACTTCATTCACCAGAGCTCATTTCCTTCTCCTGGGTGATCCTTGCAGGAGCTTTGCTGTTCGTGTCTCACAAATCATTTCACAGCCAGCTCATTTTAAACATTAAAAGCCACGGACACTTCGAAGTGGACACTGGATTTGAGCACTGCCCGGTGACTTTGCCAGATCCAGAACAGGCTCATGTGACTCTGAAATATTAATTGAGAAAGTATTAACGCTTTAATTGCACTGTTACTCATGTGAAGCTGCTTTCTAAACCTGACCACTCCCATGAACACATTCCCGAGCTGCAGCTGGGTTAAGGTTAGCAGGATTTCATCTACAGTAGCCACGTGAATAAAGTACACGCTTCCTGAAAATCTGCTGCCAATTGATTTGCCTTGTAAACAGATCAGCAGGGGAAAAAAATGCTGGCTAGCCAAAGTTACACATTTTGTTTGCTCCAACTACTCCTCCTCCTTTAATTTACCCTAATTTCCTCTCTCCTCCCATGATTAACAAAGATTACCTCTTGCTTCTCATGCCCTTAAATGACCTCCATCCAATTCTTCAAGTCATCCAAAATTTTCCACCATTTGGTATCATTAAATTAATACATCTTTCTAAAAATATAAGATGGAAAGCCAACACAGGCTAGAGGCTGCTGCAGGGGCCGGAGCTCCTGCACTCTCCCCAAAGGCTACTGGCCTCAAACTCTGACTTTTTAATCTTCTATTACTGATGGTTTAATTAGTTACACTTGCATCATTAGCTGATTATCATACTTGCCTATGTAAGATTCTGGCATAATCTGCTAATCTTTTATCAAAATAATGTGGCTATTTGGACAAAGGGCAAGGGAACCAAAATATCAAATACTTTCTGCAAGGATGGCTAAGAGATCCAGTACCTGGAGAAAGATGGAGAAAGATGCAGAAAGACATTTATACGAGCATGCAGTGACAGGACAAGGGGGAATGGACTCCCACTGATAGGGAGTTGGTTTAGATGGGATATGGGGAGGGAATTCTTCCCTGTGCGGGAGGTGAGGCCCTGGCCCAGAGTGCCCAGAGCAGCTGTGGCTGCCCCTGGATCCCTGGCAGTGTCCAAGGCCAGGCTGGACAGGACTTGGAGCAGCCTGGGACGGTGGAAGGTGTCCCTGCCATGGCAGGGGTGGCACTGCATGACCTTTAGCATAATTTCCAACCCCAACCAGCCTGGGATTCTATAATTCCATTATCTGGGTTGCACTTCAAGGAGAACTTCAAGACTCAGCTGCACTTTGGAATCCTCTGTGCAGCTGTTTGTAGACCAGGTGACTGAAATAACATGAACCATTTGTTTTAAATGGAGCATTCTTTGGTATTTGGATTATTCCAGTGATCCCCTTTGCTGCAGGGATCTACAACCACCCGAAGTGCCACAGCCCAGGGATGCCAAAGCAGCAGCTCAGAGGTGGCAGCACAAACTGAGGGAGTGAGGAGGGATTTTAAGGTGTTTTTGCTGCCAGTTTGTGAATCCCAGATGAATCCTGAAGCTCATGACGCTGTAAACCCCCAGCTGTGCTGAGAAAAGCCTTTAACAAGACTGGTTTGCATTTCAGTACAGGAATTCTGTGCCCTAAGTGTGACAAATTGTGTGGCTAATGAGGAAAACAAAAAGGAAAATGTACGAAAAGAAGCCTTCAGAGTAGAAACAAAGTTTGGTAACACATAATTAACATGAAGGGGTAAACACTGGAGTCATGAGGTTTAAAGTATTTGAAATGTTCTGTACTCAGGAGAGGTGGTTTCTCCATAAGGCACTGCAATCACTCAGCTCTGACTTCCCTGCCCCTTTCTCCCTGTTCCCTGCTCCTTCACGTGTTTTTATTTCCCTCCTGGAATGGTCATTTCTATTCTTTTCAGTTTTCTTGTTACCTGTATCATCTACTGAAGGGCAAATTTGCAATCCCTCCATTTATTCTCAACCACTTTTTTAATAATCTAAAACAAAATTATCCTGGTCGGTTCCCCTTTAAACTTCTCCATTAGTTAAAATCAAGTGTTTACTTGATTTCAAGATTTCGGTACATTTACATGTGAGCAGAACAAAAAGCACATCCAATATATTTCAGAGCGCTCTGGTGAATTTGAAAGAATTTTTACAGATCCAGCGTGTTCCAAACCATGGCTCAATAACCCGTGTGGGGAAAACAAGAACATCTTAATGTTTCGCCACTTAGAAAATTCCTTAACATGCACCAAACCCATCAGTTAATTTTGTGTGTATAAAGATTTGTTTGTCCTATCACCAGGAACAAATGAACATGTTCTTTACAAACCCCCATGAACCCAAAATTTAGGCAGATATTCTTTCTTTTCTGGGTTTTGCTTTAATTTGCAAATCTTGTCATGTAAGACTGAAGCTGACTGAACCAACCTCTAAACCAGCAGAGAAATATCAGCCAAAAACCACAATCTGTTTCCCATTTACGTGTCAGGACTGCACCGTTTTGGGGGGCTGTGAAAACAATGGTTTTGAAAAGATTATACAGTGAATCACGGGCTGGTTTGGGCTGGAAGGGGACCCTCAGAGATCATGCAGTCCAAGCCCCCATGAAGCATTTCAGTCATTTTACTAGCTGGAAAATTTGACTTCTAAAACACAAAAATGGGTGTACCAAAAGCCAGTCAGGAACTCTGACATGAGGCAAAAGTTCCATCTTGTTGATAAGAATAAAACGATCACATACAAGTATAGAAAACAAAATCTATTATCAGCAAATTAATGTAGAAATTAATTACAAATGGTAACAATAAAAAGTTATCTGGAAATGACAACAGTATGGTGTTGAAAACATGAGGGGCTTTTTTTGAGGAGAGCAGAAACTGCCCATAATCCTTGAATTATTTTCCATTAACAGAGGAATACAGTAACACAAAGAAAATAATTACCCTCAGAGTTTGTTAATTTCTCAGGTATTTCAGCTTCTAAAACAAGGGTGTGAATGAAGATTTTCACTAAACCAACATATCCTCTCTATATATAAATACACTGCTTGGATTAAGGCAGAAACTCCTATAGAGCAGTATTTGCACCCCTAATTTAGAAATAGTTAAACTTACAGGGCAGGGAAGAAAAGGAGGAAAATCACCATAACCTGGTTTTTTGCAAGTTGTAAACACATAAAGGAAAAAAAAAAATCCACTTCTCTGCCTTATGTGGTTTTTAATTTAAACATTTAAGGCAGGTAACATTAATAGTGCAGTTTAACACAGTAATAACAGGGAAAGTTAAAATTTGACAGTTCTTCCTTCATACACACAGTGATTAAATTCTTAATTGAAAAAGGTGTGGCCCAGAATTAGTCTTACAACTGTAAGAAGATTTACTTCAACTGCTCAGCCATTAAATGGCTGTGTAGAGGATTACTGCTGAAAAGCAAATATTTTCCTGTAGGTAGAGAGATAAACCCCATGCATTGTCTGAATCGAACATCAAATATCTTGAGGGCCTCTTTTATAAGAGCAGTGATACAACAATTCTGGCCAGAGAGCACAAAACAAGACTGTAAACTGATTTTTCTCACTCAAAGAAGGGGGTTTCACGTGCATTTTGCTAGTAAGCAGTGTGTGACTGCAACAATGAAATGCTTGGTTATTTGTAATTCATCTGCTGCTTGAAAAATTACTTTTTAAGACACAGAGATTGCTTTAGACACTTCACAATAATAATTCTGACCCGGATTAATATCAGAAAAGGCTAACCATAAAGTTGTGATTCCACTGAGAATAAAATAAACTTAAAATACCTCTTTATTTATTTTATACCAAGAGTATCGTTTTCATTCTTTTCCAAAAGCTTAAGTCATAGGAAAATGGATGTTGACACACTGAAAAGAAGTTTAAAACCACATCCCAATGTTATCCCACGTGCAAAAAAAGGGAACAGAGCTTTAAAAATGTCATCTACTGGGCTTTTTAGATGGCATGGCGATTTATATACTACTTTGCACACAAAAAACACTCTTACCCAGAAGATCCAATGCTCTTGCACACACCAAGCAGAGGCCGCTTCTCAGCAAAATTATCAGATTTCTGAGCACCTGACAGGAGGGGAAACAAAACAAAAGAAAAAGAAAAGAAAATCACTATGTACTGTTTGTACAGTTTCCAAGTTCAGGTTGTGGCCCAATATATTGGGAGGATATGGGATCTGTAACACAAACAACCAGCCTGTGCAGGATGAGCGACAGAAACACAAACGGCAGAGCTGTGACCACTGAAGGACTGCTCTCGACAGAGATGGGAATGAGAAGCAACACAAGCAACAAGACACAGCCAGGATTTGAGAGCAATTTTCTGTTCATCCCATTTGGGTTGGGGTTCTGTGTCAGACTTTGGGAGTGATCCTGTGTTCATCCCATTGGGTTGGGGCTCTGTGCCTGTAACAAGTGATTCTTGCTCCCTTCTCACTGTTTTTTATCAAGTTGTCTGCACCCAGGTCCTCTGCAGCTCTGCCTGGGTTTCACACCTCGGTTTGCAGTTTGTTCTGCTGAGGTACAAGTTGAGCTCCCCAGTGTCAACCTCAGAGAAGCCTCTGCAGGCCCTGCCTGCGCCTAAGAAAACAGCAGATCAAATTCAAGCCAGCCTCAATTTGTTCCACCAGCAGGAGATGGAAGCCTTTAGGAAAACAACGTCCAGCGAGACTCGGAGTGCAAACGCAACTCCCACCGCACATCCCATCCCCGCTCAGGGGTGGTTCCGCCAGGGGACACCAGCACAGCCCAGCAGAGCTGCCTTGTGCCGTGCTGGGCCAGCTCTCCCTGCCCTGGCATCCAGCCCCACACCAGTGGCACCAGCCCTGGCACTGCCAACCAGCCCTAGAAATGGAAGCCAGCCCTGGCACTGGAAAGTAGCCCTGTCGTCCCCCCAGGCTCAGTCACACCTTCACCCCAGCACAGGCAGACTGTTAAAGACACCACACTTCTTAAAAGGGGATTTTAACAGTTTGGAGAACTTTGCTTTACTGTTACATAAACAGAAATAAAACTAAAATGGAGGGGTTTTTAAAAAAAAAAAAAAAAATCACTTCTGCTTGTGAACAATGTTTAACTGAATTCCAGGGAATGTTTCTACCCAACTTAAATAACTGAGTAACAGCCAACACCACCACTAGGAAGCTTCCTCCATTTTCTTTCAAACTTTGCCTTTTTAATTATCTATCTATAGGTCTGCACGTGCATGGTGAATAATGGAATTTTTTTTCTCCATTATACACCAAACCCTTTGATCTCTAAAGAATATTAGTGATATAGTCTTACTTCTCAAACACAGTTGTACAGCACTAAATCGTTTCTTCAGAAAGGTACAACGCTTAACAATATACATTTTGACATAGCAGACTGTTAATTATTAATAACTCAGGTACATGCATTTAATTTGTAACAAACACTGTTCAGTCCTCTCATCTGTACAAGGGTAAGTCTTCCCTCCTACACCTTTGGGTACTTAGAAAGTCAAATGGGTCACATCAACAACTCCACCATCAACAATAGCTTTATGAGTAACCTAAACCAGCCAAATGTATTTTCCTTTCATTCCTATTATTTCAAGCTCTTTGGTGAGTCAAACCTGTACTGTATGTCCTGACCTGTAAATTGATAAATGAAACATAAAATCTTCTTAAGAGTCTGGCAACCGATTTGTTTCCTTCAATCCAGGTAACAGATGAATTCCATTTGTTCTGTTCCCAGCACTGAGGTTGAAATGCTGACTACCAGGAGTTCTGACGCTGATTTAAGTGGAGCCAGGATTTTACCTGAAGTATTTCACTCTACTTTTTTTCTTCTTTTTTTCTCTCTAAGATGTATTAGAGAGATGAATTCAGATGTTCCTTTATGGTCCAGTTCTCCGTTTAACAACAAGGAAGGGGAAAAAGAGGGAGAAAGGTGGAGGGGAGTCCAGGGAATCAAGTGCCCAAAATCAAAAGGAACGCCAGCTTTAATACCCACAGCACAGAGTTGCAAAATTTCTGCAATAGGTGCTTAAACTTCTGATTTCTGCCTTTAAAAACTGAGTCCCTCAATTTAAAACAAATCCATTTTTTACTCCAATACTTTCAGAATGTAAATATTAATACTGTAGGAAAGGATCATTACTGGGAGGCCTCTGAGGGCATAAAATCAGGTTAATAGCTGTCCCATTCATGAGATTGCACAGAGCGACATGTGTTGGGCTCTGCCACGCTCTAATGGAGGCAGGAACCTCTCCCAGTTCTGGGGTGGGATTTAATCTCCCAAGTTCTGCTGGATTAATTTTCATTTGTAAAATTGTGTTTATTTGCATGTGCGAGGCACTGACGTTGCACACACCTGCTGCACACACAGTGTTTAACAAAATTGAAATGAAAAACAGCTCTCTAAATCCCCCAAATACAAAAAGTATTGAAATCCTGTTGCAAAGTCTTTTTCTTAAACTCCTTTTATTCTAAATCCTTTTAATTCTGTCATATAACACTACAGCATTTATAAAATGCTGGAAATCCTGACAAATCACACAATTAAAGTAATGAAAACTGCCCTTCCTGCCAACAAGGCACCACCTTATCTACAGTTCCATTTAGCTAAATGATACGTTTGGTTTTTTAAAAAACTGACTTCAGTTAGTGTGCTTAAAATTGAAAAAAAAAAAAAAAAAAAAATCTATCTGTGGCTAAATGAAATTTCATCCAAATCAACATTTAGAACTTTAGGAAGTCAAAAGGTTACCCACACGTAAGCTCAAAGCAGCTTAGACCTTCCTCCTGATGGAGCTGTGAATAGAGACCCCGGGGCCCACGGAGGCCTCTGAACAATGCCAAGAATGAAGGAGTAACAACAACAAAACCAGCACATCTTCATGCAGAACAACAATGAAACCCAGTGAATGCCACAGGAACTCAAAAGCTGCTCAGAACTATGGAAATCACCCCGGCTTCCCGTGAGGGACAAACGCTCTGGATGAACTTCACACTCTGACCTATTTAGCAGAGGCACGGAGGCACCATGGAGTGGATTTTCCTGGTGTGCAATTCCACTGATCAGTCCCACCACAGCCGTTTAATAATGCAGTGCAGCTCCTGCTCCACTAAACCCCTCTCACTTCAATCTTTTCCTCGGAAACCTTGAGTTTGTGGCGCTGCCCCACGGCAGCACAGCAGCCAAGCAGCACCCGGGAATGCCCCAGGCTGGAGTTCACTCTCAGCCTGACTGGGTGCAAGTTTCAGGGGCACTGGTCTACAGTGATGTGATGGGGGAATACAGGTCAGCCCAAAGCTTCAAAGAAACTGGTATTTTCCAGTGTCACATGCCAAAATTCTCCCCTGGAATATCTCTAAAAGCCTGGCTTGCTGTGCTGGAGGACTCCAGTCTGTAATTCCCACAATCCACAGACACCACCATTCATTATCCCATAAACCCCAGGGAACAGTGAGAGAACACCACAACTCCAACACACACCTGCAGAAGCCCCCTCCACCAGCCCAGAGCTGCTTGTCCAGCGTGCAGGGCCAGCCCCTCCACCAGGCAGACCCTGGCATTACTTTGGCCTTTGGGGATCTCAAACCACTGAACCACCCAAGAGGCTGAGCAGACACAAACCCCACATCTGCCTTCCTTTAGAGAGCAACCAAAATATCAGAGTTCTTTAAGTGTACCTGCACATAAACCTGAGTCAGCTTTTGAGGTTCAAATCTTAATTTTACCAACATCAAAGATGGGAGCAGTGGAAAACAGGGATAAATCTGCTGCAATATTTCAATGTCAATGAGTTTTAGTACCTCTAAATTCTTTTTATTTCCTTTTTTTATTTGCTTTTTTCCCCCCTTATAAGTCAATTTGACTGAACAGTCAAATACACTGAGAGATGTAGGGCTATTACACCATCTTCATGCAAGCAGCATAATCTAGAAAATGGCAATAAATTAATTCATCTCGCTGGAGGAATTTATTTTCATAATGCTGAGACATGGAAATAGGTTTTACAGACAAGCACTGATCTAAACTTCACCCCACCAGGCTGTCACCGTGTCCCTCTAAGCAGGAACTGCCACACACAGAGCTGTTCCTCTGGCTTCCTGAGCATCTTGATTGATTTTTAAACCATGCAGCTCTACCTTAACAAATGGGACAGCACAAGGCAAAGCAGGTATTTGGCCAGGGGCTTGTAAAATGACCTGGGAGAAGTAATAAAAAATGGGAGACTGTAGCACTGACCTGCTTCAGAAAGCATCAATATTGTGATTGTGTAGGTAAAAGAACAGCAAGATCACTGAAATAAAGGTATCACTTCCTCAGCGCTGACAGAAAAAATGCAGTGCCCAGCACACCTGGGCGCATGGAAACAACACCCAATCCAGCCCAGCACCTGGATTTGGGAGCAGAGAAGAGCCAGGCCAGCCCAGCAGCTGTGCCAACGATGGCTCAGCAGCTACCACAGCTCACAATTCTTGTCCCTAGGACTGCCAGTCCAGACTGAGATGTTCTCATAATCTAAATATTAGCTCTGCAAGCCCGAGATTTGGTCACAGTGCAAAGCTTCAGTCTCCAAAAGGGTCATTTCTATTGTAAATTGGACTGAATAACTAAAGCCCTGTGTGCTGAAGGCAGTGGTAGGTATGACCTGGGCACAGAGAGGAGTTAGTGTCTGTGGGGTTTAGCACCATCGACAGAAACCCCGCAGGTTTTTAAGGGGTTTCCTCCCTGCAGCAGAGCAGCCCTGGCACGGCCAGCAGGACATCAAAGTGACACTGCAGAGCAGCCAGGAGCTGCTGAAGGACATTTTCTGCAGTGGCCCGCATGAAATCACCCCTCAGGAACAAGGCTGCATTATGGCACCGAGCACACGATGAGGCAGAGGATCTAACATCAAAGGACTGCCGATTTTAACAAAATAGTTGACAAACTATTAAGTTCTGCTGCTGTGAAGTCACCAAGTTAAAGCCACGAGCTTTCGTTTCACACCTGGGAATGAGCTGCTTATCACCAGCTGAGATCTGTTTCTAGGAACGTGCCAAATCCATCCACCAAGAGACTCCTATTTTCAATAATTCCCTTTTTACAGCTTTACAGTAAAACAGTGTTTGAGCCTGCTGATGGTAATCAGCTTCTCCTTTACAAATTCCTTTTATTTTGTTCAGAATCATTAAAGCTCATGAGTTAGTTATCTAAGGCCTCTTATTACAGCTTTACTTTTATCTGATTCCAGATACTGGTCAATGATACACTCATGTACTTTTAATCAAAGATTTATTTAAACCAAGCTATGTAAAAAGAGACCAAAACATGTTTTTAAAAGGTTTGGTTTAATTTAATATGAGCTAATTTGAATAGTTTTCTAATGTAACAACTATCATTGTCAAATGCTAAATATATGGAATTTAGAAGCAGAAAGACAGTAAATGCTTGAAGTTCATGAGTGTGATTTACTTGATTGAAAAATCAAACACCTATTTTAATATCAGAAAAAACAGAACTCCCAGGTTCTTCAATTAATTTACCTCTTTTTCATTTCCATTTACACTTTTCTTTCTCCCTTTTTTTTTTCCTCTGAGAGAGGAAGGGGCCCAGACATCCGTTACTCAATGACACACATAATGGCAGAAGAGCAGCTCGTTGGGAATTATGCAGTGTTCCAGTAAATGGAATAACGGAACAACAGGCCTGGAGAGTATTTTACTTTAAGTTAGTTTAACCTATAATAATTACAGAAGCACATATACTCATACTTTGTATATTCCTTTGCTCAGGAAATCACCAAAACAGTATCTAATGTGTCCATTAAATCACCTACTTAATTTACTTTCTTTGAAACACACAAAATTAGTAGAATCTTCTATTTTTGTAATAATTTAAACAATTAGCGTCTAGGCTGTATTTTTTTAGTTCATTAATTAATTCATAAAATATTACTAGAAATTCTAACCCAGCATAATTCCCAAACATCTTGGTCATAGTAGAAATACATCGTTTTCAACCACAAAGCAAAACATGGCAACCAATTTAAATCAGACCCCAACAGCTCTTTCAGAAATCTACAATTGGATTGGGTTTGGAGGGAACTGGATAATTTTTAAGAGGAATTTGCTGGTTTATGCACGGTCAGATCTTGCAGCAAGTTCTTCTGGGGGTTAACTGAGTTCCTGGAAGAATCCTGGTAAATTAAGCAGCTTGGCTTAGAACTTGATAAAATACTATTTAAGCAGTGGCAGAGAGGAGCTGCACTCAAGGGGTGATAAAAGTTCAGCCACTGAAAGGGTCAAAGTGTGTAAAGTTAAGGTAAAATAAGCAGAAACTGGACAAATCAGAAGCCAGTGCCACCTCAAAAACCAAATTCTGTTGCCTGGTTAGTTTTACTGGAGCGGAAAAGCAGCTTTTTAAAGGAAGTTCTGCTGAATTCTGCTCTATTGAAGTCTGTACTCACTGATCTGAGGAGCTGGGAGGATCCGTGCGGCTCGAACCGGCCCGTGGCGCACCGAGAAGAGCTCCTGAGCTTCTCCACTGATCTGCAGACGGGAACAGCAACGGAAAAATAGATCTGTACTTTCAAAAATACACGTATTTAGCAGCTAAGAAGGTAGCAAGAAAGACACTGTAGGCGAGTACGTGGGTAAGACTCTGCCAGAGCAACCAGTGCCATTTCTCTGAATGAGAATAGACCTCAGAAGTCTTGAATTAACTATTCATGACCACACATGTTTTGGAAGAAGCAAGACTTGAAGCCGACTAAAACTCACAAAAATTTATCCCACATTTCACATGGTTCTGAAGAAAAATGCCAACTCACCAGAGACCAAGAGTGGCAAACATGGGTGGAAAAAAAATGGGAGAATTTGATATATTGGTTCATATCGCACCAGGTGTGAAAACCACGTTTAAAAATAGGTGGTCAAACTATTGAAGCCTGTCACTAATGGCAATGTTGGAAAGATTAAACCTAAAGGAGCGGTTCAGATGAATTTCCAGATTTCCTGCAATGGTCACTCCATGTATTTTCGTCACTGCTTGGTAATGGATCCGATATGGAACGTCAAACTCCAGGAAAATGGCAAATGTTACGAAGCTCATTTCCAAATAACCAACACCTTCAACCAGATGTAATGAGCCTCAGAGCACGGCCAAGGCTGGCATCAAGTTTTGCCAAACAAGCAGCTTACAATATCAGAAGAGAACATGATTTGGAATAAGGTCCTTTAGGAATCAATAAACCATAAATTCAAGTGAACTTTTGGAAATGTCATTTCATGGTTGTTTCCATTTCTTTCTGTGCTTCAGCTCACACGTCCAAGAAGTTAAAATGCTCCTACTGTTTGACCAACAAATCCCAAGTACAGGACTCCAGGCTCTCAGCTTACATCCAATCTTGCCTGGTTATTTATTATCACTGCTCTAGGTCATGGGGGAGAATGAAACCCACTCCATGAAGCACAATTTGAAATAAAATTACATTGAAAATACCATTTACTACAGAGCTAACCCACCGTTCTGCACACAATACAGGGAACTACTGCTTTTCCCTATTACGCCTGGAATTACACACAAGCTATACAAATGCGGGAAAATAACATTCTAACCCATTTTAGCCCAGCAGTTTCTCAATTAACACCACTGCTACCATCAGAATTGTTCCTGATGGACACAACAGTTTTTTAATTGCAAACAAAAAGAGAATTAGTGCCCGAGTCTACCCTGCTCTTATTTTATTACGCAGATGTGCCAATCACAGCAGATTCTCTCCTCCCTCTGAACACACAACCCTGTAGTACTCCAGCTTTTGCAAAACAAGTTTAATTCTCCCTCAGGAACAGCTCTGAAGAGCTTCTTGACCAGATTCTACACAAGACACAGGAATAATGATCAGAAATCAACTCAGGAAAGGTTTGCTGATGCTTTTTAATTGATCATGAGCTTGGAGTGCAGTGTGGGGAGAAAAAAAAGTGTCTGGATGAAAACATCTGTATCCAGAATAAACAGCTTGGGAAAAAGTGTAGAGCACAACTAAGCAGATAATGAGGAAAATTAAAGAGGAACAGAGTAATAAAGAGATTTTAAAAATTAAGACAGCAGCATGTTTTCTGTCCATCAGAACACAGCAGCTCTATGAAAAGGGAAAAGAAGAAATGGAAAAGAAAAAAAAAAAATATAAGGGCTTGGAACTATTATTATTGGCAATCAGAGATTTTCCCCCCAAAGCATGGAAATGCTGTTTCACACGTGTGTGCACCTCCCCGGCTGTGAATGAAAACAAGAGGGAAAGGAACCAGCACAACAAAGGTACGGAAGGAGTGATTCCCATAAAACATCCCAACCCCACTCACACACCTCCTCCTCCTTTCTAACTCTGCCAGCACATCAGCCCCAACTCCAACCTACTTCAAAGTTCCGGTCCCCAAAGCAAGATCCACTGAGAAGGCCAAACCTTCTTAACTCAGGTTCTGCTCTTAAATATCCTGACCTCCCGAGCATGTTTATTCAGCCTGGGATGCCAAGACCTGGCAGAGACTTGAGACTTGCAAAGAAAAGCCTAAAATGTCCAAATACAAATGAAGTTTATTTGTACTGAAGCACTTAACATGGAAATCCCAGCCCAGCTCTTCTCATGCATATAATGCACTAACATTTTAATAATTCATATTCATTATTTAAAAGATAATTTATTATTTTATACTAGGGGAAAATTACAGAAACAAAGGTTAAGTGGAGCAACAAGCCATAGGATCCAACAGCGACAAAGATGAGATTACAGGTATTTAGACCCTGTTTTAAGACCACTGCAGTGTTTAAGACTGCAGGTTAACAGGTCCTTTGCTCAGTCCCTGTAGGATTCTAAATCATGGAATGGTTTGGGTTCAGCCTCTACAGCTCAAGTGCTGAGCAATTCCTGATTCCTGGGAGCTAAAAAGGAGTAAATTTTAAGATATACCCCCACTAGAGAGTTCGTAATGAAAATACAAAATGCCACCCAACCACCAGCATCTCATTTGTAAGGAAAATTCAAATTCTCTAACAGGCACAAAATAAAGTTCACAAAAAATGTGGGTGTGACACTACAACATGGATCACATTAAAACACTAATATTTAATCTTCCATAGTTTCATAAAGTAACAGCTTTTGTAGGGGATTTAAGTTGTGTGTCCTTAGCTGTTCTGCAGAGGCACAAACTCATAGAAGGCATTGCACATTGTTGTCTGCCATGAATTAGTAAGAGCTTGGTTGTTCCTTGGTTCGCTTGGCACTGAAAAATACATTAGGGCTTGGAGTTCAAGATTTTCTTTGAATTACAATTAACCTCTTCTAAACACCTCCAGCAGCACAAGCTTCTGCTATTTGCAATCTTATAAAATCCTGAATTAACTGGTAGATGCTAATGCCCATCATTTATCTATGAACAATGTAAAACTTTATTGCTGAGTATTTTATTGAAGCTGCACAGATCCAATCTGCCTGAAAGCACCATCTTCAGGGGACAGAGATTGTGTGGCCTGATCTTCCTGCCACTCCAGTCCTTATCTGAGTCCTCAGCCAGCCAATCTTCCCTGTGAATGGGACACTTATCCCACTCGGAACTCAAGTGGGACAAGGAATTGCACATTGAGGGGAGAACCTGGGTCAGATGTGGGCTGGCAACTCTCAGCAAGAGGCTCCACATCCCATTGCCAGTCCCTGGAGCTCCACAGTCTCATATGCACAGACAAAATATAAATAGAGCTCATGAATTGAAAACAGAGCTCTAAATTCTTCAAAAAGCACCTGTGAGAAATGAGGCTGTGGCTGCCATTTTGGATTGGATCCAGCTAAGTAGCAAGTCCCCGTGGCAGCTCTCAGAGCTCTTAAAAGTTTTTCTTTCCCATTCCAAAAGCCAAGAATGTTTCCAAACAGGTTTCAAGAATTGGATATTAAGCTGTAAAAGCAGCTTCAGGTACTCGTTGGATGGAAGAGTGAATCCAAAATGACGGCTCCAAGCTGGGCTGGTAGAACATCTCAGCTTTCCCAAAGCCTGATATCAACCACAACTCCCAGACCTACAGGGAAGCAAAGGATTCAAAGCCCAGGCCCCAGTGAAGCCTCCATCGCTCTCTTCCAATTAAAGGAGGAAGAAGAACCTTCTCCTCCCCTTAAGACATCTTGAGCTATTGCTTAAAACATGACAGGCCAGGAATCTGCAGCACTGGTTAATTTTTGACGACAGAGCCGCATTGTTTGGAGCACACCAGTTTGCACCCGTTAAAAAGGGCTGAACAAAGGAAGTTTTGTTCACACTAAGGATAACTAATAGGTTCCAACCAGAGAAAATGGTTTTCACATGGTGAAAAAAAAAATTAAAGAAAAAAAAAAGCCAAACATACACCAACGTGAAACAAAATTGAGTTTGGAACTCAATGCTTGAACTACTGCGCAACTCTAGAAAAGGAAACTGGGGAATCTATCAAAGGAAAAGGGAATGATCAGGAGGTTGTTTTTAAATATTCTGATGTATGTTTCAAACATGAAGATATCATGATATGATGTCACAACATGACGATAAGCAACTGATAGATACCACCACCAACTATTGCTGCCTATGGGTTAAAGACAACTTCCAGCCATGCTGCTGCTGAGAAAGCAAGGAAGGACTGGAAGCAAAGGGACAAATTTTATCACTTCAGTTTAGAAATTCACAGTCTGCTTTCCATTCAACCCAAATCTCTGTAATTGTCTAGAGATGGTAGGAATTCAGATGCTCAAGAACGTTACAGACACCTCCTCTAGTGACTGGATTGAGGATGAAATTGCACCAAGCACTTTAAATTATGGCAGTGCTATTGGAAACAGAAGTTGTGTAAAACCACAAAATCTCTTGCACACTGGTGCATTCTCAGTGTAAAAAGCCCAAAGCCTCAGAAAATGATTTGCATAGACGTTTTCTAAAGTCCTCAGATATTCTTCAGGGTTACTAGGTCAGGTCATTACTCCATTTTCTGAGTGGTTAATGCAAGCTTTAACAGTGGTTCCCTCTAGAAAGAGATCTGGGCAGAGGAAGAATAGCAGCTGGGGATGTGGTAAGTTTCTTTCTTAATTGTAACACGAACCATTAAATTAAGATGATTTTTCTACCTCTGAAACTCCCAGCCTAAAATGAAAAAACCCTATCTGCTACAAAAGTGGCCAACGTGCATTCCCTGAACAGGAACATCCAGAACAGACACTTGGAAACCGCCCCCAATTGTCTCTGAAACGCGAAACTGGGAGCAAGGGGAAAACAAATTCCAAACAAAACACAAAAGCTCCACTGCGCCATCATCAAAAAGGAACCCCAGTCATATTCCCAGACTTCTCCCTACTTAGCCAGGTGTAGTTTAAGCCCACTTTTAACCTTGCCACCCCCGTTTCAGAGCGGAGATGAAAGCAAAGCCCTTTGGATGGACACCTTGCGCTCCTCATGCGGCACAGGCTGCCCAGGCTGCTGTGGCACCCAGCTCCACACGGGCGCCCAGCACGCCCCACACACGGGCACCCAGCTCTTTGAAGCTGCCCTGACGGGATCTCCCATCTGCCCGAAGATCTTCCTCCGAGGAGATGTTAATGGGAAAGCACTCAGCCTGCGCCGGGGAAAGGCTGCCGAGGTGTGGGCAAGGCCGTGGAACACCATTAGTCCGAGTGTCGGCTTAGGAGCTGTCATAAACACTTCATAATCACTCACACACAAACCCCGCCGCCTGCAACACATTAGGAAGTGCTGAATAGAGGCCCAATTGTACGACTAAAAAAGCACAATGCTACAGATAATAGCCTTCCTGAGGAGATTTGCACATAAATGTCAGATTGTTGCTTTTTCAGATTAAACTGTAGAATGAAGGGGTTAGGGTTTTTTTTTTCTTAGCTGGAATAGTATTGCTTAATTACAAGGTAAAAAGTCAGCAGGGCCAAGAAGAAAGGTTTGGATAATAGCAAAGGACACCAAAAAGTGTTGTCAAATAAGCTCTTAAATATTAAGTCAATCACATAACTGCCAGATTTTATTGTGCTCAGGCTAAGCAAGGGAAAAAATGCAAAGGAGAAACAACAATGTGAAAAACCCCCTCCAGCTTATGATCCCTCCAAATTTGTTGGAAATACAAATCCTGCTCTGTAAAGATAAAACTGATGTTAAAGATCATCATTCTGTGAAAATCTCCAAGGTCATCTCACTAACAAAGGAACCATGCCAGCACTGGAACTGCATGAACACAAAGTGCCCGGGTCCAAGCTGCACCTCCAAGGCTGCGCGCTCAGAATTTCACAGAACACACAAATGAAGGGCTCACAAAGTGATGCAACATCTCCACAGCTGACATTCTGAAGGTGGATGGTAAAATATTTCCACATTTGGCATTTTCTCCATTTCACTGCACCTCCCCTCCACTCGTACTTCTGCAAAAGTTGAACAACACTAGGAGAAACCGTCCTGCAATTTCCTTTTTGTTATTTTCCCTGAAACAGTAAATGCTATCAAAATCTAGGAATTATGAAGAAGTGAAATCCACTGGGAAAAACAAAGACAACCTGGCTTTATGGTCCTGCTGAAAAGAAGGTAAACTCGGGTATTTGGCCTAAACTGTGGCCCATTCAGACACAAGAAGGAGGGGGAAAAAAGAAAGAAAATAGAAAGAGAAAGAAAAAGTAAAAGGAAAAATTCCATCCATGGCAAGACAGCACATCTCTTTTTTTTCTGTTTAGAAAACACACGTTCATTTGGAAAAAAAACCAAAAACATTTCAGTTGGATAAAGCACGGTGTTTTGTAAGGATTCTTCAGCTCGAGCGGATACGATACCCAGGGCATCTTAATTAATTAATTAACTAATGAGGGTGTGCGGCTGCAGCGGCGGCCGCCCTTAGCTCGGTGTCCCAGCGCCACCGTGTGGGCGCTTTGTGTAGCGCTCCGCGAGAGAAAATTCCCTTTATTTTGGCTGAAATGTTCCTAGGTTTCAAAGTTCCTAAATTTTAATAAACAGCTACAAAATACTGAAATTTAGTGAAGTATATTAGGTCTTATTCCACTTCTATTAAACATTCCTTCAAATGCAAAATCTCATCAGCTTTTTTATTTCCTCATTGTAGCTAATGAGAAGCAAGCAAGAGGATAAGACGCAATAGAGGGAAAAAGCTCTACCACACTCATAAAACTCTACTTAACTGAAATTTTGCTGTAGAAATTAGCATTCTTTTCTAAGCTACTGGTATATAAACACATGTCCTACACAGCTAACCAAAAACTTGTAAAAATGCACACATTTCTTAACATAACAGTGTATTTTACAAAGGGAAAGAACTCCCTCCTCTCTGCTTTATTCTGGAGGACAAGGTGTTGTGAGTAATTTTGCTTTTTTAAGTTCAGAATTTTATGACCTACTGTACTCCACTTTATTCTCTCATTTCAAGAAATTTGGGGGAAATTCCCCAAATGAAGACCATGTGCCCATAAACCACTGCAACACAAACCAGGGGGTGGGGATGACAGCATGAAATCAAACCCATATGCACACAGGGGCCTTCATAAAATTAAAATTGCAAATCATGTATATGACAAACATGTGATTGCAAAATACTATTAATACTGTCATACTGGAATTCCTGGGAGAGACAAATTCTGTTCATGTTTTTCCACCCTTATTCCCTTCTGTTAAAAAAATTTAAAAAAAAATTTAAAAAAAAAAAATCTGTGTTTTTTGGGCTACAAACTATTCCAGAATGGCAAACACTGGTCCCAGTTTGAGTCTGAAAACGTACTTAGCAGGAACAACGTGTCAAAAGCCCTCAGAAATCTGAAGGTACATGAACTGAAGTGTTTGAGCTGTGCTCAGGATTATCTGAAGATAAGCACATCACACACAAACCATATGACATTGATGGGAAATGTTGGCTCTTTCCACTCCAGCAGGAGAAACGCAAGGTGAAACACTGAAGCTGTAACACAGCATTGACAAAAAGGGAGAAGGAAGGAGGGAGGTGAGCTCTGTACTCACAGGTATGCTCCAGACTTGCATCCCATCACTGTACCCAAGCATCAGCAGCAACGGGGGCTCATTCCCAGTGCTGTGGATTTCATGGAATTCCATATTCCTGGATGTATCTGAATTGGATTTCAATATCAAAGCCATTATTAGCAGGTCAGGATCAAGCTCAGGGTCAAACTTTTCAAACAGAGAAAAGTCTGCACAGGACCAACAAAATAAACATTAACAAATACAGAAATTGCAAATGAACGGGCTGGCACAACTATTCCTGCGTACTGTGGAATTAATCCGTACATCAGCTGTACCAAAAGAAGAGAATCCCAGGAAGAAAAGAGCCACAGGACATAATAATCATAAATAGTCCCTCAAAGACCTCATGAGATCTCCTGCTCATTTTATCCAACTGCTCTTCCTTCCCAGGTTACTCTGAATTCTATCACAGCACTGAAAATGTACCTGGGGCCTGGACTGGATTCAGTGAGATAATGTGGCTTTGAAATCAAACTGTAGATGAAACAAAATTCAGTTCTGTGCTTTGTTTTCAACCACCTTAAGGAAAACAAATGATTTTTCTAATTTGCGTTTCTTCCTAAGCAAGATTTTGTTTGCTTTTAGACGAAGTCACAAGGTCTATTTGCTCTTTTTGGCAGATACTGACCAAAAGTGAAATTATTCACTTAGAATTTAGTCTTAATTCATACTTAGTTTGGAGTCAGCAATGCTTATAGAGAAAGCTGCCTGGAATTACTGCACATGGCCCCAAAACTCACAAAAACAAGCGAGATGAAGAAGAAATGAAGTCATACCATTTAAATCTGCGTTTTCAAATCTGACCCAGACTATTTTCTCCTTTTCTTCTGGTGGGGTTCCACTGTAGGCCTGGACAAAAAGCAAACAGGTTGAAAGCAGGAAGTTTAAGAGTGGTTTTTCCCTCCCTTTGTAAGAGGGACTATAATTAAATCCCAAAAACATGATTCATGGATCTCACTGTCACCAGTATTCCTACAACAGAGCCACGCTGAGCATCGCTCACTGATGTAGGAATGACAAAATATTTGCAGCAATGAATCTTCTGGGGCAGGTAAGAAATACCTCGTGACTTAGAGTGAGTCAATAAAATTCAATACAGTGGCTTCTACAATCTTTCACTTCAGCGGTGTTGGAGGTTCTCACATGAGGTGTTTTATCATTAAAATTCTCTTTAATTCACATAAAAGCTTTGCAAGGCAGACTGAGGAAAGAAAGAGGCCTTTACTACACAGTTTATGTTACTGACACCTTTCAGCTCTGTTTGTGGCAACTTTAATGCAGCCATTTAAAAGAGAATAAACTGCAACTGCAGTAGAACAGATCCATGTTTCAGTCCTGTGTTCTACAGATCCCCATAAAAAGATGAGATACAAAAAGAAATTGTGGAGTGAGGCTTGCAGTGTTTCCAAACTGGAGGTTTTACAGTTCTCAGGAGAAGCTGTGGTAGCAGGAACGTGAGCTACAGCAGAAATACCATCACTTCCAAATGAATTATAACAAAATCCTGAGCAGTATTTGGGATTAAATATGAACAGAGCTTGTATAATCACTTTATACATGCCAGAAAAGCAATAACATGAACTAAAAATACAAATCTAAAAATTAAGTGTAGGGTTTACTTTTCAAAACAAATCACATTCCACGCTTCCAAGGCAAACTGATTTGTAAAATAAAACACAGACTGTATCCTTTAACCAGAGAGGGGGGTTGGAAGGGTGTGGAATGCAGCAACCTCTTAATTGAAACTTCAAATAAGTTTAATTTTAACCCTGAGTCCAAAACGCATTTCGCAAATTAATATTAGTGAGGGCATTGCTTTTATACTATTCTGGAACAAATGCACTGGGAATTCCTAAGAGGAAATTCATGGGGCAATAAGACACTGTGCAAGCAAGATAATCCCTGGAATCAGAATCAAAATCATTTCCTGAAGCTACAATCAGTTGTAGTGCTCTTCCACCATGGACTACAGCTTTCCCAAAGAGTAAAACAAAATTAGCTCCGCTCTGCTACTGGGAGGCCCATGGGCAACCAGGAAGGGGCCATTCCAGTGCCATATTTATTACATATAAGTATATACAAATAAACAAATCCAACTATTTAAAAATAACAAATCTATTTATTAGATGAAATAATAAATTTACAATGCAGAGTGAGGATCTCTGACTCTGCTCTGTGCACTGCAAAAGTAGTTTTAAAGATCCACACCTTACCTGTGGCACAACATCTTGGAGGAAGGTAACGACACTTTCCATGTACGACTGCTCCCTGGAAAACAGAAGGAGATTTTCAGCCACTGGAGTTCAGAAATGGTCATGAGTACATTAAATTAGATAGATCAGCAAAAGGAAAACATGGGCGATCTTCAGCACATCAGAAAATGTAAGTATGCAATGTAGTCAATTGTACCGCCAAATTCTGATAACACAAATAGCGGCGTGTAAGTAATGAAAGTACTTAGTGAAAGCAACAGGAATCTGTAAAAAAGATAAGTGATACCTGCTGATGGAATAACTGCCTGGGGGAAAGTAAAAAATCGAAATTCAAGGCATAAGCCATGTTCTCCACATCAGAGGGGCCTGAAGTGGTACAGGGATTTGGAAATGATCCCTCAGTATTTTTCTGCTTGATTTGGCTCTTACAACGTGAAAATGAGGACTTAGGCAGCAACTGGAGCTCTGCTGGTGGGACAAGGAAACTTCCAGAGCTCCTGTGCATTCTGGACAATGCTGGAGTACGTGGCAGCTCTCAGCATCAGGGAATGGAACAAAACCCCACCTAAGAATAGCAAGGAGAGGTATTTCCAGGTAAGATTTTATAGCTTGGGAAGCTTATTCCTTCTTGGAAGTTCATTAGCAGCGTTGATTGAGGATGGTTTCTAGTGCAAGATACATTTGTTGGGGCAGATTTAAACTAAGGCTTTTAGCAGCTTATCCCTGCACGAGTGGGGAGGCTCTTGTGTAACTGCAGAGTAACCACGGCGTGGGCTGGGAGCAGCACACAGATGGTGTCGGGACCACGCAGCAAGTTGGTACTTCGTGCCACGAGGAGCACTGAGACACAAGAGCTGGCACCAAGGACTACCTGCAGGAAGTCTCAGACTATTTAAGAAAACCCTTTAGGCTTTCTTTAGGCAACAGTTTTGGCAGCTACAAAATTAACTTTTCTGCTGTCGCAATTCTTCCTGTGCTAACTAAAGATTTCTAATAGCAACAAAGGAGAACTGTAAATCAGGAACTCTGGATGTCCAAAGGTGATTTCTGAGGCTGTGCAAGATTGTTTAAATAAAAATGGGAGTGTTTAGCACTGACAAATGAAGCACTCTTGGGAATTTAGAAGCACACACAACTATACAAAAGATATTGAACCCCAATGCTGCATCAGCCTAACTCCTCTCTGAAAACAAAGAGAGATCTAAAATATAAAATTTACATTCCAGAAAGCCTATTCCAGCCCATGACCAAACCAGCCTTTGCTCAGCAATCCCAGGATTTCTGCATCCCAGTCTGTCTCACTGCTTTAGGCTGAGGCCTTACAAAAGAGCTGTGGTTTCTTCTGTGCTGATTCTTCTCTGATTTATGTAGGTCACCCTGCTACCCCTGCACACCTTCAGAGCCCTTTATTAAAATGCCTGGCCACACGTAGAATATTAAACACAGTGTCTGAAGCTCTCCTGGGAATGCCTACCAGCCAAAGTCATACCACTTTCAGGGTTCAGCTCATGGAATGCACTTTTTCCCCTCTCCCTAAGTACATCTTGAAACAAAGTTGACGTTTGGGAGGTGTTTTATTCAGAGGATGTGCTCTAAATCACTCCCAAAGGATGATAAACTTCCAGGGAGATGTCTTTAAAGTGCTGAAAAACAACATAAACCACCAAAAACAACCAAAAAACTCCTACCTTTAATAATGAGCTAAAAACTTAACATGAGCAGCAGAATGCTGCTGAGTGCTCAGCACACGCAGATTCACCAAAAGGAGTGACATTTTTGAGGCACAAACAGGTACCTCAAGAACAAGACACCATATTAAAAAAACAAAACCAAGAAAAAAAAAAAATCATAATCTCACAGTGTTTTTCCATTACATTTTTTAAGCATATTTTGAAGAAAACATCATTACAATGAAAAAGGCATTTGTTGAGGAATTTGCAACATTAAAAAAAAGCTGCTGCAAGACAAACCTCTAACACAACTTTTTGTGCTACAAACTGTCAGATCCTTTTGCTCTCCAGAAAAATGAAGCAAGTCCTGCTGTGGGAAATACAGAGGTATCTGCAAGGGCAAAAGAACACCCCTTGAGGTGGACATTTCAATACCGAGCCATTCTGCAGCAGAATAAGCATCCCAAGGAAGAAAGAAAAGCTGCAACACAGCTCCTGTAACAGACAGGGAAGAGGCCATGAATCTTCTAGACTGCCTCAGAGCCAAAGAGCTCTTTTGCCATGAAAGTATTCCCATGTGAACACAACGAAAATCAGGATGCCCAAGCACAAAAATTGTGTCAGCTGCTCTGGCCAGAAGGATGAAGCTTCTTCCTTTTCCTTGGTTTTATTCCTTAAAAAAAAAAAAAAAAAAAAAAAAAAAAAAAAAAAAAAAAAATCCACAATTCTCCTTCCTGAAGGACTTCAAAGACAAGTTTTGTATGATTTAATATATCCATTCCTGGGACAAGGTGTTATCAAAAAGAACAGCAAGAGAGGAACACGTGTGGCACATCCCTCTGGCCTGAGGAAGAAGTTTGCATTGCTGAGCTACACTGCAATGTTTGTACAGCAAAATGGTGCAAACAGCAACAAAACTTCGCAGCATATTAACTTTTAAATATACAGCTTTGGTGTACAAGTGCAACATTAAAACTGCTCCCATTTCGGAAGACAGATTGCACCCAGGAGATGGAAATGCCACACGCATTGACTTTGTTTTATTGGACAACGCTCAACGCAACAAAACTGCAGAGTCAACACAAACCCTCCCAGCAGGCTTTGGGGGGAAAAAAACCATAACAACTCAAGCTGGGCTCTTCTGCAAGAAAATCAAACCCATTTCAGACAGGGCTGTTCTTCCAGAAGGCTCTTACGTGGCAGCTTGTGGGCGAACCACCACTCCTCCAGTGCAGCGACTGGGGCGGCGCGGAGACTCTGTCGCCATCGTTCCTGGGCACACACCTGCAACACACAGAGCCACTTTTAGTATGATTTCCATAGGATTATTTATTACACAGATTATTGATGTATTCTTGAAGCTGGTAAGAGAGAAACTTCACTTACACAAAACTGTAGCCTCCTTTACAGCACTGTTTTTAGTAAGAAAAATAAAATTATGCACCAAACCAAAAACTTCTCCAATCACTACAGCTCCTGCAATGTTTGTAAAAAAAACCAACCAAACAAAAAAACACAGACCTGCATGATAAAGTGGAAAATTATTTCAAACTCTACTAGATGATCTTTAAGGTCCCTTCCAACCCAAACCATTCTATAATTCCATGATTAAAGATAGTGGTACAGGTACACAGTTGTCATCACCATTACATGAACCCACTATTTACTAATGGGCTACTGTCTTGGAAAATAATTATATAAAAATAACGTGCAATCACAATTGCAGTGTACTGCACTCTTGAAAAAATGAGTTACATTGAAGCTCGCATATTCAACTGCTTTATATCAGCATTTTGTGTCACCCTCAAGCTTTCCTTCACACTTCTGTTGTCCAGGGGAAAATTCCGTGTAACATTCCTAAAGGCCGAAAGCACCTGAGGAGCACCAGAGATCTCAGGTAGCTCTTCAGTGACCCCCTCAGCTGCTCTGTTGGGTCCAACCCCAGACCTGTTCATAAAGTGAGAGGAAAAGCCAAATCCCCAACGTGGTATCAGCATCATTGCGCATCAGGGCAGACTTTGCCAGGGCCAGCTCATTAAGGGAGGCAGGATAACCACACAGAAATTAGTAACTCAATAATAACTAATAACAAAACGTTCAGCAACACAACAGCAGCCTGACACACAAGTCGAGGAACCTTGAAAAACGAAATGTCACGGAAAGGATGAAATCACCCCACGGACACTTGCGTTGGCCCTGCCCTGAGTGCCAACACCTTATGACACCCCACCTGAGGAGAAGAGAGCACCAAACACATTTTAGTTCCTGATCCGGGCCTCGGCACAGCCGCGCCTCAGCTCGGGGCACCTGCGAAGCTGCCACCGCGGGGCTGAACGGCCGGGACCGTCCGGCCCCTCCGGAGCCCTGACAGCGGCCGGGCCGGCCTGGGCACCCTCTGCTATTGAGCAACTCCACACCCAAACACCCCGACCTGCCCGGCCTCTCTCCCGCCGCCGCCCGGTGAGC
>VZRN01002537.1:1001136-1022139 GCA_013397935.1 Dasyornis broadbenti
GCCGAGGCTGCCAAAGGCGGGCGGTGCTGCCCCCCCGGCCCCGCGCCCCGCGGCTTTGTTTACATCGGGGATCTCGCGAGAGCAGCGCGCGCCGGGGCCGGCCCCGCGCACGTGGGGTGGGGAGGGGCGCGAGGGGGCGGGGCCGCGCGCCCCGTGTGTCTCTCCCCGGATTGGCGGGGGGGGGGAGGTGGCCCCGCCCACGCGCGCCTGCGCAATGTGACGTCATACTAGGGCGGGGCCTGAGGGCCACGCGCGGAGGGGCGGGGTCTGAAGGGCGGGCGGGCACTGAGGGTCCCTCAGTGCGGGACGGGCTCGAAGGGGCCGGGGCGAAGCGGGCAGAGCGCTGCAGGCAGAGTCCCAGCAGGGGGAAAGCCCGCGGCGCCGAGGCGTCTCCCTCAGCCGGAGCGCTCACGGACACCACTGCTGCCCCTGAGAGCTCAGGTGTTGTGGCAACACTGGAGACACTGCTGAGGAGGAGCCTTCGAGCGCCTTCCAGCGCCTTAAGGGGCTCCAGGCGCCATGGAGAGAGACTTTGGATAAGGACCTGGAGTGACAGGACACAGGGAACGGCTTGACACTGACAGAGGGTGGGTTTAGATTATAGAAAGAAATCGTTCCCTGTGAAGGTGGGGAGGCCCTGGCACAGGGTGCCCAGAGAAGCTGTGGCTGCCCCACCACTGGCAGTGTCCCAGGCCAGGTTGGACAGGGCTTGGAGCAGCCTGGGACAGTGGAAGGTGTCCCTACCCATGGGTGACCTTTAAGCTCTCCTCCAGCCCAGCCCAGCCCAGCCCAGGGTGTGATTTATGTTTGCGGGTGTCCAGCACTGCACAGAGCCCTCAGGGTGACGCACTCGGCCACGGTTCAGGTTTCCAGACAGTGGCACCAGGTCAGGAGGGGTGGCCTGCTCTGGGAATCCACCTGCCTTCTGTGACAGCATCATCATCCTCATGCCAAAACAATGAAACAACTACTGAAGAGTAAGCCAGCAAACACTCACAAAGTACCTATTAGCAGGTTTGCACAATAATTTGAGCTTTATTTCACAAGAAAAAGTTGTAACTCAGATTTGATTTTACCAAAGGAGCTTCTGTTAATTTAGTAGGTGTAAATTCCCACAGACCCCTGTCTCAGCTTTGAATATTAATTTCAGAGAAGTCAAATGATAAAATGGTAGGCAAAGCAGACGCATGAGTAAACTGTTGCCAGTTTCTATCAGCAAGGAGTTGCAGAGGAGCTTGGGATTTCAATTTTGACATTCACTCAGTAACTTTTCCAGGAAAATTTGTAGATTTTGGTTAGTTTATTGCAAGTAAAAAAAAGCCAAAGGTGGAGAAGTCCAAGTCTAGAACTGCTTGAGGAAACTTCAGTGAGGCATACATTTCTGAGTGTAGCAAAATTCCATGAAACCTTAAATTTTGCTTCTATGTAGAGCAAAAAACCTGGGAAATTCACTACCACCTTTTTTCTTTTGCGTATTTCCCTTATAAGCAGTAGTACAGTCATCTAACCAAGGTGTTACACTCACTCTTTAAGAGGTTCAGTGGAAATTAGTTGAAAATAGATAATTATTACCTTAGTTCGTTGCAAAGTTTGTTGCCAGGTAGTTGCCACACACAGTTGTGGCCTCTACAGCCTTTCCTCCCCAGCTGGGGTAGAATTTCAACATCACAGCAAAACTTTATTAACTGAAGTTACTTCCCACATCCACAGAAATAAATTCTTGCAGGATCCAATTTGGACAGGCTGTTACTTTCATCTCCTAAGGCAGCGCTGTGTTCCCAGCATGGATGAAAGAGAATATTTTCAGGAATAAAATCCCCTGGGATTTCTGTAACCATGGTAACACATATAGATAGCAGGCCTGGTTCTAACCCATGTTTTATTGTTCCAGCAGTAAAGAACTGGATTCTTTAAATAACCATCCTGGCCTCTGGAATAAAGTACTGGCCTTTTACTGTCCCATCAAAATAAAATTTTTAACAGTTAATATATTGCTACAGTTAAACATTCAGGATAAAGTGCCAAGATCAGTTCTATGATAAATCTACGTGGGATGTCTTGTTTCCTAAGCCACAGTGAGAAAGGGGAGAGTATTCAGATTGCTAATGAATACCAAATAAATATGAATTTTTCATAATAAATTCATATTTCACTGCTGAATAAATAACAGACCTGAAGCTTGAATAAAAATTAAAAAATAAAAAGCATCCCCATCAAATTTTCATGTGTTTTATTGAGGTGAACATACACATGGTCCACATAGTCAATGAAAATAGTCATAAAATAATTTAAGAACTTGTGTTGAAAGGTATTAGCAGCACCATCAGTATTGGAATAGCAGAAAACACATCTCAGAAGGGCAGTTATGCCTGGATAAAATGCCATCATTTGGAACAGGGGATGGGAATGGCTTTGTCAGATGCTCTGGGGAGTTGGAGTTTTTAAAACACACATTTTTTGCTAAATACTTTTGACGATTATTGTTACAAAAAATACAACTAAATAAGATACTGCATAGTATTTTAATTAACATAAAATCGACATTGAGGTGTGTAAAGCAAGACTCAAATCTCTGCTTCCACATACATTTCATTTCTGAGTAGAGAAATCTAAAATTTAAAACCAAAATATAGACCTAGTGTATTCTCTAAAAGACACACTTTAGGTGGAACGTATCAGACTACGAAAATACATATCTTCCATTCTGTTTAATAATTTACTTTAGTTAAAAAGTTGTGAAATTCTCCTCACAAGAAGCGTATACAAATTGATGACTTTAGTAAATTAACAAAAAGGATTATTTTACTTTTTGTTTTTGTTTTTTTTAAACAAGGCTTAGCCCTGCCATAACAATTATACAAGGAAGAAAAGAGACTACATTTATATGAAGGAATACAAATTTACACACATTTTACAGTGACTTATACCCTACACATCTACAAAATTCACAGTTATAATACAAGCAAGTACAAGGCTGGGATAAAGCTGTCGGATACCAAAAAAAGTTCCTACTTTAAAAAAAGATCAACGGGAAGAGCTTCAAACTTGTGCACCCACTTGCAAAGTGTGCCGGGCTCCGAGGCGCCTCGGGCAGGGCTCAGCAGACGCACACGGCTTTCCGGGGCGGGTGGAACAGGGAGCTGCTGAGCTTCTTCTGCCCGCGCAGGCTGCGCCGCATCGCCAGCTTGTTGGGGGCCCGGCGCTGCGGGGTGGCGGCCGAGCCCTCGCCCGGGCCCCGGCCCAGCCCCCGCCGCGGCTTCTTCAGCGCCGGGCCCGAGTTGGATTCTTCCAATGTCCGCTTAAAGTTCGCCGGGGGCATCCTCTCCGCATCCTGCGCCTTTGTTTGGCCGTTAGGGGACACCTTGAAGCCTTTTTGGTCCGTGCCTGAATTGGCCGAGTTGGAAGGGGAGAGGCTGACTGACAAACCATTGCTGTAGGATTCCTGTAGCCTCAAAGCCAGGGCTTTGCTGCACTTCTCCTCCTGGGGGCCTGAATCCTTCGGGGTTCCTCCTGAGGAAGGTAAATTGCTTTTGGCAATCTCGTTTGGCAGCTCCAGGTATTTTTCTGAGAGCATGTTGCTGTGCAGGAGGGGAGGAATGGGCTCAGCAGCATTCAGTCGCGGCCAGGGGTCATCTTCTAAGATCTGAGGGAAAAGGAAAAACATTTATGCCTAAATATAATCATAGAATCACAGAACGATTTGGGAAGGGATCTTGAGGATCACTTAGTTCCAAACCGCTGCCACAGGCAGGGGCACTTTCCACTGGCCCAGGTTGCTCCAAGCCCCATCCAACCTGGCCTTGGACACTTACAGGGACAGATTTTAACCCTTGAGGGTGGAGACAGTGTATGACACTTTTGGAATTTCACTAAACCTTATCAAAGGCAGAAAAATCCTACTCCAAAGCAGAATTATCTTCTCTCCCTGTTAAAAGGTAGAAACAAATTCAGACTGGGGATGTGAACTGCAGCTGTAGAACACTGGGAGATCTGCAGGCAGCTGCTGGGAATTCAGGGGGAAAAGCAGTGCCTGTAATCTCTGTAATTTTCATCGGCAGCGCTTCCAACACTCAGTCTGGAGTCCCCTCCATCACACACGGACACAGGCACGGCACTGCCCTCTGATCTCAAACGTGCTCAGTGGCCAAACGCTCTCAGTGCAAACAGCAGGAAGAGGCTCCTGACCTTTGTTCCATTGAGCACTCTCAGTTACTGCACAACCAGGTTATCAGGGATGCACAAACTCCTCATCACAGCTGTCCCCACTGCCCACAGAGAGGGGCTCTCTAAAAATAGTTCCTGTTTGCTATGCAGTTACACTTTTTATTGCCCATGGATTCCTCACAAGCACATCCCGCTGCTCCCGGGAAGCACAGTCACACTGATGTCCTGAGAACCTGGGCTTCCCTGAACTCTGACCCTCGTCTCTTCTGCAGCCTCTGAGAAGTGTTTTTGTCTCATTCTCAGTTTTACCACCAGGAAAATGGGGGCAATACTTGCTCTCACTATCCACAGGGGGATTATGAAAATTAGTGTTTATGCAGTGCCCTCAAGATAGGAATTCTGACCTTATTAAAGATTTAATTGTGAAGAAATCCCTGGTTACTCAGTGAGTCCTTCAAAAGTAAATTTCAAGGCCACACTGCACACCCTCAGTGGAAGGCAAATGGCAGTTATTATTTGAAGAAAATCATGTGCTGCAAACTGAAAAGCACACAGCTGAATGGGCCTGTGTAACATCTCAGGTGAATAAACAGCTGCTTTTGAAGTCATAACCCAGACCAACCGGGTTTAATAAAATGCACTCCAAAAGAGAGTTTTGGATCAGGATTGTTCCCAGCATCCACTCCTCTGTTGCTCCCCATGTGTAGATAAACCATTTAGATAACATTCCTTTACTACATTCTAGCACCACAAGAGGGAAGACCTTTATGAATGGTATTTTAAAGGTTATTCTTCATCTCAATTCCTGCAGAAGCCAGAAGGACACCAGATCACACACACAGAGCAGCTCTGGCAATGCTACTTCAGCTGCTCAATTTAATTTTTAGCATTGTGTCACATAAAACTTAGTTTTATGGTTTTTATTGTGCAACACATTTGATGTCATGGCTCTTTTCTCCAACATCTCCTGCTGGTGAAACAGCTGAGACTGAACAAGGCTTCGGGAAGCCAAGGAAACGCAGAAGATGGACTGCTGGAGAGTGATGTAACAAAACAGGAAAAATAAACCATGAATCACCAATTTAATTTCTCAACAATCCAATCAATCTTTCTCACTGGCCTCAGGAATACTGGGATTAATTTGGTATTAGTAATTGCTGCCAGAAGGATAAGCAATTAAGAAATACTTTTGTTTAATTAAGAAACTTTGGTCTCCATCTATTTCCAAATTAATTGTTTTGGCAGGTAGCAGCTGTCAGGAATCAAGGCCATACCTGCTTCCTTCACAGAAACTGTGATTTAAAATTTTAGGAGTACTTACAATTTAATTTTTTGTCCTCAAGATTTTGCTAGGTTTTAAGGTCTTTTCATGGATTTTGCTCCCCTAGATGAAAGGGGAGGAGACAAAGTTGAAGCTTGCCATTTTATTAGCAGCTTGTTTCTCCCAAGGGAATGTTCAAAACTCCCTTTCTAATTTCTGCTTTCTTTTCCTTTGCCCAAAGGACAATTATCTGAAGATACTGCAGAACATCAAAGGACAGTGACTTAAATCAGGAGCAGCTGGTAATTACTGAAACAAACAGCCACTCATAACTACACTCCAGTTCCTAGAGGGGGGGAAGCCACAAAACAACAAAACAAAAACCCTCTGAAGAGCTCTGCTTTATGTTAACAGCACAAACTTGCAGCCTCCAGAAAGACCTTATGTTATAATGTCTCTTCCTCTAACAAAGAACATTAAATCAACCAAAGGAAGATAATGAGATCTCCCAGTACAAAAAGAAAATGTTCTTTATACGACATGTGCTGGAACAAATTAACCTTTAAAAATAAAATAAAAGCTCAACACCACCCCAATCAAACTCAACCAAAGCAGCCCCCAAGTCAGGGACACGTTCAGAATCTGCAATCCCTGGGCTGGACCAGGTACACAAGCACCTGGCAAGGCAGGAAGAGAAACTGCAGCCCAACCTTAATATCTAAGGGGATGTGTTGGGTTCTTTCTTTTTTAAATCTCTGATCTCCATTCTGGTTCCTCTCTCTTCAAAGGGCTGCCTTGGATTTTGGGGGGGATCTTGGGAAACTTCTGTTTAAGAAACAGTGCATTTCCAGGTGGGTGAAATTACAGTAATAATGTCTTCCACATTAGGGAGGGAGCACATATCAACAACCACCAATAAACAACCAGCAGCAATTGTGAAAATTCATCCATTAACACTCTGCCTTTGGTGCTGCGAAGTCTCTTAGGAAACACAGTTAAAAGTTGGTCCATTCATGGAAGCATTGAGGATGTGCTGCCTTCCTGGATTACAACTGTAGCTTTCACAGAATATCCTGAGCTGGAAGAGACCCACAAGGGTCATGGAATGGCAGCACCATGATTTAACCAACTGAGCCAATCTTCAGAGTGTATTATCTAGACATACACAGTCAAAACTCAAAATTGAAAAAAGCAACATTAAGTAGTGATTTAAATGGACAGGTCAGGAGGTTCTAAAAGTACTGACATCATCTCTGGCAATGGTCTGACTACACCAGAGCCCCAGGGCGCTGCTGGGGGACAGCAAGGCACAAAAGGGGACACGGACGGAGCCCTTACCTTGACCGGGGGCGTGCAGCAGCGGGAGGGGGTGAGGCTGCTCACGTCGGGGCTGCTGTAGCTGGGCCCCTCGGCCAGGTTGAGCACCAGCTCCTCGTCGCTGTCCCAGCGGCCGTGCTCGCGCAGGGGCGCGATGCAGATGACGATGGCGCTGGTGTTGTCTGCCCGCAGCATGCGCTGCCTCCAGCGGCCCAGCGCCCGCCCCACCAGCATCCGCGCACACGACTGCCGCGCCTCGCCCTGCCGGGGGCACAGACACAGCCGTCAGTCGCTCCGTGCCACAACCCGCGGGCGCACAACCTTTTCAACACACTGAGGAGTTTGGAACGCATCGGTGGCTTGTCATGGGTTGGAACCAAAGTCCCTCACAGGGTTTGCATAGTGTTTATTCTCTGATGAGCCAATATAAATTCTCAACTGTTTCGTTAAATAAATCAGAGAATAATTTAATTCAGTCTGAACAGTCTACATTGTAACACGCAGCTTAATGTGAAATAAATTTAATGTTCAGACAGCATTTTGTGTAACTTCCTTAGAGAAAAAATACATTATCTCCTTTATTACTCACAGAAAACGCCCTGCAAGTTGAATTTCCTCAAAACAACAAGCAAATAATTTAAATAACATTAACATCCATGGTATTTGATTTTAGCCATGTTGTAATAACTTAAGTTGTGGCAAAACCATCAATACGCCTGAACACCACCAACTTTGTGGGGTATTTTTCGTTCCTACCAACTGAGCAATTTTTAGAGGTAAAAAGCATCAAATTTTCACACTGACTTCTAGCCAGCGCTCTCACCATGAAGTACTTCTTCTCCTCGTGATCCTGGCACATGGAGATGGCATCCTGAGGTGGGATCATGTTCCAGAGCCCGTCACTGCCAAGGATGATGTACTTGTGCTTCTGGGGATCGATGGTGTGCACGCTGGTGTCGGGCTCAGGGGACACAACAAATTCCCCGCTGTAGAAGTCGTAGCTCCAAAGATCGCCTGGCAAAGCAGAAAATGGGTTTGGAATTGTTATATAACACATGAAAAAAAATCTCAGTCTTGGAAAACACAGAAAAATGATCCCAGGAAAACCATCACCACCAGCCTTGAGTCACCAGCAGGAACACAAAGAAATTCCAGCCCAGTCACTGCTCAGCTGCTGCCACCTTCTAACCGTATTTAAACTACAGCAAGCTGTATTCAGAGGTCTTCTACTTTCTTAAAAAAAGAATTTGCAAAAAAAGGAGAAATGGAACAGACCAATACCTAGAAAATAGTGAAACCTCAGTCACTCTCCAAACTAAAACCTCTCTGAATTAATAATGTTCTCCTTAAACAGAGGTAAAACCTTACTTTGTTGATCCCACACCACACGTGCAAGTATTTGTGTGTGCAGATGCCACAGGGAAGGGACAAAGGAAAAGGCAAAGGAGGAGGCTGAAGCCTTTTCCCTGTTAAATTCCCTTTGCCATTCCTTTTCCTCCCACAGCAGAAGCATCACTCGCAAAGCCACACTTTGGGGCTGTGTCAGAGCCTCTCTGCAGCTGAACACCAAGTGCCAAGTTTGGGAGTTGGAGAGCAGCCACAGGAACACGGGCACTGCCTGAGTTCCAGCAGGAAGGCAGAGAATAAGAGCTCAAGCCTCTCCCTAGGACGGCCTCATGCAGGGAACATTTCTATTTTTAAATCTGTCTCGCTGTGTGAATGAGTTTGGGGTCACCTCACCAGAAACAAAGCTGAGCAACACATCTGAGTCAAATCATCCGCTGGTTCAAGAGCTCCCTCCAAACCATCCTCAAGTAAAAACCACTCCAGCAGAAAAATGCATTTCCATAGCAATTTATTTCAATTCCATTTATCAAGTATGCTTGAAAAATTAAAAACCTTTTCTAAGGCTAGGCCTTCAAATCAAGAATGGTAATAATTTGCCCTAACGCCTCTTTTTATTTATTTCCACGTTCACAAACAGCTTCCTGTAGCGATATGCAACAAAAAGTAACGTGATTATGATTACTTGCAAGCACTGGCTACACTTTTCTGTGCAGAACGCACAGCTTTAAAAGCAGAAATTAATTAACATGTCAGAGCTGAACAGCAAACAGAAGCTCAGCAACTCCAACTCAAGAGTAAGGTTTTGTCAGGCTCTTCCTTTGCTTTTTGCCAGACAAAGCCTGGAGCTTCTTCCACATCCATCACCACCCTTTTAAAGACAATAAATCAGCTTTTTGTCGTCCTCCTTCCCTCCATTAGCTTTGCCTTAAGCTACCAACCAGTTGAAAAGACTTTTCCAGAATCAGGAAAGGGAATACTTCAACTCAATTACCCCACTCCACCGCAGCAAGCAGGGCCGCTCCATCCTCATTAAAGCCCCAATTCTCCCTGGCTGCAGCAGCAGCAGCCCCACAAGCACATGCTGCTAATGAGTGCTAATTAAAAGCCAAGCCTGCTCCTACAGAGGTGCACTCGGCTGCCACAGGCTCCCACAAAGCCAGCTGGCAGCGAGATCAAAATAAATACTGTAACACGAGACCTGAGCTCCAGCACAGCAATTATTGGATGTGAATTGCCACGAAAAGTCCTCCTGCACTCAGAGTGTCTCACATCCTTCTGTCATGGCCACAGCAGGTAAAGTAAACAAAAGCAGCATCAATTTCCCATGGACATCATATTTTTACACATCCATTTCCCAGTTTGTTCATACTCATGTAGGAGGAATGACAAAATGTTATTAGCTGAATCGGTTTTTTAATTAGAAATACTGGGCTGGATGATAAAAATAACCTGATGTTCATTAATTTGGGTCCATCTACACACAAGTCATCGTGTCCATCTGCTGCCCTTCCTGAGGAAACAGCCAAGCAATCATCACACTGATTGCAGGGGATCTGCTCCAAGAGGAAGAAGGCTCCTCACAGGGATAACTGGGAATATCACAGTGGTTACAAGGCTGACTCCAAGGATTTTTTTTTTTCCCCTGAAAGGCAGAGCTCCCCAGACTAAGCCGAAGCTTTCTGGAGCTGCTGCCCAGCTGTGTCCCGTCCCTGCCCAGCTGGAGAGCTCAGCATCCCCAGCGATACAAGCCTGGAGAGTTCCTTTCCGTGTCAGCCTCTGTCACAACCCTGGGAAGGAACAGGGAGAGGAGAGCAGCCAGCGAGCAGAGTACACGTTTCCCTGAGCATGTCAAAGTGCTCTCAAGTCTTGAATTCTGTTCCAAAGCAAGTAGACAGCAGTGACCCTCTGGCAGCCTGGGAAGCTGGGATGTGCCAAAGGCTGGTGTTCCAGGGCTGGAATGCCTGGCTCTCAGGCTTCCATTTGGGAGCCAGACTATTTTTGTTCTGAATTAAAACCCAAACACTTACAAAACTCTTGACAATATTGTTCCTTAAAAACTTATACACTGGGAGTATTTCTTTCAGTGTGAGGTTTGCATATTTCTTTTCCAAACACGAAAAAAAGTTATTAATGTAGTTCCTTCCATATCTTCCAGAAAAACCTGTTTCTTAGTCCTGACTCAAACCAGAATAATATCCAGAGATCTACACTGCATCTTACAAAATGAAATAGATGTTTGAAATCAGATGCTAAAGGAGCAGGAAACTAATTTAGCTGCCTGTAGGAATACATCAAACTATGCAGTCCCTCTTATCTGCTTACTGTTACCTTATAAAATACAACAGCAAACCCACTTCGAAGTCAACTGCTGCCAGGGAAGTAATTGAAGTTACAAACAAAAACACCCATCATGTAAGTGGGCTGGATTGGATTAAGCCCAAAGCCTTCTTAGAGCAAAAGCATGTCCAGAAATCACATCAATCAAGGCTTTCATTTCTGTTTCTGGAGATGCTGTTTTGCATATAAAAACAGCTTTGGGTTTTAATGGAGGAAAAAAAAAAATTACTTTTATAATTCAATATGAAAGAAAACTCCAGTCTGATTAATCCCAGAGCTTTTAAAAATCAAAGTTTTTCTCCACAAGGAGCCGCAGGTGCCCTCCCATAATGTGTGTAACAGAGCAAAGCACACGCTCTGCGTTTGGCACAGCACATGGCTCTATTCTGTCTCAGGGCTGAAGAAAATTGTACAAGCTACAGCAAGACATCCTACGGACAGGAAAGGAATCCCAAGTGCACCTCGAGTTTGTCTGGTTTTACAGAGATAAAATAGAAAAGCAGTTATCAATGGAAGCTGGAAATTGCTGTGCAGTACTTAAATACAACTGCTACAGTTCTGTGATTGATCTTTGTGGTGGGGGCTACAATGGAGCAGGAAGGAAAAACGGAGTGGCAGCTCTGCCTACTCTGTTCAGTGATTTAAAAAACAAGAGTTAAGTGCGTGTAAAAACCCTAAAACCTTATACAGGAATTTCCTCAGATCACTTGAGGGCAGCCATAGCCTCTTCTCCAGGATTTCACAGACAGAACTTCACAAAACAATTCTGGCATCCAGGAAGTTGCTCTGGAAAACAGCTTCCCTATCCCTGTCAAAGATTCCCACAGCAGCCACACGCGGATTCCCTGCTCTGGCACAGAACTCCTCCTAGAGGGCAGCAGGAAATTCCTGGTTTAGGAAGAGTCAAACCTGTACAGTGGAGGCTGCTCCACCTCAAACAGAGGGGTGAATCTCTTCTATTCCTACATAAAAACCCAGGAAAGGAGAGTTCATGTTCCCAAACGCGGGAGTGGTTGAACTAACGGGTTCCTGGATCAGGTTTCATCATTCATTCATTTAAACACCTCCCAAACAGCTCCAAGCGTGCCAGGCAATCCCTCACTACAGATTCCTGAGTATCCATTACAAGGCAAATTAGTATAAAAAAAGATGTTCTCATTGCCCAGAAAAGGTCAGCAGAAGAAGCTGTGAAAATACAGAACTCTGCTACAGCTTAGAATGTTTCATCAGCAGACACAGAAACCTGCTGTGTACAGTAAAGCAGCTCACAGATGCTTTACAGAGACAGCACAAAGCCCAAATATTTCTGACTTGTTATGGGACTATAAATAAATTAAGCATTATTTAAATACTTAAATACAGCCACTGTGCATACCACAAATGCTTATTTGAGGGCAGAAGGGCACTTCTGACAATCAGAACGGGAAAGGGGATGTCAACAGAATTAATCTGGCCAGAAGGATTTCTTTTGCACCAGGATTTTCTGCTGGCTGAATATTTGACCAGTGCAACTTTTGCACAGTGCTTTATGCCTGCTATTTCCAAAACCTTTCCTGTACTCCTTAGAGTGCACTAAACTTAAAGGCTGGGGGATGAGACTACATCAAAATATTTTAACGTGTTGTAAGAGAAAGACACTTAAAACACCATCTGTGATCTACATTTTAAGGGTTTTAATCAGATAATCTCCCCCATTTAAAATAGAATAAATTCCCAACTCTTAAGTTTCTCTGTTGAGAGATTATTCTTGTCCTGCTAAAAAAATTTTTGTCCAGATTGGGACCTGCAAGGGATTTCTATCAGGAACAACAGAGTTTGGACTTAGCAAGAGGAATGTCAGGACATGTCAGCCCTGACAGTTCTTACTCCACTGGGAGAGGCTCCAGGGAGTGGTGCCAGGCGGGGCAGCAAACTGGGAGCCAGCCGGGATGCCCAGGACAAACTGGGAGCCAGCCGGGATGGGAGGCTGGTCCCAGCACCCAGGACAAACTGGGAGCCAGCCGGGATGGGAGGCTGGTCCCAGCACCCAGGACAAACTGGGAGCCAGCCGGGATGGGAGGCTGGTCCCAGCACCCAGGACAAACTGGGAGCCAGCCGGGATGGGAGGCTGGTCCCAGCAGGCTCTGCCCGAGGAGGGCTCCTGGAGCAGCACAGGGACAGTGGCCTCGGGAAGCAGGGAAATGCTGTTCCCAGCAGGAAGGCCTGTGCACCATCTGGGGCCCACAGAGCACAGCAGCTGCCTGCCCTTTTCCAGGAGCATTGTCAGAGCTCCCAGGGAGCGCGGGGAGAAGGCGACAGAGGCTCCTTGAGCAGGCAAACACCAGAACACACCACACTATAACTGTTTTTCCATGATTTGAACACACCAAAGCTCTTCTGAGCTTTCAAACGCAAGAACTGATAAGAGACAGGTGTTCGCATTTCTTGGACCTGAAACTCTCCAGTAATCCTCTCTCCATGCACTTGCTGGGAAAGAATGCAATGGGGGCTAACAAATGCATCATTCCTTGAATTCCCATCTGCACACAAACCCCAGCCAAAACCTTTTGTTCAGCTTGCTGGGAGGAATCAGATCACAAGCCAGCGAGCTCTTTAGACAGGCAACTTCGAATCACAGGAACAAAAGACATCAAAATTAAGGGTCCACTTTTTACAATCCAGGAGGAACACCCTCCCTGTCCTGCGGGAGGGAACAAGGGGGATGTGCTGCTCAGGGGGTGAAGATTTGTTTGCTACTTGTCTGTTAAGGCCAAAGGATTTACTCAAATTCTCAAGTCAGCGTTACTAACCACAAAATAAACTCCATCCTAAAACATGACACATTAAGACTTTCAGATACTGAGAAGTAGTCCTTAAAATTAAAGTTTAAAAATTTCAGGCACCTGTGATTCCTTGTTTAACATACAGCTGTCTTTTCCATGTTCATTATCACTGCAAAATTCACCTTAACCATGGACAAATCCCTGTGGCACAGCTATTCCTGCCTGTGAAATCAGACACAGCAAGGCTCTGGAATTATCCAGAGCCTGGTCCCAGAACAGCCTGTCCCCATGGGCACTGCCAGCTGACCCAGGAACACTGACAGCCCTGCCACAGCCCTGCCAAGCTGCCAGCAAGGAATTACATCCCAGGACAGCTCTTACAGGTGAAAACATGACACCACAATTCCATAAAACCAAACTTACATCAGGTATATCTGGATAGAAGATTCTTCACTACACAAAGGAAAAAAAAAAAAAAGCCAGCCAAAGACTGATATTTAAGAGGAAAAATGACCAGAAACAGTAACACTCATGGGTAAGAGACTCCCCATAAAAGAAAGACTGAAGAAATTCATACATTATCCAGCAAAACTTGATTTCTGGAGCAAATGAAATGTACAAGCCCTGCGTGTCTCCAACAGGCAGAGCACGTTCATCTCTTTCTGAGATAATGGGACTGTAATTTTAGACAAGTTGGTAGTAAAATGAAGTCCCATTCTTGTAGGACTGGCACTGAAAACCCTGCAAGTTCTTCTCTCACCAATGCCATCTGTTACAGCTCTATTCAAAAAATGCAATATTATTGTATTTAAGCCACACTTAAAAGGCTCAGACTTTCAGACGGCAAGTGAGGAGACCCCTCTGAACACCATGTTTTGGCAAGCCAGGGAATGAACTGAGCTCAGGGGACTGGGGCCGTGGGGGCTCAGCCTCCCAGGCTGCAGACTCACCCAGGGCTCTGGCCACAGCCAGGAAGGGGATCTGGTCGATGACGGTGCTGCGGCGCACGGGGCCGTTGTGGGTCAGCCGGGGCCTCTTCCACACCACGCGGTTCACACCAGACTTGTTGATCACACTGCAAGCACCAGACAGGGGCAGAGGTTAGACAGGAGCAGGATCCAGGAAGTTGGTGTCAATGAGATAAAACCAGATAAATATGCAAATATGGAGGCAGTAACAACAGCACCCTCAGGGAAGTCCACAGCACAGTTAAGGATTTCAAAACACATGATATAACTTAGTTTAATTCCATATAAGCCAAAGAGAAAAATGAGAGATGAAGGGCAGAAGAAAGTGAGAAGAAAGGGAATGAAGACCTGGAAGAAATTCTGGCTGGTTACAACATATACAACAAGGGTGTCATTTCAATCTGCTAGAGAGAAAGCAGAACTGAATTTGCCTCCCTGAGATGAGGGCCATCAACACCAGCTCACTCAGGTGTAAACACCACATGGTTCCTCCTTCAGTCTTCTCCACCTCCCAAAGTTTGTCAGGAAAGAGCAGCATGGCATAGTTGAAACAACAGAAATGAAAGGAGCAGCCTCCCGAAAGGCTCTCCCTAATGGAAGGAACACCAACAGGAGGCAGACACAAAAGAGGAGCTCTCCTGAGTCGGTGTCTGCAGGAAGCAGGAGCTTGGAGGAACAGCTCTGCATTTGCCTGGGAACACCTGCTCGAAGGCACTGAGCACTGGTTTAGCTCTCCCAGCTGGCACTGGAGGGTCAAAGGAGCTACAGAGCAAACTGGGGCAGCTGTGCCAGGCAGGGAGGAAAGAACAGCGTACAAACCATCAAGGAGTAAGAGCTAATGAAACCAGGAACTAGCAAAGCTTGGTCCAAACCAAGATAGGAAATAGATACTTGAAAGTTCCTTTCATCCAAGGAACAGCCATTGGTAATTAGAAACCGAGCAGCTCTGGAACAGCCGCAAGATTCCTCATACTGAAGCCATTCAAGATGCACTTCCTGACACTTCAAAGGCCTTAACAACAAGGGCATGTTCGGCTCCATCCAGAGCACGGCAAGGTCACAAACACCACATCCCAAAAGCTGATCTCATCCACTTGTACAACTAATGACCACACAAAGCTCACTTCAGTCATTGCTGGAAAGAAAACCTCATCCCACACTCAGACTGTTACTGGGAAAATATCATTTTAATGGAAGATTCCATGATGCTCTCCCATTAACTGTTCCCAGTTTGCTCTCATGAAAGACAGGACACCACCAAGCACAGCTGCACAGCTCCACCTCACTCCTACCACGTGCCTCCCAGCCAGCCTGGGAAAAACAGGAGCACCAGTTAAAAGAAAAGATGAAATGAATTAACCATTCCTGTGGATACTAAGTATCAGGGAATGCTTCTTTGCGTGTTCAGAGACTCCCAATCTCTGAGAAACACCCTGCAAACCTACAGCAAAACTGAAGGTTATCCCTCCTGCAAAACAGCCCCTGATCAACTCACACCTGCCGGACACACAAATATCTGAAGGTTCATGGGCTGACAGGGTTCCCAGATGAATGATGTCAACAGGAAAACCTTCAGTGATCCCTGCTCTGAGGATGAAACTGTGCCCACCCACCGGGTACAGCACCGGGAAAATGCACAGCTCCCGGGAAGCTCCGCCAGCCCCAAGCCCTGGGGCTGTCTCCAAACATTTGTGCCATCTGACAGAGCTCTGCCTGCTTCCCCTCACTGCCGGGGAACTCACACCTACCCCAGCTCAGATGGTTCAACATCTGCCAGCTCCTGCCAGCAGAGGAACGGCTCATGGAAAGGCAGGTGCCAAACCGTGGTGTTTAACACAGCAGAGGCAGGGTTTTGTTTCAAATCCAGGATTTTTCTCATGTTCCCTAAGCAGCAGCTTTCAGGAGCCTACTCAACAGCTGCCATTGTCATCTCAGGAACAATGCAGAATGCCAGAGAAATTAGTGTTTTGACAAACTGGGTATTCCAGACCTCATATCATTTTACCTACGTGGAAAGGCAATTTGCCCAACCTGCAGGGTCCTCAGAATTTAAAGAAAAATAGGCCAAAAATTACCATCTCCACCTGCAAAAAGTTGTTGGTGAACTTTTAGAACTGTAACCACTCCTCAGCTAAAGTGATCTATCAGCAAATTAAAATTCTAGATATACCATAAACCACTAGCAAAAAACACAACCATGTAACAGGGGATCCTTGTAATTTTTTCCCCAATAAGCTGTAAAAAAACCCAGAGGACAGAAGAAAAATAGCTCAGATTCAGCTCCTTGTGTGCCCTCCCAAAACAAGCTCAAACTCAGTTCAGTGAAAGCAGACACACCTACCTGCCCCCAAGGCCTTCAATTCTCTCCCTTTCTTTGGGAAGTTCTGGTTTGTGGTCCTGTGTCACCTCCACAGCTCTCACAAAGTCGTCCTTGGGGTCATCCTGGACCCCCAGCACCACTCCCGAGTCACCCACGTGGGCCACGTACATCTTGGAGCCACGGATGATCACCACGCTGGCCGTGGTGCCCGACGTGCTGGGCAGGCCTGTCATGGTCTTGGGCCACTCTGCTGCAAGGAGAAACAAGGCAAAAAACAAAAAACCAGCACGGTTTTAGTTCTGTGGAACTGGGAATGCCTTGGAGAGCATCTCAGAGGCTTGTGGGATGTGACTGCACAGCCTGAGCTTAACCACAGCCAGGCCAAGCAGAGTCCCCAGGTGCCCCCACTCTCTTAACATCACTCCCAAGTCTCAGCTTAAACTGACACAGGATCAAAGCACCACGGCAGGGTTCAAAAAGCTGTCTCCTCTGGTTTGATATTCCAAGCATCACTGGAAGAACACAGGGGAAGATGTGCTCCCTGGGGTCTGAACAGGATCAATCAAGTGTTTCATTGAGATTTACTCTTCAATTCCCTGTCTGCAGTAGAATCATTATAAATTCAGTTATTTTGTCTGGATATTTGATTGGCAATCAGGATTTATGGACACTCCTAATCCCCTTGGAAGGGAGAAAAACTGCTATTTTACTTTCATAGGCTGAACAACATTTTAGGCTGAATAACATCTGAAATGTTTTATTCACATTTCCCTTTGGAGGACTGAATAATGCAGGCTCTCTCAGTATGTTCTCCTTAACTTCTACAGGAGATATCCCTGGAATTCAGGGTAACACCACACCTGCACTGGCATGAGCTACACCTGGTTAGGGCAATCTCCTTCCTCAACTGCTTTGCCCTCGAACTACATACATGAACTCCCTACTACGCTCCTCTTCCCAGTCACTCCAATCCAAATTCCTCTTTCATGCCTCTTCTATTTTTATGCCTACACACTGAAGTTCATCTCCCAAAACTGCACAAATTGACTGAGACAACGCTGCCATTCAGCCAGCCCAGCCACCCCATCCTCCTCCCCACCCCAGTCCCCATGAAAACCAGGCTCAGCTCCCAGTTATCACTTGATTCCAACTGTCAACAGTAACCTCATGTTTCTTCTTCACTGCACCCACTCACGTCTTCAGACAAACTCCAAAGGGAGCCTCATCTCCCTGTCACTTTCTATCTCCTGCACTTCACAAGTCAAGCTCACACAGCACAACACAAAAAATCCACTGTGACACAAGCTGTTTGCAGGAAATACCCAACTCAGGCTGCCAAAGCATGGTATTCTCTTTTTTGTGCCTGTGGCTCAAGAAACACACGGCAAACAAACACACGAGGAAAGAAAAACACAGTTACACCTCACCCTCTCTGAAAACAGATATTTTAAACTTCTGAAGCTTTAAACAGAATCAAAAAAATCAGGAACTTAAGTTCTAGTGCCACTGAATGATGTTCAGGTGCCTGAGGGAAGAAGACACGGAAGAGAGATGACGGAGAAGCAGAATTTGGAGAAGCAGAATTTACAGGCACTATGAAGATAAAAGCTGCATTTCCTCAGTGCGAGCTAACAAGACACAGCGTAATTTAAACATTTAAGTTCCTACAGTTCTAGCTTTGTGTTCTAAATACTAAAACACACTTTCTCCCTAGGAGCAGCTTTATTTCAAGAACACAAACATTCAATCAGCTTATTGGAAGTACTTTGGCAGTTTTAACTGTGGATATTAAATCTAACACATTCCAAATGGAAAGCAAACAAGGGAGGGAGCCAAGTGGTAATGAGGACTTCAACCATGCACTTAACAGAAAACAAGCTGCAACTAATGAGTTTCTGTCAGTGTAACAACCCCTGAATAGCAATAAAACATATTAGAGAGTCAAATCAGTCTTTATGGGGATGGGGAGCAGAGAGAGGGAAATCACCCACTTGTGGGAGAAAGAATGATATAGCAGCCTCAGATTTTAGGCTCAACACAACCAGGAATTATCTGCCTGTCATCCAGGGATTGTAGTTCACGCCTTGCTCCTGTTCAGAGATAAGCATCAGATACAGCATAGTTCTCTCTGTAGAGATTGAGTCTCACCAGAAACCAGAAAAAGTGTCAAAACTGCCAGGTTTTCTTCTTTCTGGTTCAAGTATTAAAACCAAATCCATATACCCAACTCCTCCATGGATCAGGAGCATCAATAGAACATCTTGCTAAAACATTTGTCCCCCTCTACCTGAAAACCACTGCCCTTTCACACTCAGCTTTGTAACTTTGAACTCATAAACTCAACTGATTCTGTAGCTTCCAAAATGAACTTTCACTCCGGAAGCTCTTTAGCATTCAGAGTATTTTATCATATAGAATTAATGCCAAAAATGATCTGCAATGACAAAGGGATATTTCTCCGGTACTGCCATGACCAATGTGGTTTGTGCCTATCCCAGGAGATACAGTGGATGACCCCAGAGCACCCAACAACCAAGAGAGCAGTCGAGTACAAGCTTCCCTTCCAACAGCCAACTGGAAGCAGAAGCTCCGTCCTCCACCCCAAAATTCCAAACCATTCTCCCACACACTTCAGGATCCCAACATACCCAGTCTCCATGTCACGTCCACAGTGTCACCAACACACAGTTAAAGAGCTGCTTTACACACGGTAATGTGGAAAATTATTGCCTGTCAGTGGAATTCACACTGGGATTCTGTAACACAGGATGAACTTATAAACTAGAGATAATAATGGGTTTGTCCCACAAAACTCAGGCTGTTAAGCACGTGCAGCAGGAATCAGGAGGAACAAACATGCTCTGCAGTTTACTAAACAGCCCACCTCGAAGAGCCATCAAAGGCTCCCAGCCAGAGCTGTGTTGTTTCTAACAACAATTTAAATTGCTTCCACAACCCCCGTGCTGTTTGCTAAACACTCATTACTAAACAGAGCTTCCTGCACTCGGGCACTTCACCTCCCTGCCTTCGATGCTCACAGTTCCAGTGACAAATAACACACCAGGGACACAACAGCCAGAAACCGAACTCCTTATCTTCCCCGCCCATGCCATCTCCCCCTGTTCACACATCTTGCTCCTTATCACCCAGCCCTGCAGCCCAGGAGGCAGCACACCCCATTGCCAAGGCTGTGGTCAAATTCTGGTGCTTCTAAAACCCACACCCTTCCCTCTGTGCCCAGCACCCGTGTGCCCCAGACTCACTGTTCCTTCCCCCGTATCTTCTCAAGTATCTGACATTTGCACAACTTCTCTATTTTGCTATTCAAGAAAAAGGAAAATGAAACTGGTTTGAAACTATAATTTCCCCCTCACCCTCCTGAATCACTTGGTTGAAAGCCGGCAGTGCTCCGAGTGCAATTCTTGCTTTTCAGGTTTCCCTCCCAAGCCCAGCTGTCCCTGTCACTGCTGTGGATCCAGTTTTGCTGTGTTCCACACCTCCCTTCACACGCTCTACACTGCTCTTGCTTTTTCTGAGGCTTTTGAATGCCTCCATGCATAAACAATGCACACACATTCTACACATTATATACAAACAGCCATGCTCTAAGTCAGAACCTTCATCTTACAAAGAAAACAAACCTTTCAGAAACTCAACCTGCAGCCTCACAAGACCTCGGGGAGAAGGATGAGTGTAGGAATGATGACTGTCACTTGTCTGGGCATGTTCCTCTCCTTAACCCTTACTTATTTACGACCCCAACTTCTATGCTACTGCCGTTAAACAACTAATAAATACATAACAAGGATATATATTTATAGATATCAAAATCATCCTTGGGATACTAAGTGTGTTCTCTATTTTGTCAGGGACACCGCATACTCCCCCATGCTCACACAACAACATGAGCGAGTTATAAACCAGGCACATTTCAATCCTTTCATCAGGACTCACAAAAACAGTTGGAAGCATGGTTAGGGAAAAAACACCGTTCCCAGTCCATTTCAGTTTGTTAAAATTACTTTTTTTTTTTTCCTTTCATGATGCAAGGGAGATCTAAGGGGGAGTTCAGTGCGATTTCCCAAGGCAACGAGATGATGACCTTCCCAATAAATCGAATTTGGAAATCGACGTGTAACACCCCGAAGACAAACTGCAGCTCAACCATCACACCATTCCCAGCTACGTAACATAACAGCGTGTCCTCGCCCCGTGTTTACATCTTTCTTCTCCCAGCGTGCCCTCCAGTTTTTCTTGTTTTCCCAAATTACTCGACTCAACGGCTGGGATCCCCTCCCGCGTTTTCCTGTGATTCCCGGCGCGGGGATGGCAGCGATGGAGGGAGGGAGGAAGGGAGGGAGGCACTCACAATAGTGCGGGGAGAGGGGGAGGAAAAGGCGGCTAAANGAGCCGCGGGAGGGCGCGGAGGGTCCGCGGCGGGCGCTGGGACTTACGCAGCTTTTTCCACATGGCGCGGTGGCAGGCGATGAAGCCCTTGCGCAGGGCCGCGCACACCTCGGCCGGCTC
>VZRN01002537.1:1022725-1040859 GCA_013397935.1 Dasyornis broadbenti
CGCGGCGCCCCCTGCGGCCGGCGGGCGGGAGCGCAGCGGCGCCGGGAATCCCGAGAGCACCGAGGAGCCCGAGCGGGACGGGACCCACCGGGATCCATCCGCACCGACCTCCGGACCGGCACAGACACCACAGCAACCCCACCCTGGGCACCCCTGCGAGCGCTGGCCAAACGCTCCTGGAGTTCTGGCAGCCTCGGGGTCGGGACCATTCCCGGGGGAGCCTGGGCAGTGCCCCAGCACCCTCTGGGGGAACAACCTTTCCCTGATACTCAACCTGAACCTCCCCTGACACAGCTTGAGGCCATTCCCTCGAGTGCCGTCCCTGCTCACCGGAGAGATCGGTGTCTGTCTTTCCTCTCGTCCTCCCGAGGGAGCTGTAGGGAGGGATGAGTGTCCCCTGGGTCCCCCACGACACGCGCTCCACGGCTCCGCACAGGCTTCAGTAACTCCAAGTAGGATGCAGACCTGGAAGCACAGGACTCCCCTCATTGCTCCAGGAACCCCACTGTTACTCAGATCCCCATCTTTCCCTGCTCCTTGCTTTCATCCCCGTTTCCCCACTTGATTCCCACCAATGATCCCTCTGCAATTACCCATCCCTGCACCATTTATACACTAGTGACTACTTAAGATATTCTGTTCACGCTGGAGGGGTTTGTGCATTTCATTTTTATGGCTGAAATTCCAGACACTGTTTTACTGCCAGCTCCCAGAGCCCCTTCGCACCACCGGGAAAACCACCACGGAATTTCGCAAAAATACTTCCCTGGAGGCAATTGTTCGGCTTAAGGACTGCAAGTCCTTTGGATTTCCTTCCATCAGCCACATTAAAGTCGGCAGTATTTGGAAAATAAAAAAATACATCAACAAAGCCTTGAATTCCTGGAGTGCTGAAGGATTTGCCGACCTGTTACAACCATTAATGAATTAATCCACACTAATCCAATCAGGTAATGATCCCTTCCTACTTTACGGGTGTTTATACCTTCAGATCAATCACCAGATCATCAGCCCCAATATAGAATTGCTTTAAAAGTCTGACCATTAAGTTTCATAACAGTATTTTATATAAGTATATTGGGCATTTCAACAGTGTGCAAAGGAAACAGAGTAATTTGATCTTTTTGTAATCCCAAACATCACAATGTATCACTATTTCCCTCTTAATTAACAGAAAAAACCATGGACATGACACAGCAATTGCCAGGCCTGCAGCAGCTCCACTGCCACCCACATTGCAGCACATTTTTAATTACAAAGTAACCAGAAAACAAACAAACGTACTTAAAACCATCAACAACAAAAAAAAAACCCAAAAAACCAAAAAAACATTGTCAGACCTATGTCATCACTGGGACAGCTAAAGCCCATTACTTCCAAAAAAAGGACAATATCCCTATTTCATAGCTGGATAAATGTAGCCAGGGATATTGTCATGTGAGGATTAGTCCCATTCAATATAGGTAATGCTTTCCTAAACAATTTAGAGTGGAAAATCACAAGCCGCTCCCAGAACAGAAGCACACAGATTGACTCCTACCCCTACACCTTACATAAACATACTCTAGGTAGTCTGGTGAAAATAAGGAAACAAAGGGGGAAAAAATAGTTACAATGGAAGATCATGACTGTTTCAAGCTATACTTTCAAACCCCAAGGTATTTCTGTCTTTTTATATCCAAGCATTGCTTTTGCCTTTTCAAGTGAAGGAGTGCCTCATTTCTGTCAATACTTCTACAATCAAGACAATAGCCCATGTAAATCTTCCTCCACTCACAAATTTGATCAAATTACAATACATTAAAGATGGTTTTGCCTGCAACAACTACACTCTCCAAACTGCTGCTGGAAAAGCAGAGTGCATCAAGATTTACAGGGCACACAACCAGTAGACCATGCAGCAACTCAAACCATATTTCCTCATTTTCTTCTGAAGTCCTTCAGCTCACAAAAAAAACCTTTCAGCTAAACCAGACCCTCACAGAAATAGGAACATATAAAAGTTGAAGATGCAGAGAGAAAAAACTTCTAATAAAGATGAAGTCTGATGCAGGGAGAAAAACTTTAAATGAAGATGAAGCTTGACTGAAAGTACCACTTCATTCTTCACACCCCACAACCTAAGGAACAGGCAATAACTGAAGGACAATTTAGCAATTTTTATGCACCTCTCACGCATTTATAAAAATGGGGAGTGTTTTTCTTGGTTTATGCTTAAAGGAAGCAAATACCAAGCAGAAACTGCCCATGGCTCCTCAACTATTTATTTCAGACACAGAAGTCAGGTTAAACCCCTCACAGTAAAAAGCTTTTTTAATATAATAATTAAATTCATTTAACAGAAATTGTTCCTAACCCAAATACAATCAGATATTTACTTGACCTTAATGATAGCTTATCCTCATTTTGGCTACCAGTTGCTGACATAAATCCATCTCAGAATGCTCTGGTTCAACTAACTCAAATAATTTCTTAAAATTAAAGGCCATAATTTCTTCTGTGATGTAAAGTTTAGTTTTTCTTTTAATTAAAGTTTTAAAAAAATCTCAAATAGCCTTAAACAAAATTAGTTACATTTTTTTACAGCAGAATTCCTTCCTCTCAGCTACATCGGACTATCAAAAGCACCAAGACAGGTACATAAAATTTCATTCTAGTGCCACATCACAATCTGATGTTGGGTGAGCAGCATCCTGCCCTCTCTTCCCTAGCAGCTTTAAAGTTCCTTGAAGTTATATTTTGCAAAAACCATGGCTCATTTTGTCTGACAGATGAAAAACGTGTCATTATCAGCACACGAAAATTCATGTCGGATTAATGCCGGATATAGAAAATTCATCATTTAGGTACAAACTCATGAATTACAGGACAGCAGAAGGCAGCAGCGCCCACCCGGCTTTGGCAAACACACATTCTTAAAACCTTCCTCAGCTGTAAATGAACTCCAGCTGCACTGGGGCCTCACCTTCATGTCCTAGTGCTTACAGACACCTCCGAATGTTTCTCCTTCCCCCAGCCCCTAATTAAGCTTTAACAAGCCCAGCTGACAGTGACCAAAGGTTGTTCCACCTCTTGCACAGCCCATGTGAAATGTGCCAATCATGGCAGCAAGGGGCTCAGGCAAAGTATGAACATCTCAGGTACAGGAAGAAACTAAAAGTAAACGATATCCACATTTTTAAAGGTTTTTCCCAGTCAGTGAAGGAAGGTGGGACCTGACCACACAAGAGTTAACACTCCTGCGTGTGATGGATAATCTCGATTTCTCCACTTGCCCTGAGGTCTGACCACGAAGGACATTGGTTTTACATCTCGTTCAGAATGGGACCCTGAACTGATGTATATGAAAAACAGAAATGAAAATGTATTTATCTGGATTGCAGTAAACATGAAAGGCAAGGGAAAAAAAAACAACATTAAAAAAAGATCTGACAAGTTCATGTGGATGCTCTGCATTTAGCTCTTGTTTTAGAGCAACAGTCTGTTATGTTGGCTCCTCTACAGTTTAATGATTTCCTGTTAAGAATTTAAAATTAGAAGCCTCCAACAACTTCCCCATAAAGTATTTTCAAGGTTCCTTTAATATCCACATCAAGGAGATATAGTAGGTTCATATGTTATCCATGTCAGTTCGCTTCCTTCCCACTTCAAAATAAGCATATTGCAAGGAAATTCAGCAGGTTTTTATTGTTTTCTTAGAATCTTTTTTTCCCCACTAACTACGCCCAGCTATAGTAATTAAAAAAATCAAGCTGTTCAGATAAACAAGCTCACATTTAACCCGTGACAAAACAAGAACTGCTGGTCCAGTCTGAAAAGCCTAAACTGTGCCAGATAGTGTTCCAAACCCTAATTTTCCATTGATGAGTCGGCTCAGATTTTCAACTCTATGCATACTGAACCTCTTCTTTGTTTCCACAAGAGTTCCGCAAACATTTTTTTGCTCTTTGACAAGTATCTTACCTTTGAGGAAAACATGCAAACAATGCTGGCAGCACATGAAACAAACAAAAAAAAAGAAACAGAATATTTATTCATGTACAAAACCATTTGAGACAGGCATATAAAAGCCAGAGCATCTGCAGGCCTCCCCTCTCCGTTCCTCACTGGGTCAGGGATAGGGCTCCCAAACACTGATCACCATTTCCCTGACAAAAGTCACCATCCAAACCTAGAGTGAGCACTTCCTAAATGGTTTCAGTTAGAAATGAGTCAGGTGAAACCGCAGGCAATTTAACCTGACCTAAGAACACAGCAGTGAGAAAAAACAGTGTCAGAAGGAGAGGCAATTCTCTTGCTTCCTGCATGAGCTTTAACAAATACACAGCTCCTAATTTGGCTGAAATATTAACCTACAAGCACAACACGGAAAAATATAGAAAAGCCCAAAACCCCTCTTTTCATTTGGCAGCTCAGCCACAGAGTCAAAAACTGTGAGACAAAGACAACACTGCTACTTTCTGCAGTAATTTTCAGAGCAAATTGACTCGTTAGTTATCCAGCTATGGTCTCACATACAGATTTGGAAAGGAATCATGGAATGGCTTGGATTGGAAGGGACTTTGAAACCCATCTCATTCCACCCCCTGCCATGGCAGGGACACTTTCCACCATCCCAGGTTGCTCCAAGCCCCATCCAACCCGGCTTCAGACATTTCCATGGATCCAGGGCCTCCCTACCCTCAGAGTGAAGAATTTGTTCCTAAAACCTCATCTAAACCCACCCTCAGTCAGTGTGAAGCCTTTCCCTGTGGCCTGTCCCTCCAAGCCCTCGTAAATCACCCCTCTCCATCTTCCTTGCAGGCACCTTCAGGTACTGAAAGGCTGAAGTTGGGTCACCCTGAAGCTTCTCTTTTCCAGGCTGAGCAATCCTAACTCCCAGCCTTTCATGGGAGCAGCCTCTTCTAGCAGAGAGGTGCTTCAGCAATTCACTGATATCCAGAAATAGTGACTCAGTCCCAATATCTGGTTGAGATTTGGGGTTTTTTAAGGCTTTTGAGGTTTTGGGGGGGGGAGGGCAGCACAGCACCAGGCTCCATCCACACTCTCTGAAATTACACAACCATCTCTGCAAATATAAAATCTCTTCCATATGAACTCCTTCCACACAGGGAGCTCTGACAACCAAGAGGCTGTTTGATCTCTGGGGGCAGGTTGTTTTTCACAATAGAAGACCGCGATCAGATTTTCTCTCTACATTTACCCCTCATGAGCCTTATCTGCATCCCTTTCCCTTCCAAAGACACCCAGATGTCCCACGCTCCAGACGCTGTGCATGTGAGGGGTTGCGATACCCAGCTGCATCTTCAAAAGCTCCGAGTGCAGCAGCCAGACCCACTGAAGGCTTTTCCCTGAAACAACATCCATTCCCGTCGTGCTTTCAGGCACTGGCAGCATTTGTAAAAGTCCTTTCGCTGTTTCCCCATATAAAAGGAAGACAAAAGAAAAGAGAAAGATACCAACAAAGATAAGAATATCCATCAGAACCTCTGCCAACAGGCACTGGAGTCAGAAGGATTTGCCAACATCTGCTGTTATTAATGAGCGACTGCATTAAAGTAATTTACGGATGTGAAAAGCACGTTATTGAATGGAGTCATTTTGTTAATCAGTTCCCAGTGTGGTTTAAGAGAAAAACAAGAATTTAACAAACATGATAACTAAGGACTAACCAATTATTTAATAAAATAGTCTTCTGTAAGTCAGTATTGCTGCTAAATATATTATTTTGATATTTACCTATCTCAACACGGTGAGTAGAAGACCCCACCAACTCTCTGTAACACCTTTAACATAAAAGTAACTACTTATGATAAAAGCACCAAATTTTTCAATATAAAAATATATCAAGTCATGCAGTATTAATAAAAAACAAATTCTCATATACTTAAATGCCATCTCTCTACCTGGAGATTAAATTGCCTTTGCCATGAAGATTATTTTTCAGGTTCTACCAAAATGAGCTAAAGACAGAACACACAACATACTCCAGAGATGCTTTATACAATGTTCTTCTCTTACAGATACATTTATTTCTTCTGAATAGGCACGCTCTAGTTTTGCCTACAAAAAATTACTAGGCAGTAGAAAGTGCAGCCTAGCTCATTTTTCAAAACACAGTAATTTATCAAGAAGGTAAAGTATATTGCCACAGTACTTGAAAAATATATTTACCTTTAGCTTTCATTTTTTTAAGAAATTTTACTAGATAGTTTATTTTAAAGCAAAACAAAGAGCACTGTAAGTTCAAAAATGACCCTTCCCAATACATTAATAATACCTTTCTTTTCTTCATACACTGGAAACCAGGACAGACCTGCTCTTCCTAAACCTCCAAAAGTAACTGAGATAAATAGCCTCTACCCCGGGGCACTAATTGCCAACAGAAACCAACTGTATTCCCTCAGCTGAAATAAATCCTCATCATTTCAGAAAATAAAAGAAAAACCTTAAACCACCAATAGGAAAAGCAAAAGAAAAAAAAGATAAAGCCTTTTATGGTCTGTTTATGTTGCATTCCTTTCTTCCCACTCCAAAATATTTCTTTCTGCGAGTAAAGGACAAAGAATAATGTCCTCTCACAAAACGGGAGGAATAGCAACAATTTTGGTTATTAAAATTAATGTGCCCAAAGCGAAACATAGGAGCTCTGCCTCCTATAATTTTTAAAATAAAAAAAGAACAAACAATAAGTCCCAGTAGCTGTCCTACATTAGCTAAGAAAACACCAGCAACAGAAATTTTATGCAATAATGAAATTTCTTTAATATTTACGATTATTATGTCCTGCAATAGCAAACTCTGGGTGCCCAAATAATGCTCACATGAGCTGGAAGTCATAGATGGTCCAATGTTAGCCGGGTGTTAGCAGAGGTGAGCTGTAAACGATATTCATGCTCTGTGAGAAGTTCGGGTTGGATGGGGGATATTTGCTATTTGATGCTCAGCTCCTTCTCCCCGTGCGGATAAAGCCCCTCAGGCTGGTGTGGGCTGTGGGGAAGGTGCTGTGCTGGCCCCATTGGATTGGTTAATCCAACCTGCAGGGATTCGCAGAATCCGTAGGTTTGGAAGGGACCTTAAAGACCCTCCAATCCAAGGCAGGGTCACCTGGAGCAGGAATGTGACAGGGAAGCTTCCAGGTGGGTTTGGGATGTCTCCAGAGCGGGAGATTCTACACCCTCCCTGGGCAGCTGTTCCAGGGTTTTACCTCCCTCATGCCAAGAAGTTCTTCCTCATGTTGGGGTGGAACTCCTTGTGTTTTAGTTCATGGCCATTGCTCCTCATCCTGTCGCTAAGCATCACCGGAGAGAGCCTGGCACCGTCCTCTGACACCTTTGAGATGTTTATATGCATTAACGAGATCCCCTCTCCTTCCCCAGACTAACCAGGCCCAGCCGCCGCAGCCTTTCCTCATCAGAGAGATGCTCCAGACCCTCCCTTCCCCTCAGCCCTCTATAAATCCCCACCCCACAGCGCTAGGCTGCTTTTCCCTAAGTCGGTTCCTTCGTGCTTCTCTTACAATGCCCCGTTATCGCCCTGGCCGCTACCGCCCGCCCCTGCCCGGGCAGGGCTGTGGGAGCCCGGGTCGTGAGGGAGAGCGGGGCTGGCAGGGGAACGACAGCCCCGGGGCGTGAGGCGGAGCGAACAGGGCTGCGAGAGCCCCGGGCCGTGAGGCGGGCAGGGCTGCGGGAGCCCCGGGGCGCGAGGCGGAGCGGGCAGGGCGGTGGGAGCCCCGTGAGGCGGAGCGGGCGGGAGGCGGCGGGGCGGAGGGAGGGAGGGGAAGGCGGCTCCGCACACCCAAGATGGCGGCGGTGGAGCTGGAGTGGGTGCCCGAGACGCTCTACAACACGGCCATCTCGGCCGTCGTGGACAGCTACGGGCGGGCGCGGCGCCGCGACATCCGCTCGCTGCCCGAGAACATCCAGTTCGACGTGTACTACAAGGTACGGCGGTAGCCAAGCGCGGCCGGGCCCAGCCGGGCCTGCGAGACGTGGAAGGAGAAGCGGCCCGGGGGGCGGTCCGGGCCCGCCCTGCCCTGGCCTGGCCGGGGGCATGGGGCTGAGGGGTCTCGCCGGTGCGGGGCACGGCCCGAAGGATGGGCCAGGGACCTGGGGCCTGTGGGGCCGCCCGAGCTGCGGCGGGAGGAGCGGCGGCTCCGGGCCTTGTGGCTGCCCCCGGGACCCGCCCCGAGGCCGCGGTGAGGGGCTGGGAGCCCCCGGCGGGGACACGGAGACGGGGCTTGGCCTTGGGGGTCGCGAGGGGAAGGTGCTTCTCGCCATTGGGGAGCGGCGGGGATAGGATGAGGCCGAGCTGGCTGTGCTGGAATACGTTTTTTCTTTTCCCCCTTTTTTAAAATAATATGTTGGAGATGGTGATGTCAGTAGTTGAGGGAGCAGTTTGCCGTGGTCTACTATAAATGATCCGGTAGGAAGCAGATGGAAAGAACCGACAGTTGTTTAATGCCGTAGTTTATTAGCCTTAAATAATTCCTTGGTGAAAGGGCTGTTCCTTGTTCAGCTGCCCTTGGAATATATAGATTTAGTGTAAAAGGTGCACTGAGATGGTCCATTAATTTCTTATTGTCCGCTAAACAGGCATTTCATTCATGTGCAGCAACGGCTGGAAATGAGCATTCATCAGGGGAGAAACAATGTCTATGAAAACCTAAGATGAGGGATAACCCTTTTTTCTTCTGCCAGCGAATTTCTAAAAACTTAGGTGTTTTTAAATGAAGTAATTCTTTAGATTAATATTGATGAACCAGGGGTAGTGACCCATCATAGACGGGGAGAATAGTATTTATAAAAAAAAATCTTCACTGGAGGTAGAACAATTGCTTCTCTAGCATTGAAACAGGAATGTACCTTTTCCATGTCCTCGTTATTTCACGTCTGCCTTAGGTGCTGAGAAGGATGGAAACCCATTTTTATGACATATATGAGCATGCTCACAGATTATGATGTGATTGACACATGGTAATCATCAGCCAAAGACTAAAGATATGAAAACCGCAATGTGCAAGAATATTTTGGGGGTTGCTTACAGCTGTTAGTAGGTATGACCATGGACAAATAAGTTTCTTGGTATTGCCTGTCCTCATGTTCATTCAGGTGAGTGGATGATGCTCTGTGGCTTTTCAAAGCATAAAACAAAACCTCCTTCTAATGTAGAAATATCCAAGTCTGTGTTATTCCAAGCTGTTAAAAAACACATCTGTAGGTGAGCTTAATAGATGATTGACTTTTTATGTTTTTATTAGAACTCTTGAGTGGTTGCTTTGAATCAGGTTCACGTGGAGTTGTTCCATGATGAAGATGATCCAGCAACACCTCTGAGTTCTGAGCAGACTCTTTAACATGTTTCTTCTGCTTTGATACATGGGTTTGGCCATCTTGCTGGGCAGATGATAAATGTGATAAATACCTGTCTCAAAAATAATGCTTCTTTTGTACTGACAGTACAGCTGTTGTTAATGATGGTGATTGCATAGAATCACAGACTGGTTTGGGTTGGAAGGTTCCTTAAAGCCCATCCAGTGCCTCCCCTTGCCATGGGCAGGGACACTTTCCACTGTCCCAGGCTGCTCCAAGCCCCGTCCAGCCTGGCTTTGGACGCTTCCATGGATCCAGGGGCAGCCACAGCTGCACTGGGCCCCCTGGGCTAGGGCCTCATCCACCTTAGATATTTTTTCCTAATCTCTAATCTAAACCTATTCTCTGTTAGTGTGAATCCATTCCCCCTTGGTTTTCCTGGTGTTTCTGTGTTTCACAACAGGAGAGCTTTTGGTAACCTGAACTGTGTAAGGTGCACCAATATTCCTCTTACCAAGCCACGTCTGTATCTGTGGGATGTCCGCATACAGAAGAAAGCAAACTGGGCCATACCTGCAGTGAGTGTGCTGTGGCTGCCAGGAGTAGGCTGGGCTTCCATGTCTTCTGTGTTACCTTTTCTGTGGAGGACAACCAACTTAGCCAGGCTGGATGGGGCCTGGAGCAATGTGGTGTAGAGAATGGCATCCCAGCCCATGGCAGGGGTTGGAACTCCTTCAAGGTCTCTTCCCTCCCAAACCATCTTGTGATTCTCTGTACACCTCTACAACGCTTGATAGCTGGTCCTTCCTTCTGTCTTTGGATGATGACAGCATCAAATACATCAAAAGTATTATTCAGGGGTAGCTGAATTAGGTTAGACTGGGGGCAGCATCCCTCTCGTAGTGTGTGTGGTGCTTGTTTTGCTGTTTTGGTTCTGGGTAGTTATTTTGAATATCAGGTGGCTGTTAAATACCATTTCATCATAGTGAGCCGTATTCTGTATGTCCTGACCATTGAGTTCTTTAAAGCAGAAGCAGGATTTCCAAAGCTGTTAACAGTCTTTGGAGTAAGACAGACTAGAAGACCTCTAAATATTTGCTTGATTATGTGGTGTTTGTTGCAGCTGTGGGGGGGTGTTAATTAGTCCTTAGTATCCTATATTACTTTCATTCTGTGATGATTAGAAGGAATGAAAAGCATTTCCAATCTTTCACATGTAACTTGTAAGTAATAGTTTCTTATCTAGGTATTAATCATGGTTTGGGGTACTTGAGAAACTGCCACTGATTTCTGCAAAAAATAAAAGGTGCTATCAGTCAGATTTTATTTTGATTTATGGACGTTATTTGTCTGTGGCCATACAAAATTTTTTAAATCATATTTATTGGTGTGGATATTCAAACTTATCATTTACCAGGCTTGCCCAGGTTTACCAACATGTCCACGTTGATTCAGAAGGTGTAGGTAAGGTACAAAAGCAGAGACAGTCAGTGTGCTGCTATTTAAAAGAGAAGAAAATACCAGCAGGGTGTCTTGGTTTTGTTCCCCTGGGTACCCTCTAATCCAGTGTTTGTCTCTATTGTCATAACACAGTGCCTTTATTTCCCTTTCCGTAACAAATCAAATTTGTTTTACCTCTGCATTTTCCAGAACTGTAAACTTTTGGGCCATGCCTTATAAACCTGGGTGAGGGATCGATCTGGGACAGCTGTGGGATGTTCTTGTGGGTTTGATAAGGAATGGGTTCTGCTGCAAGGTGACAGGAACAGGCAGGTTCCTCATACTGAGCATATTTGTCTTTCTGGAGCATTCTCAAACAGTGACTACAGCTCAAAACAAGGCACTATCAAATAATCATGATTGTGGTAAAACAACAAACCTGCACTGCTTCAGCAGGATATCACTGCATATGTGTCTTTTCAAGCGCTGTTTGACTTTTCCTTGTAACCATTAGAAAAGTAAGAGGCAGAGCAGGATGCTTGTGAGGATATCCTGGAAATTTCCAAGCCTACATTTGAGCTACAAAATATTTAAATGTCTTGTTAATCGCAGCTGTATTTTGAAGAGCTTACTCACTGGTGTTGTTACAAGTAACACCTGCTTCTGTGGGGGGAAAAAGTACAAATGTGCACACATATCATACTTTGTTTCCTTTGGGTCTTTGCCAGGTTGGTGTATATCCTGGTTGGGTTGTTTCCTAGTTAAACTAGATAGGTTCTCTTTCTTGTTTTCTTTTTTTTTTTTTGGGAGGGGGAGGAGGATGAGAGAGAGGGTGTGTGGTTTTTAGAAGCCAAAGAAAGAAGTATGCTGGATCTCATTTAACTGACATCCAGCATATAAAGAAAATGCCTCAATTGTATATTAAAAAGTAGTGACAGCTGGAATAAGCTGTAGGTCCTTGTTAAAAAAAAAAAACAAAACAACCCAACCAACAAAAAAACCCGACAAAACCCTGAAAAATCAACTTATTGTTTTTTATAGTATGTTGGGGTGAGGATAATGTTTTGAGGGAGGGTGTTTGTGTAGAGAATCAAGTTTATGTTGGCAAAAGTCAGATATTGAACTCTCTAGGTCAGTGTCTTGCATAGATTTCAGTTCTTTCCCCCTGTGCCTCAGCTTTATACTTTATTTTGCATAATTATCTCATGGCTTTGGTTCTCAAGGTGCTTCACTGCTTTAATGTTCTCTGTCCCAGGTATTTGTTGCAGTCACACAGTGGCAGCCTCATCTTGGACTTGTGTTGATTAATGAGGAGTTTCATCCCATGTTTGTTTTCCTTTTGGAACGTCTTTTCTGGATTGTGTGTTTTTCTTTCCTTACAATTGATTGTTCTTGAAAATAGTTTGTTCTTGGAATGTTTTCTGGTGAGATCGTTAACCACAGGAGCAGTTGGAGATGGCTTTAATTTGGTTTCTGTCACATTTAGGCATTCTTTGGACCAAAGAAAGTGAACAAACAGGAATTTGCTGACTGTTCACACCAAGCAGCAGAACGTCCATTCTCTGCATTGCAGCAGAGGTTGAGTTTACTGATGGAGAATCATTATAAGCATCATTTCTGTCCATTAGAATAAAACAAGCTTGTCCCAAGGCTTCAGTCTCCAGGGTATTTGGTGAGAGTGAGAAAGATGAACTCCCCCTGAAATGAAGTGTGGCTGTGCTGCTGCTTCAGTTCTGAGCTTCCCTGCCCAGGGAAGTACAACCAAGGTCGCAAACACAGAGGGTGAGGGAGGCACAGCATCCCAGAGCCTTCTTCTGAGGGGCTTCTGCTGTGATCCCCAGGGCGAGTTCACGAAAGACTTAACTCCCCTGGTGCTCTGTGTTTTGGGGGTTACAAATGAAACGTGTGTGGAAGCAGTGATGGTTTCTGCCTGTGCACACACACAAGCTGCAACCTCCCCAGTCACCTGGCTGGAGCAGAGTGTGCAGCACGACTGCACTGAGTGCTGCTGGAGTTAAATCAGATCCTTCTATCACCTCTTCAAATCAAAACCTCACAGTGGAGGAGAATCATTACCTCATGAGTTTTTGCCAGTTATCATTATTAACACATGCCTAATTTCTACAGTCTAAATTTAGATGTGAACTGAACTGTCTTTCCTTGTTATGTCTGTACTGGATTGAAACTTCCTGTCTTCTAACTTGTACTGCTCAGATTGCTTTTTTTTTAACCTCTGACTATGGGGCATGCTTTGTCATCCTGATGTCTTCCACCTTACCTACCTTTTCAGTATCCTGTCTGAGTCTGAGACACCACAACTCATCATAATTGAGATAATGAGGTCACATCATGAACAGAGGTGTTGAACTCCTGCTGAACAATAATTCCTATTTCTGCTTCATTTCCTCTGGGCTGATTTAACTTGAAAGCAGGCTGGTTTTTCCCAGTTCCTGAGGAGAACCTCACAGGTGTGTGACTGTGAGGCTCAGACTTTTCATCCCTTGTGCTGGACTCTGTGAAACACAAACTGTGCTGCTCTGGCCCAGAGAGCAGAGCAGGTGGGGAATGGTTGGGGTGTGTGAGCTCCAGAAGTTGTCTCTGAAGTCAGGCTCATTCAATAACATTGGGTTTTTTCTTGATTAGTTATTTGATTGAGGTTTTTACAGATCAGCTTAGTAGCTGGCATTGTGTTTTTCAAGGAGAGCTGGAATTTTCTTTTTATGCCTCAAAGAATATCCAGTAGAAGCAATGGTTGTCCAGAGGGTTTGTAGATGATTTTGAAATTGATTTAAAAGCATGGAATGTATCTAAATTTTTGATAATTTTCTGTAATGAGTCATTTGTCAACAGATTGATTCAGTAAACCGTTGACTCAGGAAGACTTTTTCCTTCCTTGTTGAGTGGGGAAGGAAGATGGTGGTTTCAGTCCAACTTTTTTCCCAAATACTCCTTGGATTTCCTCTGTAGTTCTTACTGAAATATCTGTGTTTGTCAATCCTGTTCCAAACTGGAGCGACAGGAACATATTTTTCAGATTGCGTATTCTTCAATTCCTCTTCTAGAGGATCTTTGTACAGCTGGCTGGAATTAACCCGCATCTGCTTTAGAAAATTATTTTTAAATTACTTTTTATTGTGTTAAGAAAAAATTTTTTGTTTGTTTGTTTTTTTCAGCTTAATCTACCCAGGGAGAGAAAGACAGGAACTTTAATAGAACTATGATATAATAATAGCTAAGTTACAAGTTAATGTCATTAATATGTTTAATCGGGGACACCACAATGTGCAGCTTTTGTAACACACCTGGGCATGCAAGTTCAACATTAAGCCTCAGATCCCAAAGAAGGGTCATGGTGGGTTTCACACAGCTGTGCACAACAGCTGGATTGGGCATGTGTGGAGTAATCCACCTGTATATTAAATTTATACCTGTCCTCAGTGCCAGAATTCGTGTGTCAGCAGGAGCTGATGGAGTTGGGAGTCATCTTGCAGCCTTTTAGTCATTTTTCCATAGTTAAAGAAAAGTAAATCCCTGGCAAGTTCAAAATAGGTTAAGCTGGTGTCTAAAAGACATTTTTCTCTTCAGAACAGAATAGTTCTTTAGAAATCCAAAGCTCTGTGTCAGGGCATGTTTTTCTTGAATCACTGTTTTGTTGTGCTTTGTGTTATGTAGCAAGGCTGTGGTCAGGAATTCTGTCTCTCTGGAACTTTGACAAAAGAATCATTTCTTCAGTCCTCCCAACTGCTTCTCAATGAGTGTTTCTGAATCTCCTGGAATCACTTCACAGTTTGACGTATAGTCACTACTTCTATGTCAAATTTTGTTTGAAAATATTGCTGTAACAGCCACAACAGTTCCAAGAGGCTTCCAGCTGAGTTAATTCCTTAAAATGTTTGCCAGTATGTCGAGGGAAGGGGTTACAGGGATAGTAAAGTCCCAAAGATCTTGTGTTTCAAGTTAGAGCAGTGAAAAATTGCAGCTTGGACCTTGGGGCCCAAGCCAAACTTGACATGTGCCCGAAATAATTGATGTACCAAACTGAGGGTCCTCTGGGACCTTCCCCCTCCCTCCCACCCCACCAGGCCATTTACTCCTTGGCAGTTTCAGAATCTCATGTAAGAGGGATTCTCTCCTTACAAGATGTGTTTATGTAACCTCATAAATATATAAATTTTTAAAAGTCTTACTACGCTTAATTTTTGATAAACCTGGAATCTCTGGGATTTTTGGTTAGCACTGCAAGGTGATAGGAGGGAGTGATACTGTACTTGAGAATTGTGAAACATGGTAGTATTTTTGGTTGCTTTAAATCCTGCTACAGTAGCTTGGGGATGTGTCGTAGCTTCCTCCAGAAATGATCTCATCAATTATTGATGGGATGTCCACCTTCACTTTGGGCATGGAATACCAGGCAGTTTAAACAGCCTCTTTTTTTTTTTAACTGCAGAAAATATATCTTAGGTTTTATAGAACATTTACTGTGAGACAGCTGTGCTGAAGAAATGAGAACATTTAACCATGACTGTAGCTTTTAAATACAGCAGCCTGGCTGTTCCTTCAGTGCCAGAAAGAATCCAGCTCCAGCAGGAGCTTTGATCCCTTTGAAGTGCAGGGACACGCTGCTTTATCTGAGCAGTAACTTTGCATGCAAACTTGCTCTGGTTTTTAAAAGACTTCCTTTTTTTTTTTATGTTCCCCCAGCAAAATAGATAACGAAAAGGAAAACATTCATTTCTGGCAATTGACATTATTAGGTCAAAGTATTTTTGATGGTTTTTTTGTAGGTTGTGTTGTAAAAATAACAAACTTGCTGTGCTCTAGAGTCAGTGTGGTGTGCTTTTATAAGAAGAGTTGACTAAAATGAAATTTCTGGCTGGAGATGTTCTCACGTGCTGTGTTTGGAATATGAATTCATCGGCTCCCAGTGCTTGTGAAGAAAAAGGTGAAGCAGGCACAAGATGCTTATCATTGGAAGCATTTTAAGGCGTTATTAAAGCTGGGAGGGATATTCATGTTTTCATTCAAGCACTGATGGTCCCTGTGGCAGTGGCAGGTGTGGAATGGTGCTTCTGTAGGTCATGTACCCTCCTGTGCTCGTCTGTGGGTCAGAGGCTTCAAGATAATGGGGATTAATAGCTCACAGTGGATTTTTCTGGCATTTATTTGCCCAGTCCCTTTTGTACCTATGTAAATCCATAGCATTTATCGCCTGATGTGGCAGAGCTTAACCATGCACTGCATGGACAACTGTCTGTGGTTTGTTATGAGTAACTCAACGGATAAATTTGCTTATCTGCAGGCACAAATCACTTTGGACATAAAACAAGCCATTGCTTTTAATAAATGCATGAACAGACTCCAGTTTTCCCATTTACTGCTGGGGGAATTACCTGTGTAAGCTCAGGTGTTAATGGGAACGGGGCTGCCTGGCTTTAGTGCTGGCTGTTGAGCCACCCCTTGCAGAACTTGTGGGTTTGGGGTTATTTTTATCTGATAGATTTACATTGCTGGATTCAGATTATGTATCATTTAAACACGTTTTGAAAGCATTTGGTATCAGAGCTGTTAATTGTATTTTTTGCGGACTGTAGGGGTTTCTTGGTTTTGTCTTGGGTTTGTAGCTTCCACGTGGCAGTGTTTTGGTGATGCAGGGCACAAACACCTGGAAATACATCCATAGACTGAAACCCCTTGAAACCACGTATGGACCTCTCATAGCTCAGTTTTTAAACACTGAAGTTGTGCTCCTGTGGTGAAATCTTGATACTGGAACTTACTTTTTAGCCTGCTGTCTTTCAATCCTTTAAAGTCTAGATTTCATCATAAGTTATCTTTGCTAGTAAGCTGAATTTCCCAGAAAAACTCAATCTTAAATTTTCAGATTAATTTGCCTGTCTTTTTTCAGCTTTACCAACAGGGCCGCTTGTGCCAGCTGGGTAGTGAATTTTGTGAACTAGAAGTTTTTGCAAAGGTGCTACGAGCTTTAGATAAAAGGTGAGTATCTTAATAGATCAATAATTATCACTTCAGTTCTTGATCTCTCCATCTAGGAGAAGTTTAAAAAAAGCACAAACAAGAAAAACAAATGGTGCAAAACCCCCCAGCTGCTCAACACCAAGAGGTCGGTGCCCAGACAGTCCCTGAGCAGTGGCAGTCACAGCACCCATTTCCTGCTGATTTAGCAAATCTTGAGGGAAGCTGATAGCATTGCCCCAGTTTGAAGAGTTTTCCTGTCATTAAATATTCCAATTTTTGGTATTACAGAACTTGACTGTTTTAGATCAGATTCTTTGTAACTGGGATGAGCTTGGAGTGTTCAGACCCCCTCCCTCCCGTAGTGTGTGTGATGTTAATGGAGCCATCACTGCTCATTTGTCTGCGAGTGCTGGGGGAGGGTGGATTTGAGGCTTCCTCCCTGGTGGGTTTTAGCTGGAAACCCTTGTTTCCCAGTTTGAATCCTGTGTGGGCAGCTTGTATTTCGCTTCCACCGGAGGGTGTCCTTGTAAAGAACTTTGTGTGCTCCTTTGTGTTGGATCACCCAACAACTGGCATCCATTAGGTGCAGACTCACAGCAGGGCTTGTACTCATCTGCTTTGGGTTTGAGGGAGGCTTGGGCTTTATTTCTCTCGTTTGAATTCATGCTTTCAAACCTTCATTTGTAATCCAATTCTGCTTTTTGTTGCAGACATCTGCTCCATCACTGTTTCCAGGCTTTGATGGACCACGGAGTCAAGGTTGCTTCTGTCCTGGCCTATTCCTTCAGCAGACGGTGCTCCTACATCGCAGAGTCAGATGCTGCTGTGAAAGAAAAAGCAATCCAGATTGGCTTTGTTTTAGGTAACTGCTGCTCGTGCGCTCTTTGCTTTCTCTCTTGCAAGCTTCAGTTAATCTAGCATTAATTTTTTTTGTTGTTAAAGATAGGCCTTTTGAAGAACATGTGAGTTTTGGAATGGAATTTTTAGAAGGCTACTTGGTGTCTTAAAAGAATTATATTGGATTTTAATATCTAGAATATATAGACTCTTTTAGTTCAAACAGTTTAGGTTTAAAACTGTTTTGCACATATGATGTTTAAGATGAGGAATTTGCATGATTTTAGTGGTAGTAAGTTTTTTCTTGGGAGAAATCTGTAGGAAAACTATGTAATACCAAAAATCCATCCTAAACCAAGGTATTTTTCCCTTCGGCTGCCAGAGAATTCTACACTTGAAATTTTATCCTTTCCAGGTCAGGGCTGAAGGGTTTGACCTTGACAGGATTTCTTTCTGTAGAAGCAGGTTTATAAAAATAAGTGATTGTCTTGCAAGACCTGAGCAAATGCTTTTCCTCTTGAATATGTGTTTTGGTCTTCAAATTCCTGTTTTGCTGATTTTTTTTTTTTT
>VZRN01002537.1:1040895-1072237 GCA_013397935.1 Dasyornis broadbenti
CCAGGCGGGTTCCTGTCAGATGCAGGCTGGTACAGTGATGCTGAGAAGGTGTTTCTTTCCTGCCTTCAGCTGTGCACCCTCCATGATGAAATCCTGCACTGGTTCCGTGCCGTGGAGTGTTGTGTGAGGTGAGCTCACCTTGAATTCCTGGCAAACCTTGGAGCCATCAAGCTCCAGATGCTCCTTTAGTGTTCTGCTGCACCAAAACTCTTTCCTGGCTAGCGCTGAAGATCAGGAGATGCTTGTTTTACATTAATCCCTGGATTTTCAGCTTTGAAGTTGGCAGCACGGTACGATGGATTAAAAAAACCCAATGTTTTGCTGCTCTGTGTAATCTCTCGTGGGTAACACTGCTGGATAATAAGAGTGGGCCAGCACCTTGTTTTCTCAAGGATTTTTGCATGTGAAGGAATGTTCTGTGTTGGACTTTGCTGAAATTCTATTTACTACAAGAAGAATTTGCCAAATCCAAATGCAAGCAATATAGATACAGTTGAGCAGAAATAAAAGCAAAACTTACCTTTCCTGATTCCAAATCCAGTGAGTTCTCTTGCTCCATGCTGAGCTACTCTGGGACTGAGTAAAGATCTGGATGTCCAGTTCGTATGGGTGCCTCCAGCCACAGCTAAAAACATTTGGATAAAGGTGGTTTGTTTTTTTTTTTGCTGTTAAAGTTTTGAACCTGCCTTGTTCCTCAGGGCCTGCAAAGGTTCACATTCCATTTACAGAGGCCTCAGCTTATCATTTTGAGTTTTTAGTTGCTCTTTCCCCTGTGTGTCCAGGTGTGGTGAACTGCAGGCAGTAGCTGGGTGGGTTTTGTTGCTCTCACCATGACCAACCTGGTTTTGTACACTCCAGGTGTGCCCATGGGCACCTGCAGGCTGCTGGGCAGAGTTAAAGTTTTTTTAATTTTTTTTTAGCTGCTGAACGAAGAACAAAGCATGTGCTGTATTTATCTGAATATAGAGCAAAACTTGTTTGGAGAGCTGCTCCAAAAAAAGCCGTGCATCTTGTTTATGGTTGGGCAAACACGAAGAGCAAAGAGGCTTTGCCAAGAGCTGCTGATGTCCTGTGCCAGCCCCAGGGCCATGGCAACGCTGCTCTGCCTGGTTCTGCTGGCTGGCATTCCAGAAATAATGCCAGGAGCCTGGGCACATGTATCCAGCTTCCTAGAACTGGGGAGTGATGGATATAGAACCACAGTTTGTGCTTGGTCCTTTGCCTTCTAATTAATCTAAAAAAAGTTTTCTCGTTGTATCAGGCTCTTTGGCAAGCTGGAGAAATTGCTTAAAAATAACTCTGTCAATTTCTCCAAATAGAAATAAAAAGAAGGGAAAAGAAAGCAGGGGAAAGAAGAGAACTGTCTCTGCTGGACAGTAGTTGTGGAAAGGAGACTTTCGTTTTGTGCTAGAAGAAAGCATCTTGTGTTAGAATGAACCCTTCTGACCTGGAGGTGTTGGCTCTGTTTGGTGGAGACAGCCATTGTTCCCTAGGGAATGCTGCTGACCTGCGTGGGACATCGCCCCTCTGGGCAGCAGGGGAATGGGAAGGTGTTTGAAGGAAACAACGTTCAAGTCCAGCTTGTGAAAGTGTGACGCTTTTTAAAAGTGCCAGCACTTGCTCTGAAGCTAACAAGTCAAATCTGTGGGAGTTAATACATTGCGTTATACATAGAAGGCAGTTTAAAGATGTGTGAAGCTCTGTGTTGTTGAAGCATAACTTGGTGTTTCCTTGTCCTGGCAGTAGTAAATTGCGTGGAGAAGCTGGGAAGGTGTGAGGTTTCTGTGAGCTTGTACCCTGCTTTCCTGCACGTGCAGTGCTCCTTTTGGCTTGCCTTCTCCCATTATTCTGTGTTAAACAATAAGGTACAAATACATAACTCAAAAATGTGATTCTCCCACTTCATTGTTGCATGTTTGGCTGATTCTTGGGTTATTTTCTTCTGGTGATTTTAGACTTCCTCAGCTGCTGTGTGACACTCTGTTGGCTCTGAGAGACTGAGTTTGTTGGGGGAGGTGAGTCCCCAAAAGCTGTTATTGCAGACATCAAAGGAGGTTCAGAGCTATTAGCATAAACGTCCTGAGGCCTTTTCTCTTCCTCTTGGCTGTATCTCCTAAGATTCCTTTGGATTAATAAAGGATTTTTTGTTACTCAGAACTGGATCACATAAACTCTAGTTATCCTAGAGGATTGGCTTAGGTTTAGCTTGGGTTTTTTGAGATTTCTTTGTTTCTAGACACTATCACTGAAGCATCCAGACACTGGATATGATCTTTCCCAGGAGCTTATCTAAATTGCAATGCTATCCCCACTGGCTTATTCCATTACATGGGATTTGGGCTCCATGGTTTTGATGTTGCAGAGCAGCTCCCAACTGAATGATGTTGGCAAAATGGTTTTTTCTCTTTAGGGGAACTGTTTACTTAATTCTTCTCTCGTTTCTTTGTAATTCCTATCTCTTGTTGCTGGAATGTTCCTGTGACCAGGCACACAATGCACTTGTACATCGTGTTTGGTTCTGAGATTTTATTTAAGGAAAAATGTGGGTGTTGCTTTTTGCTGTCTGTTCTTGAGCCACGGTGCTGTTTCCCACCGGAGAGCTGGAGTTTGTGTAGCTTTTGCAGGGGTTTGGAAGGTTTTTCTTTTGATGTTGTCTTTGTGCAGCAAATGCACATCTGTCATGTACTTGCCTTCACTCCCAGCTGAGGAAAATGGGAACTTTATTTCCTTTCTTATTACTGTTTGACTTTGATGAATTTGGATGTGAAACAAAGGGACAGTGTTGGGCAGGCTGAAGTTTTATGGTGAACTGAGCTGTATGACTGTGCTCTTGCAGGGGGCACTGCTGCAATAGTTTGAATCTCTGCTTGGAGCAGGTAGAAACAGGTTTCAAGAAGAAAAACAATTGAACAAGAAGTTCACTCCTTCCCTCTTAAAAGTTGATTGGAAGTTTTATCCTAATGTATCATGTCAGGACTGAAACACTGTTCCTGTACATTACCCTGCACTGTCAGGGCTTGAGCCGCTTTTCACATTCTGCTTCCCTTCCCTCTGTGCACTTCTCTCCACGTGCTGTGTTGTCCTGGTTTCCCAAGCCTTGCCTGGTGTTTCCAATCTCTATTACTCACTGTCTAATGACACATTTCCAGCAGGGACAGTGGAGGTTAATTCACAAAAATTTCATGTGTTTGCCATGGAGCAGAAGCAGCTGCCCTGGCTGGGAATCCAGCTCTGCCCTTTGGACTTGGAATATCATAACACACCCATTCCGAAGGCACCTTGTGAAACTCAGTGAGCACCAGCCTACACTAATGAACAAATTCTTTACTTTTATTTAAAATAAGTGCCAGAAGCTGGAACTGTTACTTCTCTAGAGAAGCAGGAGTAGGTTTCACCAGTTTTGGATGTTGATCCTTGAAATGGGAAGGCAGCAGGATGGGAGAGGGAAGAGCAGGGGGTGTTTGAGTTGTTGTGGACTGGGGTGGTAAAGTAGTCTCTCCTGGTGGTGCTGGATCTCATATGGAATGGATGTGACTAAATCTCTTGTGAAGACCTCCCCCAGACCCCAAAGCACAAAAATGCCCACTTGGAGCTACTTAGGATTTGGGGGAAAAGCGTAGGGATGCAGGAAAACGAGCTTGGTTGTACTGACTGTGGCTGTTTGAGGTTACCACTCTTTAGGAAGGAGGAGAAAGAGATTTCAGACTGTGTAGAGCACAGCTTTGGGAGAGGAATTGCATCCGTATTGGGAAGAATGGATTTTATGAAAAATAACACACAAAGGCACCACGGCAGACTGGCTCAAGCACTGGATATGCAAAACTGCATCAACAGGTTAAACCCTTTGACATCTGCAGCAGTGACAATTCCTGCTGGAACTGCCCTGTGCCCAGCTGTGGGCCATGAGCCTGGGCAGGGCATTTCATTCTGTGTGAGTGTCCCTGTGAGATCCCCGGTGCTGCTGCATGGAATGGTTTCTCCAGCCTCCCTCAGCTGCTCTCTCTGCATCCCCCTAGGTTGCTGCACGTCCGGAATGGGAACTGCAAGTACCACCTGGGAGAGGAGACGTTCAAGCTGGCGCAGTCGTACATGGACAAACTGGCCAAGCACGGGCAGCAGGCCAACAAGGCAGCGCTGTACGGGGAGCTGTGCGCCCTGCTCTTCGCCAAGAGCCACTACGATGAGGTGAGGGGCTGGGGGGCTCTCCTGCACCAAACTGCCACTGGCACCTGCCTGGGTGCTCCAGCACTGCCTCACTGGTCCTGTTACATTTATTTACATCTCTTTGGTACCCGTGTGGCACTCCCAGAGGAATCATTCATTTATCAACTTCCATTTCTGTGTATTATTCTAAGTTAGTCCATAATCTCTTAACAGCACTTTGACCAACTTAAGATACATGTGTTACCTTGCCCATATGTGTTGGTCATCTATAAATGAAATATTATGAAAGCTTGTTTTAATATGTAAAAGTAAATAGCAGAACACAGTCTTTGCCCCTGTTTTATAAAGCTCTGTCTTAAGTGTAACTGATCTATAAACTGGTTTTCCTTTAGTTCCTAAGTTTACTGACAGAGTGCTGTCCTGCACAGTGGGAATTTTGAGGATTGCATAAAGATTATAAAATACTCTGTTCTTTCTGTAAAAGTAATTGTAATAATATATACCTTAGACTAAAAAATAGATCTATAAAATACTTACATATTCAGTGTTAACCTTAAAAGTGACTTTTAAGTCAGTATTTTAAGTCATAACTGGACAATTCATTACACGTAAGCAATCAAACAGGATATCTTAAATTTTGGAATGTAAATGACCAGCTTTTCAGAGCCAGATAATATTTTTTGTTCATGTTACAATGTTGTGAAGTTCCATCTTCATTGTGTTGGTCCCTCTCTGTCCCACAGGCCTATAAGTGGTGCACAGAAGCTATGAAGGAAATCACAGTTGGGCTGCCTGTCAAGGTAGTGGTGGATGTGCTACGACAAGCGTCAAAGGTGAATCTAAAATCCTGGCATCCCTTTGGCTACTGAACTGCCAAGAATGGCTGAGGAGAGTTTGTTGCTCCAGAATGCTCTTCAGGAGTCCTAAGGCTTGTTTGTGTTTACCTGTTTCACCTCAGTCTCAGAACGGGCGGTGGGGTTTTGTTTTTTTTTCTTTCGGAAAGTGAGTTAGGGCTGCACAAATGACCATTGTGACAAGGTTAATCTGTGAACTTCCCTAAGAAGGGCTCCGTTCCCTCTTTGCTCCAGACTAGGTGCAGCACAATCCCTTCTGTCAGGCAGGATAAAATAATGCTGTGATCCTTTTATTAAATAACTGAAAAGTGCTTTAATAACCCCAGTGATAGTTTGAAATGAAAAATAACGTAAGTGTGGCAGTGTCTGGAGGGGCTGAGTTGTGAGTGCACAGCTCCTCACGTGCTTCACTTCCCCTGCCCAGGCCTGTGTGGTGAAACGGGAGTTCAAGAAGGCTGAGCAGCTCATAAAGCACGCTGTGTACCTTGCCAGGTAAGGGGCATTCCAAAACAAAACCCTTCTAAAATTGTGCTTGACTTGCCTCGATTTGTAATGGAGGTGTGTTTCTCCAGGGAACATTTTGGAGCCAAGCACCCCAAGTACTCTGACACGCTACTAGACTACGGATTTTACTTGCTCAATGTAGACAATATCTGCCAATCTGTTGCCATCTATCAGGTAGGCAGCAGGACTTGTTTCTCTTGATGTTTTTAATCTCTCAGATGTTGTAGTTAATTCATGGAGATAGAGAATAGTTGATTTAATTACTGCAATGCGGATGTTTAAAAAAACCCTACCACGAGCTGTGGGGTTTTGCTTTCTTTGTCTTCCTCTGACTCGTGTCTTTTATGTATTTAGTGTCTCAACTGTGTAGAGAATTTCAGAGCCAGTAGACTTTTTTTCTCCCTTTTTACTGATGATGGAGATGAATTTGGCTTTTTTGTCTGTGCTAACTGACGAAGTTGTGTTTTTGGAACCCTTCCAGACAGCTCTCGATATCCGGCAGTCAGTATTTGGAGGTAAAAACATCCACGTAGCTACAGCTCATGAAGACTTGGCTTATTCCTCATATGTCCACCAGTACAGCTCTGGGAAATTTGACAATGCACTGTGAGTACAACACACTGCAGCCCAGTTAGTGTCGTAAATGGACAAAAATGGCATTAAATGATCCAGACTTTCATTATCATTTAAATACGTGTTCATTGCATTAATATTTCTAATATTTTATCGGTCAGCTGCTGACATACATTGAATGTTTTATTTAAACTCTCTCAGATTCCATGCTGAACGTGCAATTGGCATTATCACTCACATTCTCCCAGAAGACCATCTTCTCTTGGCCTCTTCGAAGAGAGTTAAAGGTAATTCCCTTCACTGTTTGAATCATTTGGATTTGTTTATCCTGGTCCCTACCAGGCAGTGTAACTTGATTTGTCTTTTTCAATGGATGTGTTTGTAGTCCTTGGTGTTTACAACACACTTGTAAAATACCAAAAAAACCCTTAGCCAGAAGAGTTGGAGTGGGGGAATGAAATCACAAAATATAAAAATACCTGTTGGGAGCTTGACACATTTGTGTGAAAGCAGTTTGTGACACAAAGCCTGGTGAGCTCTGTCCCGAGGTGTGTGGGGTCGATGGCTTTGAGCTGTGTTTGGACACAGTAACAGCTCCTCTCTCCTGCCCCCAGCACTAATCCTGGAGGAGATTGCCATAGACTGTCACAACAAGGAGACAGAGCAGAGGCTGCTGCAGGAGGCTCACGACCTGCACCTCTCCTCGCTCCAGTTGGCTAAAAAAGCCTTTGGGGAATTCAATGTGCAAACAGCCAAACACTACGGCAACCTGGGCAGACTGTATCAGTCCATGAGGAAGTTTAAGGTAAGGCTTTATTCATGAACTAAAATCTGCAAGACAGCTGAAATCTGTCACTACAAATGAGGGGTTTCAATGTCCACCGTTCCTAATTTCAGGTGGTAGTTCTGTGATTGGAAAACTTATGCTTTATCATTCTCCTTAAAAGCTTTATGCAAATACAATCCATGGAGATGGATGATGTCCTGAGAGGGTGGCAGAGAGCTTGGTGCTACAATCTGCTGATCCACTTAAACTAAATTCTCCAAATTCTTTAGTTACGTTTGGCTCTGTTACTTTTTGCCTGTTACAAAATGCCACTGTTTACAGTGCATATATAAAGTTTTTTCATCTTTCTTTGCCCTCTTTTTCTGGGGTGGTGAGTGGTGTCTGACTGAGCTGTGTGAATTTGGCTCTGACAGGAAGCAGAGGAGATGCACATCAAGGCCATCCAGATCAAGGAGCAGCTCCTAGGGCAGGAGGATTACGAAGTTGCCCTCTCCGTGGGCCATCTCGCCTCCCTCTACAACTATGACATGAACCAGTATGAAAATGCTGAAAAGCTTTATCTGAGATCCATAGCAATTGGTGAGTGATTACAGGAAACTGAAGTGTGTTAAAGTTTTTAGAAGGTAGCTGTTAGTCTTTGGACGACATTCTGTGGCTAGAACATAAATGGAGAACGTTGGCAGAAATGACCTGAGAACTCAGATGCAGCACATGGATGTTTTACCTCTTTTAATTTGGTTTTTCTCCTGGGTTTCTTTAGGAAAGAAGCTTTTTGGTGAAGGATACAGTGGACTTGAATACGATTACAGAGGTCTCATTAAACTGTACAATTCCATTGGCAATTACGAGAAGGTGTTTGAGTACCACAACATTTTGGCCAATTGGAACCGGTTGCGGGACCGGCAGTTCTCGGTCACAGATGCGCTGGAGGACGTCAGCACCAGCCCCCAATCCACAGAAGAAGTAGTCCAGTCTTTTCTGATGTCTCAGAACCTCGACGGACAGAGCAGCTAAGAACTTGGTCAATTAATGAGTTAAGGTTTTTTCCCCCAGGTTACAGGGGGAAAAGTCATACTGTGAAACCTAAACCATGTAGTTCTCTGGGGGCTGGAATTTGCATTGAAACACTGGTCCAGTCTACTGAAGAGTGCCCATACGGATGAATGTGTGTTAAATTCCTCTCAGCATGTGTATGGCATGATTAGTTCGGCTCACATTTTTAACTTGGTATTCCCAAAAAAACCCCCTTCTTTCTCTCTTCTTTCAAAAGAAGCTACTTTGCAGAAAGTCTGCAAGAAAACGTTCAATAAAACTGTTTGAGTTCAAAAGAGTTGCATTCTTATTACGGATGGAAGGTTTCATCGAGAGCTTTCTTCTGATTCACAGAGAGAACAAAAGCTGTACTCTGAGGAGCTGTAGGAGAAAGGTCTTTCTGCTGTATCACTGTAGCAAAGTTCATGGTAAATAGCCAGCAAAAGGGAGGATGTCCTGGCCTTGGCTGCTGCCTTACCAAGAAAAGTGGCAAAGACCCACTTTGGAGAGCACCATCCGCTCGCTGAGTGCCACCTGTGCTGTTGTGGATGCCCTGAACTGGACCAGTACAGATCCCGTAGACCAGCAATGAGTGTCCTCGGTGCCACCACCAGTGCTCACCCTGAGCAGGACCAGGACACCACAGTGGACCAGCCTGCTAGAAACCGGTTTTGGACCAGTGGCTTTAATATTTCTGCCCCTGCATTCACTTTGACAGTAGAACTCTCTCATTTAGGTGTATGATTAGTGCAAATGATATCCATGTAATAGATCCAGAGCTAGGAAGTGAATTGATGGTTTGTCTGTACCCAGTGAGCTTCTGCAGAGATTCCTGGCAGTGCCACAGGCACAGCTCCACACGCTCCATTCTGCTGCAGCTACTCCTCCTTTCCTCTCCCATGGGCTTTTACTCTGCTAACGGAGGCCATACTGTGTTTATACCAGTGAAGAGTTTTGTATTCTAATCCAGTTCCATTTTCTGTTTCTGGAGAACACAACTTACTGTACAGTTCGCAGGGGTCAGTGGAAAATGCCAAAAAGCACAACAGGTCTTTTTTTTTGTGATGCTTCATTTCTACATTAAATAAGAGTACAACCAGAAACCGATTCCTTACATTAATTTACGAAGCAGAGCTCAGCTGTACAGACCCTCTGATAATGCCTCTCACTAGCTTGTCTTAATTCTTCTTCTGTTGGGGGCTGCTTGGTTGTGTGGCTTTGGGTTTGGGTGTTGTTTTGGGGTTTGCTTTATTTCCTCATGTTGGGTAATATTTGAAAGTCTGTGTAACACAAACCAGAACCAACTCACTGTTGTTACCTCAGTTCTCCCAGCGGCACCAGCAGTGCCCTGGATTTGGGATTCTGTGGATTCTATCAGTTTGGGGGTTCTCTCCCCTCTTTTCAGGGGTTTGTACCTTGGCCAGTCACAGCTGGGGGCTCGGTGGGCTCTTTCTGCAGGACTGGCATTGATGTTCTGTTTGAGGTCTGTTTGGTTTTTTATTGGTTTATGGGGTCTGTGGCAGGGAAAGGTGCTGGATGATCTTCAGGAAAGAGTGCAGGGAAGAAATAGAGGTTTTTGGACATGACTTGGAGCTTAATGGCTCTTTTAAGAAGTGAAATTTTACAGGCCAATAGTTCATATTCTGGTGCCTTCAAGTGTTTTTGGTAGGGGGAAAGGCTGAGTAATATCAACTTTGAAATGCAATGACATAATTAGTAAATGCAGATTAATGTTTGCATACTTTTAGAATATCTTCACTGAGGTGAAAAGTGTTTGCATAAAACCCCCTGTGGTATTAGGACTTAACTGCAGCGTATCTGCAACAGCTGCTCAGTGAAAATCCAACTTAGTTATGTGTGGATTTAAAATGTAATTTATTTATAGCAGTTTTTGTTTATGACTGTGTAGGAGCTACGAATTCAGCTATACAAGGCAAAACCTTCTTCTCCCTGAATGCCCATGGCACTGACAAGTTATAAAGTTCTTATGTGTTCTTGAGTTCTATTAAAACTTTATTACGTTAAACAATGTACGTAACAGTGGTGTCAGAACTTGGGCAGGGAAGTGGCTTAAAGCTGTCCTAAAGAACCTGAGTGATTCTGTACTGCAGAAGAGTTTAAAGCTTCCAGCTGGGTACGTGGATTTACACTGACATTGTCTGGAGATCATTTACCCACTCTGTATTCCCAGTCCTAGGACTAGCTTTTGCCTGAGGAATCCCAGAGGTGGTGTTTGGGGTGAGGAGCATTATTTGACTGACAGCAGTTAGTGGCCTGCATGAACCACTGCTCTTGTTCCAGCCCTGGTTCGTGTCCCTGTTCCCTGCTTTGCCTCTGGGTCAGGGCAGCCAGGTGAGCTTCTGGCGTGGGCAGCCTGGGGAGGAGCCGCACTTCCATAACCCAGTGCATCCCCTCAGTTTGTTCAATGGTGGCTTTGGTCTCAGATCTGGTGGCTCTTACTCTGTCCTTTCCTAAAGCTGCTTCAGCTCGTTGCCTGCTTGGTGCAATGGCTTGGCTGGAAGGAATGAAGGTCCTAAAGCTCCCTGGGATTTCCCTTTAGTAGAGGACGTTGGTCAAGGAATGTGTCTTGGCCAAGGGCTGTTGTGGCGATCCTTGAGGACTCTGGTGTGTTCTGCTGTGCCTGCATGAAATCCTGCCTGGGGCTGAGCTGCTTCTTGAGCATCCCTGCAGCTCCATCGTGCCAGGGCAGGTCCCTCCTGGAGCAGGGCGGCTGTGGCCGGTCGCTGACGCTGGTGGAGCACGGGGGGTTGGCAGGATGACACTGCAGCTGCAGGCCCAGCTCTGCTGCAGGCCCAGCTCTGCTGCAGGCCCTGCTCGGGATCTGCACTCGCAGCTGGGACAGCACAGAACTTTACCGTGGGGGTTTGGTTCCGTGTGTCCCAAATGGAGCTGTTGGAATGTGTCTGTTGGCACCTGGAGCCGGTTTGGGATGCTGTGCTGCCGCTGTTTCTGTAACTTACTCTGCTGTTCCAGTTTGTTTGAAGCTTTTGAGGCAGGGGGAGCCTGCTGGGCTGGTGCTGGGGCAGGTAAAGGGCTCATCCCTCCACACCAACAAGGCTGGGGTGGATCTTGCAGCATGACTCCAGTCCTGCCTCACTGCCCCGGGCAGAGCTGGAGGAGCAGGGGCTGCAGTCCCCTCTGTTCTCCTCCTGTGGGGTTTTCCAGTGCCCTGGAGCCCCTCTCTCCTCTCCTGCCATACCCCAGAGCAGGTTTTCCATGCACAGCCAGGTGTCAGTACTGGGGCTGGGACCTGGCATGGTGGAACATCAATCCAGGGAATGAATGACTGGCATTTCTAGATGCACAGCGTGCCCACACAGGGGCTGTTTGGTGCTGGCAGTGAAAGGGCAGACCTGGGAGTGGAAATCCTGTGAAATGCATCCTTTAAAGGTGAGTAAAGGAATCACCCCAGAGTCACTGGGTGCATGTGGGGAGGACGGGTGTCACCTTAAGGTAAATTATTTTCACTATTGATTAAGTTAAACCCTCAATATTTTACTTTCAGCATGAGGTTGGTTGGTCAGTGAGGGGGGAGTTTGCTCGAGGTGCCATTGCTGCTTCTCACGGTACAAAATGCACATTGGAGTCAATTCCTTTTTTCACTCCTACGTGTGGGAGAGCACAAAAAGGAAAACTTGCCGTGCCTCAAGCAGGGGGGACGCTGTTGGCAAAACCTCGCCTTGGGTGATGTGGATGGGCTCTGGCCTGGGCTGGCAGTGCAGTGCAGGTGTTACCAGCCTTTCTGCAGATCCTTCCTTCTGCTGCCTGTGCAGAACCTCATTTGTCTAAAAGTCCTTGTTTCCAAGAAAATTGCTGGCCAGTGTCAGGTGCAAAGCTGCTTCTGCATTGTGGGGTGTGTTTGACACACCTGGCCTGGGGCACCTTGTGCCGCTGGGCCCCATGAGGGCTTCGGGGAGAAGTGGGAAAAATTCCCTTTATCTAGAAATAAACTCCAATACCTACAAAGAGTTGGCAGCACTGGGAATGCTTTTGTCCCTAAATCTCAGGAACGTTTTGGGCAGTGACACAGGTGTCCCTGGGTGATGTAAAGTGTGTGCTCTAGGGTCTTGTATTACACTACTCCTTGCAATCCTCGGTATCTATAGCATGAGTGGCCTTAGTGAGTTTGTTGAAGTGCACATTTTTTTTTTTTCAAAAGTAAATTTTAAGATGAAAAAGATATATACTATATAAATATATAGAGATATTTAGAAACTGGTTTGTGGTGCACAAGTTCAGTGTTGGATCGCTAAATACTCGTCGCAGGTACCATATGTGTAACTTTTCTTTATGTATATTCCTTTCTGGGAAGCAATGTTGCCATGGTAACTACAACTTTACAATTTCTTTACTACTTAATGATGTGAATGAATTCTACATTTTATTGAATATTACCAGGTTCAGTACTATTTTTATACTTTATTGAACTACAGGGGATTTTAATTTAATAGCATTAAAAAAAGATGTTGCTTGAACTGTATAACTGTATAAATTGAACTACTTACACAATCCCACCTCTAAACCAGAATCTCCACCTGTAGTGCCACGTTCATCTATATGAAAGTATCTTGATCATTACTAGCCCTTGCAGCCCCACCTCCTTGTTGTGTCAGGACGGACGTTTCGTACCCCACTTCTCCCTGACTGCAGTGCCCGGCATTCTTTGTACCCATGGAGCCATCCTATGTTTGTAACCAGCATTGTGATATTCTGTAACTGTATTGCTAAAATGGAATATTGACCTAATAAATAGAGTGTTCCCGCAGCCTCACGTATCTGCAGTGAATTGCTTCAAACTTCCCACACCTACCTGTCCTTGCCAGAAGGTGTTAATCCCTGCCTTTGGGGGCAAATCCTTATGGATGGGGTTTGTGTTGGATACCTGTGGAATGTGAACAATGGGAGAGGTGTGGAGCCCGTGTTTCCTGCAAGATGTGGATTCTTCCCAGATCTTGCAGGTAACATTACGTCCTGTAGTTTATTTCAAAGATTTTCCGATCCCACTTGGAGCAGGAACCCTCGAAGGTGAAATCTTTTCTCTTTGCCCACGTCATCTGGGCAGGAAACTGAGGTTATTTCTGGCAGAGCTCACTTTTCCTTGAGAGCTTTCCTGTCACTTCTAAGGCACCTCAAGTCCTACTGGAAAAATTGTCGGATAATCCAAGTCTTGAGCAGCCTTTAATCTTGCTCAGTTTCCTCTTAAACAAGTGTGACACTTTGAGGGCAGACAGTGTTTTCCTGATTCTGCCACAGGTGCTCCTACATTGGTGTTGCCTTCAGATGAAGGAATGACTCTGTTATCCAAAGCAAATTCCGCATGATCCAGGTCTGCACCCCACAAGTGTCTGCTCTCATATCCAGCGAGGCCAAATCTGCTGCCATGGGAGGGTGACACACTGCATCCTTCCCACAGCCTCTCAGGGGCAGGGCTGTGTCCATGGCCAGCACAGCCGGGGATCCCAGTTCCTACAAGAGGAATGATGTACTGAAGGTAGGTCTGGTACTTGCAGAGCCTTAATCCAGTCTTGGTGTTGATGCACAACTCTTAGGGATCTCCAGGATCATTGTAAATAAGATCCCATGGTTTAAAATAACAGAATTTTCCTTTTCCTGGGCTGGACCTTGTTGCTATGATGCTGCAAATATTGCAGGAGTTTGTGGTTTCAGGAAACCATGGAGACAGTCTGGATTCCCTGCTATCTGTTCAGGTGAGGATACTGTACTGGTCAAATTCTGGATTTCTGCTGACCTCTGATGTTGTCTGGGCATCTTAAAAACCCCTCAAAGTAACTGGAAGGCAGAACTGATCCTGGTGAGCCCCGTCTTGTCCTCTGGGGGCTTGGCTGGGTGCATTCTGCACGTAGTTCAATCCCACAAATACCTTGTCACCAGGAATACATGGGAGCAGCAGGAACTCCAGGCTGCTCGTGCTGGCCCATCCCCAGGCTCTGGGCAGTAAGTAATCCCAGCCCTTTGTGATGTTCCTTTGCATTTCAATTGCACTCGGGGCGTTTCGCACGTTTTGTGTCTCTGGTGCCTTTATCTACGCACGAATTGGCTGGCTGGTGTCTTCTCCACCCCCGAGGGAAGCAGCCAGGCGGGGGAGGATCGCCTGGAGCCGCGCAGCCGGCGGGGCACTGCGGGACTCCTACTCATCCTCCCGGATCACGTTGTCTGGCAGCTCCTGGGTTTTGACTTTTAGTTTACCAATTTAGATTTGAAGCGTTCGCTCCGAGCTGTTACAGAGCAGATTGGACATTTCAGAGGTAAAGAGAGAGACTGGGGAGAAAAGAGATGAGAAACGAGCTGGTTCTGAGTGCACGAGAACTCCCACAGGACATGTGGCTGTGTTTTGGCAGCTTGAAAATAGGCTTATGTGGGACAAATCTTCCCTGCTTCCCGGGCAGTCTGCGCCACGCGCTCGTGGCAGAGCCGACGCTGTCAGCAGTTGCCTCTCCCGTCCCTGTCTCGTTCCACCTTTGGGGTGTGCAGGTGCTGGAGTAACCGGTGCAGGGGCTGGGAGGCACAAACACACCTGCTACTGGTTGGGCTGCATTTTTGCTCGGGAAGACAAACGTGTGGCTGGGCTGGGGTGGGCCCAGTGCAAACCACAACTATGTTGGAGCATCTAGATTGCAAGGTAGGGACACCCTAATTAACAACCGCTGACATGGGCAACAAAGGCATGGCTCATTCCCACTCCCTCCCGGGCTGGAGGAGCCTCTCCAACTGCTGTTTGCCCTGCTGACCTGTCTGAGACAGCAGCTCGACCTGTTCAGCTCCTCCAGCACTGATCACATCTTCACCTGCTCCTCCTTCTGCAAAAACTCCAGGTGTAGAAGGTTGTGTGTGAGCAGGAAAATGCTTGTCCTTCTTGGTGACAATGTGACAGTGGCTGTGTGAGTACCTCAGCTGTCACTGCTGGGAGGTGACCTTGCAGGTGTTGGAGGTGACAGTTCCTTTGACCCAGCTGCTCCTCACGGTACAACCGATTTAAAGCTGCTTCAGAATCTTTCCTGTGAGTTCTGGAACTGACTCGGGGTATTCTGAAGGACAGCATAATGGCTTAAAAAAAAAAAGAAAACCCATAAAACCACTTTTAGAGGTATTTCTGTGAGCACCACAGGTTGACTCATGCTTGGGCAATAACTCTTGCTTGAGCACGGCCCTGTGGGGTGGCAGCAGCAATGAGCCGAGGGATGGCTGGTCCAGCCCTCCCGTTGTGCTGGGCTGGCCCTGCAGGGTCACCCGGGGCTCCAGTCCGTGCTGGGAGTGCCGCTGCCGCCGTGTGCCCGTGTGTCCCTGCTCCCTGGTGACACCAGCCCGCTCTACCCGAGCACCTCCACCCGGCTGTGAAATTCAGAATTCCCCAGGCTCTGCGGGAGCTGCGCGGTGGCTGCGTTGGAGCGGAGGCTGAGGCGGGGGGATGTGGATGGGTGTGCGCTGCCACTGGATGTCACTGTCGCCGTGTGCCACTGGGAGCACGGCGGGGGTGGCGATGGTCCCTGCGCTGAGCAGCCCAAGGCTGGAGGGATGCGGAGCAGCGCCCGCTGCACATCCCTTAGGGGAAAAGAACCTTCGTGACGCCAAGGGTCACTCTGCTTGGATTTATTTTTTCTAAACCAAATATTTTCCGAGTCTCAGCCGAGAAGCCTCATTTATTTCTCAGAGCAAGAGGTGGGGCTGATCTCTGCAGCTTTCAGGAGCCAGGAGATGGCAGAGGATTCTCTGTTCTAGCTTGAAGCTGAGAACAGGATCTGGGATTTTCACAGAGTATAAAAACAGAGTTGGGACCAGCGCTTAAATTCAGATGTGCGTGGCTTTTTGGTTTATTAGTTTTATTAATTAAATTATATTAATACTAATTTAAATTTTAATTAAAAAGAAAGCCTAGAACCCCAAATGCTGAGCAAAGGGGATCCCTAATCTTAGATGACTTATGAGCAAGGCTTGTGGATGGCTGCCCACTGGCCTCTTTCCTTAACAAAACCCCCAAACTTATCAGATTACCATGCTGACAACCTCAATCCCTTAAAATTAAATATCGATTCTGTATTTTTATGTTGACTCATCCAAATCAGGAGGCGTTTCCAAGGAATCTATTTCTGTTGCTCGGCGTGTGCCGGTGCCCCCTGGAGCCGCAGCCTGTTGTTTGTGCTCGAGCAGGGAATCGCAAAGATGCTGATTTTTCTCCCACTTGTCTTGCATAACAAAAGGCATTTGTCACCCGTTACATAACGCGGGATTTGTCACTTCTCCTGCCAGCCTTTCCCGAGGCAGGCCCGTCCCCAGCACAGCCTCCTTGGTCCTGGCTCCTCAGCATCCCGGGGCATCCCGATTCACGGCACACTGGGACTGATGCCTGGCACCTGGGCTCGGCCTTTTTTTAACCTCCTCATACAGGAAGATGCGGAGTTGTGTGGTTTGGTGGTGGTTTTGTAGGGGAGCAAAAGGATGGGAAAGTGTTTGGGGGTTTATTTGCTCTTTAATACTTGTTTGAGGGGGCAGTGGGGAGCTGCTTTGGTCCTGCAGGAGCAGTGGGGCTTGTCCTCAGTTGAGGTCGTGTCCCAAGCCTCGAGGAAGGGCTGTGCTGGAAATGGAGCTGAATTCCTTCTCTGCAGCCCTCCCAAGTTTCAGGGAGCAGGAACACCTGTCACCACCTGCCTTCCCTGGCTGCCAGTTGCTTTTTTAATACCTCCCCATTAATCTCGGGCGTCTCACGCTACCAGCAGGAATTTGTGTTTGGGGTTTTTCTCTACAGTAGGTTTGATTCCCTCCTTGGTGAAATATCTTTTTGGAGCCTTAGAAATAAATCAAATGGTTTTGTTTCCCCATAAACTAAAAGCAAAAACCGACTGGCTTCCCCTTTCTCTCTAATTGGGGCAGAGAGCTGTTTACCTGTGGCCTCACACTTATTTGTGTCCATATCACTACCAGCTATCAAATGACCACAACTCCTTTCTTAACATGAAGCAGGCAAATGTCCCAGTAATCCAACAAAGTTGTCCCTGTTTTCTAATTTCCTCAAAACAATGTCTTAGTTGGCTTTTTTTGTTTGTTTTTTGTGGATCTGATTCTAATTATTTTTTAATAAACTCCCTAAAGTATGTGTTTCTTGTGGACCTTTGAACTTCCTGGTCTGCCCAGCCTTTGCTCAGGAGATACGTTTGTGGTTGGCTCTGAGTGTTAACCCTTTGCAGTTCGTGTTCTCAGGTCACTTGATGCAGTTTCCTTCCCCTGTACAGATGATGCTCAGGTACAGAGATCACTGTTGGCAAACCCAGGCTGTGCCTGAACTTGTCACCTGTTTCAAAGTTCTAGAGAATCGGGTAAAGCTGTGGATCAGATTGGATCTGTAAAGCATGACTGGAAGCATGGGATGAGCAAACAGCTCCAAAGATTGTAAATAGCACTGGGCTGCCCAGGGCACCAGGGAAAGTACTCCTGATAAACAGATTTCTTGGTAACAGGCTTCTCCTTTCACAGGGATCAAGCCCTGGATGCTGCAAGGCAAAGTCATCTCCTAAAGTCAGTACAGTAGGAACCCCTTTTGGGATTAAAGTTTCCTGTTTTCTCACCAGACACTTCCCCATTTACTTGTTCTTATGTGCTTACACAGAGTCTGCAGTTGCTCTGTGTCCATCCTGAGAAGAGGGAGACAAACTCCCCCCAAAGAACAGAATGGAAGATGTGGATGGTGCACATGAGCACAAACTTCCTCCTCCTCCTCCTCACTCTGCTCCCCAGGTCTGGCTTGGGAGTGTAACCACTGACAGACCCTTTGCACAGCTTTTATTCTTCTCCTCTCCACCCAAATTCTGGGGGTTTATTTTCTCCTCCTCCCTCTCACTGACTTTTTTCACTGCTAAATTCTGTTCAGCACCTCCCAATTTTGTGGTGTTCTGATTGAGGCTGGCTGTGCAGATGATCAGGGTCCTGTGTGGTGGAGTGCTCTCAGCGCCCCATACAACAGCTGCCTCCTCTGCTGTGCTGCCCAGATCCTTCCAATTGCCAAAGCTGTGGCTTAGTTTTCCAGATCATGCAAATCTTTCATCCTCTCTTTAAAAAAACTGCCAAGGACAAACCCTGTCCTAAGGCTCAGAAGCATTTCTGTCCCTGCCAAGTCATCTCAGATCGGGTTTTTAGAGCTGTTTAATGAAGTAGCCATTCAATTAGCATTAAAAGTCCATAAGAATTAGGTGCCTACTTTAGTTCCCTTTTGGAGCTCCTGCCTCTAATAAATTACAAGGTAAACAATGGCCACCAGTTTCTAATGGCATCAATCACACACAGGCTGGTAGGCACTTGGGAAGTGGAAATATGTGGTTAGGATGGGCTCATTGTAGCACCACGCTGCTCTGTCCACAGCTTTTATTGATGGCAAAGGGACTGTGGCTGACCTGTTGCAAAGCCAAAACAACCCCTAATCCTCAACCACTGGGCCTGCAGCTCCCTGGGCTGGGAAGGGGGATGTTTTCTCTTGCAAAGGGTAAGGGCTGTTTTCCCTGTGTCAACGTTTGTGTAGGTAACTCCTCCACTCACCTTTTGGAAAGCAACGCTTACATAACTGACTTCAACATGAGCTGCTGCCACCTCTTGAAACATGCAGAAGTGTGTAGGAAGAGAAGTCCTTCTCCCTGACTTGCTTTGCTCCCTTGGGTGATTGTTTCCCTGCAAATTTGATTTAAAGCATATTTCAGAGATTAAATTGAAGCTGGACTCTGCTTTGCTTTCACTTGTCCCAATCTCCCTGCCTGGCTGTCCCTTACTTTGCTTTGTTTACACCCATGGGAGCTTGGTGGAGTCGCTGGGGCTGAGTTTGCACGTGCAGCGAGACCAGCACTGGAACTGCGCTTTTGGCCTCTGAAGGTGCAAAGGGCAGCTCTGAGTCCCGCCTGTGGCTGTGCTGCCCTGGCTATCGGCGAGGGAGGACGCAGCTCCTGGTGTGGGCAGTCACAGCTTCCTCTAAGGGCACCAGCAGCTTCAAGATGGGCCTTTCTCCAACTGTCCCGCTGCCCCTGCTGGGCCATGCTGTGGGCTAATACCGGCCCCGAGCTGGGGATGATCTCCATAACAGAGACACTCCCAAGTGATGTGGAACAGGGACCTTGGGCTGTACCCTGAGTGTTCTTCAGGAGCTAGTTGGAGTTGGGGCCTCAATTCCCATCCCAGTGTAAAGGGAATTCAGCGTTACTTCCTTCACAGATGATGGTTAAAGCCAACAGCTGTGAGATCTCTCTCTTCCTGACACCTCTCAATAAACTGCCCTTGCCAGGAAGAAGTCTGGAAAGGCTTGGAGCTAAAGGGACTTTGTTTTGGATATTTACTTCCAGGCGAAATGCTTTCCCCAAGAGAACTGCGCTGCACTGCCCTGCTGTCACGGCCTGACCAGTCAGACAAGTGCAATTGTTGTGTCTCTGGGACAATTGGGGCGATTGCTGCAGCTGTGACTCAGCTGTGCTCCTGTGCCAGGTCGCTTCTGGCACCCACAGTCATCTCGAGGGCTGTACAAGGCCCATCTCTCTGAGCTCTCCCTGAGCCTGGCTGTGCTGAGGGCCCAGCGCTGCTCTTGGCAGAAGTTCAGACGATCTTGGTCAGGAATTCCTCGTGCAGTCAGCGGTGCTGAGCTCCCACCCAGCCAAATGCCCAGTGCAGGTAGTGCCTTGGGCAGGCACCTATGGATGGATGTTGAAACAGAGACAGCTCCTTGTTATCAGGCTGTTTTAGGAAGTTTGGCTTTTACCCGTGGTTGAACTCAATAATGACAAGAATCCATTAAGACAAGCCCTCCCCTTAAGATGTCTGCGGCATTTTCCCTCCTGTGTCTGCTTTGTTCCTCTCCCACGTCTGAATTTCACTGTCAGCTCTGGATGCAGGAGTCTTTCACAGGCAGGTGCTGAGCAGGTGCAAAGGCAATTTCTTTCTAACTTTGCAGTTAGGTTGCTTGGACCATCTGAGGTATGTTACAATTGTCTAACCCACATAGGATTTTCCAGTATATTGTGTCACTTTACACAAGATAAGCTGTGCAGAGGGAAGCAGAGGTGCTAGCTGTGAGTGTAGCTGTTCTGCCTCAGCCTGGCTGTTGTGAGCACTCTGTTAGAAGTGGTTTGCTGGAAGGGGATGTTGAAAATGCAGCTGGTTTCTCAATGCCTGTTCCCAACCGCCCTCACACTGTGCCTGTGCCTGCAGTCATGACACCTGTCCCCACTGTCACAGGCAGCTCCTCTCCTCCTCACCTCTAAAGATTTAAACCAAGAAGTTGCCAGCTTTTGTCCTCCCCTCTTAAGTCGGGGTGCCAAAGGGTAGCGTGTTCCTGGCTCATCGGAGCCGGGCGAAATGCAGCTTGTCCAGCACAAGCTTTCACCTGCATTAGCAGCCAGATTAAAGCCATTTAGGAGCTCCAGGGACATAAGCTGCTTGTTAGCATAGGCATAACCCATATTTGCATGGCCATATCTGTGTCCTTGTGAGATTACAGCTTCCACATGGCATGTGACTGCAGCATGGAATGGCTCTCCTGGCTTATCATGTGTACACTTTGCTTTGCAGAGGATTGAGAGGGCCTTGAGTTCCCCTTGCAAATCCAAGTCTTTGTTCTACCTCTCAGTGTTTGTTGCACTCGGAGCTCAGCCAAAGCCAGGGTATGCAAGTGGGAGGCACAGATGGGCTTCTCTGGCCAGCCTTCATCTGAGGATCTCACTGTATTTAGAAGTTGTCCATCAGCCTGGTTCACTCCTGCAAGATCAGGCATGAGACAAATCTGTGGCTCTGTCCTTCCCCCTCGTCTCGAAGACCACACTGCTTTCTCCTCAGAAGCCTCTCCCACTGGAAGGTGGCATAATGCAGACCAGAACTCTGGAAATCTATCAGATTATCTTGCCTAGGAATAAGAATCCTTTCAAAGGATGTTCTAATTGGATGAGGAAAACAGTGTACAAACAGATTATGCCTCTCCTGTTTCTCCCTGGAAAGGAAAGAAGCCTGAGTGCCAGTCAAACACACTGTACTGTAACAGTGCACCTTAGGGAAAACTCTTCTTGTTCCCCTGACAGCTCTCCTGTGAATATTAATTTCTGTATTTGAGTGCCTTTATCTTCCAGGAGCTGTGCAAACATTAACCAACTCCTCTGGTGCAGCAGCTCTTGCAGAGCAGAGTAGGCATGGAGCCAAAAAGGAAGCAGTTGTGAAGATGCTCTGTGTCTGCTGCTGGTTGTTATTTGCTGCTTTGGGCAGATTTAACATGATTACCACGTGTGATGTGATGAGTCTGGTGCATACAATATATGCAGGCATCTGATATGGTATTTATGTACTGGTGGGTCACAGGAAGGAGAGCTGATAAACACAGATAAATATACAGGTATTCTGCATTGTACTTAAACCAACTGCTTGTACATGTGGTGTGTGGTTTAGTTAAACATAAACCCCAAACGTTGTTGCCAGATGTATTGCAGTGCAATGGCAAATAGGAAATGTAATGAGGAATGTTTTCCAGCAACCTGTTCTTACCAGGAGGGTGGTGAATGCTCCATTTGATGGAGTGATTAATGATACTCAGCAACTGCTCGGACTGTAGGGGTGGAGGCTTTGCTAATTCCATCTGGAAATCTCTTTCCTGGTGCTTAAGGGTGATGAAGATGATCTTCTCCCTGCAGTTGGGTGCCTATCAGCACTATTAACATTCCTTGTGTCGGGGGAAGGGATCTGAAAGAGAATTTGGGCCAGTTACTGTTTCTATGTGACATTATTAGAGGTATCTTAACTGCCAGAGGAGCTCCTTTTTGGCACCTGTTGGGAGCTGCTCATTTAACCACTTGTTTGCAATCAGTGTAGTATAAACACATTAAATGTGATTGGTGACCAGTGGTGTGTGGAAACCATAAACACATTTGCATCTCTTTTATCCACTCCTTGCAAAATCTAATCAGGTGTATTCCATGTGTTCCCAGACTGGAAGACACAGGTAGCCAAACCTTCCAGAGTGCCCAAAGGTACCAGTGACTAACCTCTGGTGCTGGTGCTCCTTTTCCACAAGTGTATCCTCAGGTGTTCCTGCACTATTTTATGCTTCAGCAGTTCTGTAGATGTTTGTTTTCAGCTTCCCAGCCAGCTGTTTGTGAGCTGACTGTTGGTGTTTGCTAATGTCCTACAACTTTTTTAGCTGCTTGAAGTCCTCAGGAACTGAGAGAGCATTATCAGCTTCCTCCACACTTGTTTCAACTTGCAGCCTGTGAGAAACAGGACAGTTAAAGGCTTTTCTTCTTATTGTGCTTCATAAGGTTTTAGGGATTTATGCAAACTGAAATAGGCATTATTAATGAGATGATAATAAACCCATCCCTTAGGTCCTGCTTGTAAAATCAAATCTATAACAAGGTGGATATCTCTTTGTATTGAAAATAATTTGACTTCTTTCGTTAATCTTTAGGATGATGAAATATGAACACTCTAGGTGATATCAGCCTTGCTCACTTCCTCTCCCCAGCAAATTTACCCACCATTTTAGCAATGAATCTGAGCAGCCTGGAAAATGATGAGACTGGTACACATTTCCCAGTTGGTGCTGCCTGGGGAATGCAGCAGGGGATGGCACCTCCCCGCTCTCAGTCACAGCATCCCCAGTTTCACAGCCTCCCTTGGTGGCAGAGGCTCTCAATTCTATATCTCCTTTCCCTGTTCCTTTAGAAGATTTTGGTATCTGCCTCCAGTGCTGCTGTTCTTTGCTCAGGAGTATCCAGCTGGCTGCAATTCCCAGGGAGTACAGGAGGCTTCAGGGCGGTGATGTGTCCTGGGCTTCCATGGGGTAATGAATTTCAGGCTCCTGGTAGCATTCAGGTCTTGTCCCTGTGCTGTCACTGCTGCCCTTTGCGTGCACATCCTGCCTCTCTCCTGCTCTGTACCTGTGCCTGCCATCATACTGCCCCGTGCCTGACCCCAGATGCACAAAGGATGGCTGGTGCTTGGAGTGCTTCTAAATTCCCACTTAACAATTATTTCAGTTCATGGATTTTCTGCAGGAAGTCACGTTTTGGTTTTCATTTTCTTTGTGTTTTGGTTTTATTCGAAATAAAAAGCAAGGAAATTCCCCTCCAGCCTGCAGAATGTAGCTGTCAAGAGAAGTGGCTTAATTTCTCTTTCTTAAAGCCTCGAGTAGCCTGTTATGCTTAAAATAAGAGCAAAAAAGGGCAGTCTTCTTTATGTGATGCTTTAGGTCTCTTGTATGATGGTGCAGGGGAGTAACTGTAGTGAAACACAGGCTCTGCTGAGATTGGCAGGAGGAAAAAAAAGAAGTGCATGCCATTTCATTTCTGCGATGTTCTGATTCCCTCCTACCAGCCTGGAAATGCTGAACGTGAGCCTTTGTCTGGCATATGGGGATTTGCAGAACTGTTGCTAATTACAGCAGTTGTGCTATCTCGCTTAAATGGCTTAAATAATGTATTAAGTGCCTTTACGATCTCCCACAACACACTGGAATGCAAAGAAGTGCATTTTCTGCTGTTTATAGTTTATGGCAGGCGTAGCCTATAGAACATTAATCTCACAAAAAATGGTGTTTGATGATTTATTGCTTGTGTAACTCCCAGTGGGGCCTCCAGATGCTCAGATCCCAATGTGCAGGGTGTTACCCAGAGGCAGGGCATGAATTTCCATCTTGGAAGGTAAAGTTGAATCAGAGGGAAAGAGGCTGTGGGCGGCTGCAGGGATGTCACAGAAGGGTCATGGGACACTGCTGGTCGACCACTGTGGAGTTAATGGAAGTCTGATGGCAAAGCTAAAAAGTGTGGGACCTGGAGGAGGATCACCGGAAGTCACATTCTAAGTTATTTAATGAGTATTCCCGTTGTTTTAATTAAAAGTCAATCTGAAATTAGGAACAGGTTACTAAGCATTATATCTAGAAGTGGGAGTATTCCAGGGTCTAGATTAGTTCTTATCCAGAAAAAGAAAGCTATTATGTCTGCTCAGGAATCTTTTTTTTACCCCTTTTCATGTTTTTATTTAGCAGAAATTCTGTTAGTCATCTGTTTCCACCCAGACTCCTGTGTCTCTTGCTTCTAAGTCTCCAATTTCTATTTCTGCTATTGTACCTAACGTTTAGAGAAAATGTGAGAAGACCGTGCTGTGAATGTCTCGTTGCAGGATCTGATGTGAGGAATAGCCGTGGAGCAGCTGAGCAGTGCTAGCAAAGGGCTCCGAGAACCTGGGAAGGCACATGTTGAGGAGGGACACAAACCACAAAGTGACAATGATGAAAAGATTGGCATGTTCTGACCTCTAATTTGGTTTAGTTTGACATAGCTCTCTGTAAAATCACAAGTTCTGTTAGAATATGTTAGTAATTAGCAATATTTCACCTATTTGAAATTAACAGGCTTTACAGAGTAGGAAAAAAATATTTTTGTCTGGTTTTGCTTGCTAGTAGCTTGAAAACAGAGAAATGAGAAACTTGTGTCAAATCTTGAAGTATAATTTTGCAATTAGAAGACTGAGGAGAAAGTGTGATCTGAAGACCTTCAGTTTCCTTGCCGTGACATAAAATTAACAGCGCTCTTCATTCTCATTCTGGTTTAATATTCCTGCAGAGAAAGAAGCAGAAAGAACTCCCTAGGCTGGCTTCAGTGGAATGGAGGAGCTGTTACTTAGGCAATAACAGGGTACAGGCTGGGAGGGGTTTGGGTTGACATTAGCTGGCTAATGTCTGCACAATGCTCTGGATGTTATAATGTGATATATATATCTAAAGCTAAAAACAGAGAGATGCTCTCTGGGAGATAGGAAACTGTTTAAAAGCGTCTCCTGATTGGCTTCCCAGAAAATTTCAAGGTCGTCCATGCACCAGCTTGCAGGGATGCACAGCTGGCACCTCATCACTAAAGCCAGCAGAATCTCAGCTCAAAGGCTGTTAGTGAACTGTGTGGGTAAAAATAGAAGGATAAATTGAAACTACCTGAAAGTGGAAGAAACAGCTGGGAAGTGATAAGAGAAAGCAAAATGAGTGAAGAAACTCTTGCCCATCATTGTGGTGTCCAAGTGCTTCATAAGAACTTCAAATTGCTCCTTCCTTGAATGTACCAATTTTCTTTTTCAAACTGTGACAATTTGGCAACCTCCATCTACCCTGAACTTGTCTTCTATTGCTAAGAATCTGCTTGAGAGTCTACTCCATACTCCAGGCCTAAAATTTACTACAATGGCTGGGTTAATAGCTCTTCTAGAAGCTGGACTTTTATCCAGAGGCTGAGTGAGTGCCAAAGGCTTTTATGGATCAATTAACCATATGTTTTATAGAATAAATATACATGCAAATACTTAATATAGTAGGGAAAATTTTGATTAACCCCTGATGCTTTAGCTTGCTGCACAGGCACAATCAATCCACAAAAGCGGCAAGGCACAATGTTGTCCAGCAGCAATCTGTCATGTTTGGGTTTGGGAGTCCTCTGGAACACATCAACAGGCACTGAGTGTTCAGCTGAAATGACAGGAAAACAACCTGGTTGTCAGTGTCCTGCAGTGGCTCACTGCTGTATTCAGGGGCTGAGGTGGCTTGAGCAGATGGCAACTCATCAGACTGTTTTAGTTGCCTTCTTGGCTTGATCAAGCCATTTTTCATTGACTCTGATTACAGGCAAGATGCCATCTTAGATAACACCTCTTGATAAAGGACTTTAAGATCCTTAATTACTATTATCAGCCATTTGACACTATAAAATAGAGGTCTGCTGTTTTAATGCCTGTTTCAGCCCTGTCTGTAGGGTGTCTGGAGTGTTCTTAACAAAAACAGGGAGGTGGAACTTTTGGAAACCGATCAGAGGTGTTGTGTGTGTGCCAGCACAAAAATGTGTGTGTGCACACACATTTGGATATGCCATTGTCCAGAGCTCTTTTACTCTGTTTTGGGAGAGCACTGAACTGAGACATCAGCCTGTTGGCAGGGGCATGAAGGCTGGCAGGTTTCTCTGTTTGGGGATGTCCTTTGTTCAGTGTTTGAATCGGGTGAAACCTTAATTAGCAAATAAGAAGCTTTGGCCTTCCCTTCCAAGTTCTGAAGCAGAATTAAGGGAAGTGCCAGGATGTGCCAAATGACACAACAGTCCTGGCTCCACGGCTTTTGTTTTAATCTGCTGCCCTGCTGTTTTGAGATGCGCTTCCCACTGTATCAGCTGCTGGCAAAATGTTCCCCAAGTTGGTCTGTGTTTGATGCTTTGGTGTTGCTTTCTCTGTACACACAATCAAACTGCTGCGGTGCTGGGGACCCTGGGAGCAGCAGCCTTTGAGCTGAGAAGAAAGCAGCCCTTTCTTTGCAAAGGAGAGGTGCCCTGTGGTGCCACCGTGGTGAGTCCCTGCCCGCTGTGCGCCGTGCTCTTGGGGGCCGTGCAAGCTCCTCTTTCTACAATGCAATCTGGACCTTTCTGGAGCAAAGTCAACATTAGTCACTTCTTGCAAAGCCACTCCTTTCATTTGATCTTCTGGTATTAATTATTTGCACTTCCTCTTGTCACAACACTTTTTTTTTTTTTTACTGACCTGGAGGGAACTGCAGAGAAATCCTTTACCTCCATTCCAACAGCACTGTGGTTTCTGTCTACAAGAGCGCACAGAATTGCTTTTATCAAACATATTTCTTTTCCCATTGTTTCCTGATGACAGATACTACTCTTAATCTACACAGAGACAACACTTTGAAATGGGAGATCTCTGTTCCCATCAATTGTTGGTACGTTGATAAATCATAGCATGTCTCACTTTCTGAATGACATGCGTCTGGATTGCAGTCTGCCTCTTTTTTGTCACAGTTTTTCAGTGCTAACAACAGCCTTGCCAAAGCTCATCTGTTCCCTTAGTGTGCACTCCAGCAGGCTGATTAATTCTGTCACACTTTTCCTGGATATGGCATAATCAAACAGGTTGATAGAAAATCGGGAAGGACGTGATATTTTTATAAATATCCAATGCATTACACTTAACTCGTGACTGCCATTAGCTGTGGCACCTTGTTACTCCTGGGTTGGAGGAGCATCAGCAAAGTCTGCCAGGAAAAAGAGTTTGTCACAGTTCTTTGTGGGCCTCAAGTGTGATCATGCCACCCTTCCACGCACAGGGATGCCTTACTTAGGAGAATATCAAGAGTGGAGGGTGCCTTATGGTGTTTTCTTCTCTGTCTTTCAAAGGCAAAGGCAGGAAAAGTGGGGGATCACTTACCCACAAACCTTAAAATAGTTTTGAACGTGTGTGACGTTTCCTGGGTTGTGTAGATCTCACTATTAATAACAGGAGCTGAAATTATGGATTGAGCAGTAATGTGAGCAGCACTTCTGAGTGGCTTTAAACCTGTCAGGGGTTCCCTGAACAAAACCATCCAGGGGTAAGTGGCTCAGCAAAAACATTCATTAAGTCTGTCCTGAAGTGGTGGCAGAATTAAACCGAGGTAGCCCACAACTCAAATGGGGTCTGTGGGATGCTTCCACTTCCCTTGCTGTCTTTTCCAGAGCCCAGGCAGTGCTGTCCAAACTCCCTTCCCGTGTCTGCCACAACCTGATCTACAGGTCTGGCGTTGGGCACGCGTGGGTGTGCAGAGCAGGCTGTCACTCTTGCCTGCGCACAGAGGCTGTCACCCCCACGCTGTGCTGTCACCAGAGCTCAGCCCTCTGGGACACAGGGACGCGCTGTTCTCTGCCGTGTCCCCGCCCCGCTTGCAACTCATCAGGAAAAAGGAGGGGATGAGGTGTCCGCTGCTGCCGGGAAACAGCAGGGGATGATGCCAGGGAAGGGCCTGGCTGTTGGGGCAGGGGCAGCTGTGTCGGGGGGTGAACATGGGCAACTGCTCCAAAAAGTCACGAGAGTGCTGGGAAGGGAGGATCTCTAGGGCAGGTGTGAAACGAGAAGTGCTCTCCTATTGAAAATGAAGGAAAAAAATCCCAATCGCCTCACTCTGAGAGTTCCCTGGCTACACCACACTGCCTTCATTATCGTGTCCCTTCAACAAGGGGGATGATTTTAATTTCATTTTTAAATTTTTTTAATTACATTTTTAATTTCTCCCTGCAGTATTCCACAACAAAGTTCATGCTGGCAATAGTGTGGGAGTACAGATTATTTGACAACAATAGGAGGGACCTGGTAAGAATCTGTTCCTTTCATTTCCCCCCTAGCTCATATAAATCTGTAGCAAATGTAGCCCTCTGCTACCACTCTAAACCACTTGTTTCCTAGAAAATGTGGGATGTGATGGAAGTTTCACTTTCCATATGGAGTTCTGCTGTTCCTTAAGGAAGCCTTTTGTACTTCCCTTCTCTCTCAGATAACATCAGAATCCGATTGGCAGATAATGGTTTGGGGTATTTTTGTCATTCACCAGTTCACTGTAATTAGAGATGAAACCATTTAGCTCTGACCACTGCAGACCTGCAGAGACTGAATGCTCTTATTGCACCTTGATCTCTCTCCCACTTTCTGCTCTTCTCAAATATTTGGGGTGTGCTCTACTGCATTCCTGTCAGGGCTGTCTGTGAAGCAGGAAAGGGTGAAAATTGTCCTATATTTGTCCAGTGCCAAGCACAGTTCTTAAAAAATTAACAGTATGCCAGGCTGGGGAGAGAGGTATTGCAGAAAGAGGCACAGATTTAGAGGCCATCAACAGTGCAGGGCCTCAAAGTTGCATTTTTGGCTTCTGTTTTAGTGATTTTGAATCAGGAAATCCTAAGGCCTTACACTGCTCTTCTCAGAACTGTTTTTGAGTTGCTGCAGCAGTTCCACTGTTGTTTGGCTCATCTCTTTTGAGTTCAGGCCTTTCCACTGTGACTCCAAACACCTTCTCCTTGCAGATGCCTGCTGCAGGCTGAGCTGGAGTGGGAGTGTGTGGATTTTTCCCTGTTTCTGTAGCTTTGGACTGCAGCAGCCCTCCCGGTGCCCGACAGCTGCTGTGCCGCGAGGCTCCCGCAGCTCCTGTGCAGCACTAAATACCTGCTTTGCCTCAGATCCTTGACAGTGATGCAGAGACACTTAAAGATATTTCCTAAGTGCTCATGAATTAGTTTTTGATTAGCGAATAATTAAATAAATTCCAGCAATCCAAAGGACACGTGCCCGGTTCAATTTGCATATGTAGCAATTCTCTGTGACAAGAGAGGAGCTCAATTCATCTAATGCAAGTCTAAATTCACTGTATCTTAATTTGATTTACCTTTGATACAGCATTTAAATAGCAGCAACATCTATAATCTTGTGCTCCCCAATAAGGCTTCACTAAAAACTTACTGCCAGATCTAATCCACGGTTAGCACACACAGCCTTATCTCTGGGTTCCTGCTTCAGTGCCTTTGAGAACATGCTTAATTTAATCTGAACAAAGACACTGCCATCGGGAGCCTCCAGCCTGGCTTTCCAATCCAGAGTATCTTTGTGATTAAATTTGGTGCAGGCCACGGTGTGTACAATGGATCCAGTAAATGATTTTGAAGCGCTCTTCAAACAAAATTCTGCTGGTTCTTGGGCACCGTCTGTACCTCTGGGACATGAGAGATGTCACTTTAGTTGGGATTTTTTAGTGCCATACATTTTCTTTGGAAAGCGGTCTGGGTTTTTTGGTTAATCTGAAACATTAACCATTACTATGAAACATCAATCCCTTTTCCTTCCCATAGAGGAAGGAACTCCTCACTAGAGGGTTCTGCTTCCTCATTTGCACCAAATACCCAGTCAGCTGTTTGTGGCTTTAAGCTGGTGGCAGGATCTGATTTGTAATTATAATTTCAGGCATTCGTTTTTTTTCATGATTTAGCTGTCATTAAACCTCCTATACTGCCTGATAATCTCTGCTGCCTGAGAGCAGGATTTCTATAAACTACAAGCAGAGGTTCTCTCATGACATAACAGATAAAAATGGAATAATTTTGCAAACCGTGGTGGCTATATATATCAAGGGAACTTATATCCTCTTATTCCTCTGCTACCTTTACATTTACCTTTATTTCTTAAATGATAAACACATAACCAGTATCTGATGGGTGAAATATGTTTCCACCAATTTCATTTATATTTTTAAAAATCACTTAAGTTCTCCCTATCATCCTTATAGCCTATATTCCAGAGAGGCAGATTTTTATGCTTGAAAATTACATGTTTTTTTTTTATATGCCACAAATCTAAGATAAAAAACAATTCAGAAAAGGTACAAGGAGGCTTTATGAAGCTTATTTCATTTGTAGTGTGTCTGCACTTGGGTTACATGAGGAGAAATTTGGCCTTCGAGCCCACGTCTCTGTAAGCCGCATTCCTGGCTTTGCATATCAGATATGAAATTTGTTTGGAATGTTTGCTATAAAAATACCTACGCATGAACTTACATCAGCGAGAAAGCAACTTGGGCTTGACCTTTCTGCAGCTCTGATGTGGCAAGATCATTCCATGCGGAAACAGTAACTTAGGGAATGACTCGCAACTGGTGTTTTCACAGGCTTTGTTTCAGCGCAGGAACAATCTTTGGAACAAGCTGCCCTTAGAAATCAGTGCTTTCTTTCAAACTCCTTATTTTCTGCTCGGGAGTGACCCGGGGTAGGTTACCAGGCTTAATGTTGTAACAAAGCCATTTGGGAAATCCTCCCATTCTGTGTCAGTCCTGGGCTGAATACTAAAAGCAAACACGCTGGAGAACAGCAAAGGGCAGGGGTGGTTTTGATCCTTTTACAATTCAGCCCGTGTTTCTGTTTCAAACAGTGAAAAGACGTTTTAATGGCACAGGAACCTCCTACTGTCACCCCATGCCTGCAGCCCTGCGACTTAAAGGACTTTTTGAGGAGAACCACCGTGCCCTGAGAGGTTTGACGGGGCTGAGGGGCTGGTCCCCCTGAGAGGTTTGAGGGGGCTGAGGGGGTGATCCTGTGAAGTTTGAGAGGCTGATCCCCTATCAGTTTTTTGGGAGTTGAGGAGCTGACTCCCCGTGAGGTTTGAGGGCATTGAGAGGATGATCGCTGTGAGGTTTCACGGCATTGAGGGGATGATCCCCGTGAGTTTTTGGGGGGCTGAGGGGCTGTTCCCTGGGAAGGTCGAGGGGATTGAGGGGCTGTTCCCTGTGCGCTTTGAGGGTGCTGCGACTCTCATTCTCCCACAGGAGACTGGGGCTTTTCCGCCGGGGGCCCCAGTGCACCGCAGCCTTTCTCCTCTCCTCGGTGCACGCTACAGGAAGCGCTGACAGCTTTCGCAAGCGACACATTCTGAAGAGCCTGTACCGGGGCAGAGCCAGGTCCTTCCTCCTCACAGCTCCTTCCCCTGCGGCCGATGGGCGAGCCCGGAGCCGAAGCACAAGCGTGGCCGCAGCGCTGCAGAGCCCCGGCTGCTCCTGCGGTTCCTCCTCAGCCGCCCCTGAGGGGACGCGCGACGGCGCCTCCGGGCGGGCGGCGGG